>SKCR01026703.1:0-600000 GCA_019454045.1 Zanthoxylum bungeanum
CTGCCAGAACTGTTCCGGATATAATTGACCAAATCTTAGCTTATAAACCACAAATTGACCATATCCTTTCAAAGATAAATTGGTCCGAGGACGATCGTGGTAAGAGGCGTCAGATTAATCCGGATCTTAACCTTTAATTTCCTGTAGAATTTCAGCTAACCAGGTATTATCTTCTAAACTCTTATTCTACTGTTTAAGACATTGGGGACAATCTCTCATTTAGGTTTGGGGGAGGGAATTAGTTGATCAATATCTTATTTTTAGTTGTGTGTTGTTTTTATTTCAAAATATTTCGAAAAATACAAAAAAATGAAAATTTTCAAAAATAACAAAAATATTTTACGTTTTTGTTTTTATTTTGACTAAAAATGTGAAATTGGTAAGAGAAAGCTGAGTAAGGAGTTTTCACTCCTGAGACGTATCTCAAACCTATTTCGAAACAAGTTAATTTTTCTTTATTTCCTTTTGAATTATTTAATTTGTGAATTCTCCATAATACTGACTAAAATGGATCTTCATATGCTCAGTTGACAGATATTATCAACATGCATGGTAACATACGGACATGAGCTATAATTGAAAATTTTGTAATATTCAGTGCTCTAGTTTAATTGGAGGAAGCATCTCAAAAAGCAATAGAGTAAAAAAAAGTGTATGAGGTCCGAGTTATTAAGTCTGTAAGGGTGTTTTAACACCTAGTGCCCTAAAGCCAACTGGTTTGGGAGTCAAAAAGCTCGCTACATGGATCAAAGATGTTGCAAAAATATATATATATGAAGTCTGAGTAATTAAGTCCGTAGGGGTGTCTTAACACCTGGTGCCCTAAAGCCAACTGGTTTGGGAGCCACCGACCCAACACTCGTTACATAAACGGAAGGTATTGTATATAAATAAAAAAATCAAAAATCAAAGAAAAACATCAGAAAAATTATTCCATTGCTGCAAAAAGGTGTGAATTCTGATAAAACTTTAGGACAAAAATATTACTCTCTTGTCAACTGCATTTATGACTGTTATGGGCAAAAATGAGTTGTTTAATATTTTGTTGGCTGTGTCTATGGAGAATGGTAAAAATAATCGGAGAATTTACTTATTCAGTAATTTAGAAAGAAACAAAACAACTGATAACTTGGAGTAGAAGTTTCACTTGATTAGTCACTAACTTCTTTATTCTCTTTTCTCTTGTTTTTTTGCTTTTGTGTGCATTAGTTTCACTACCTTTTTATTTTTGTAAATTGTTTGTGGGTATCATTGTTTTAAACCCTCACGAGACTACAACTTGTCCACTAGGGACACCTAGGAGTTTAAAGGCTTGTTGCATACGCTAAATGCAACCGTGATCCCTACGAAAGTGGCTTAGTTAAATTATATTTTAAAGATGTTTATATTATTTTATTTTGTGTTTTGCTCGAGGACTAGCAAAATGTTAGGTTTGGGGGTGTGATGAGTGGTAATTATATCACTATTTCCCACTCATTTAACTTAATATTTTGTATAGTTTCTTGAGTTTTGTGAATATTTTGATTTGTTTTGTGTAATTTTGTAGATAAATAAAGTTTAAGGACTCTCTGGAGGTGATTTGGGGCCAATATAGTGAAAAACGGACAAAAGGTCATTTTCGTCATTTCGCGAGTCGCGATGCGCCAAGCCTTGCGCTTCGCGACGCCTAACATGCACCAAGACTTGCTAACGTGCGACGGGTCCACAAGTCAGAATCTGAGAAGTTTGACTTTGCTAACATGCGTCGTGCCACGTGTCATCATTATATGGTGCCGACAACCACTTTCGCCACATGTCGCCACGTCAGCACCACGTCATCGCCACGTTAGCTCAATCATTCAGCTCACAGCTGCCTTGCCACGTGTCACCTTATCACCTTATCCAGAATCCCACGTGACGAGCTCCTAACCTGCCACATCGACAATCACTCGCGTCACGACGCGGACACCATACTGACGCCTATAAATAGAGCTCGAAATTTCAGTTTCAGCTGTACCTTCCTCTCTAATTTCTCTGATGTAAATAGGGAGTTTTCTATCTAGTTTCTTTTAATTTCAGTTTTGTAATTAATTTTAATTACGTTATGTAATAGTAATAGTAATTTATTTTCTTTACTTTTACAGTATTTACTATTCAACCATGATGAGGTAACTTCCCCCTGCTAGGGTGAAAGGTAATTCTTTTACTATTGTTATTTAGATTAATCTCCCTAAATATAATATATTCACTATTTAAAATTTGACTTAAAAAGGATACCGCTATATTGGTCGGTTGGTAATTCATTTTAAACTGGTTTAAACCTGACTAAGCATGGATACCGCCAGATTGGTCGGTTGGTAATTAAATTTTCTTACCGCCTATATGGCAGATTTATTTTGGTTCCGCCTTTATGGCTGGTTGGACTTAATTTGACTTAATCAGGTTACCGCCTATATGGCCGGTTGGTAAAATAATCACAAGTTAATATATTATATTAAGGGAGATATCTAAATAGTAAATAGTAAAAGTTGATCCTTTTACCTTAGCATTTTATTAAATTGTAATTTACTTTTCAGCTTTTACTTTACCGCAATTACTTTTCAACATTTTTACTTTATGTCTTTTACTTTCAAGTTTTTACTAGCCCTAGATATGTGTTGTAACTAAATTAGTTATCTGGGGTTGTGATGACTTTTAATATCACCGGTTTATAAGGGGTTATTTTATAGTTTGGGTAATTTAAAGGTTTACTTATTAAGTCTTAAGCTTAATGCGTCTTGTTAATTGGCCACTAATAAGATAGATCTGGTAAATGTAAAATAAACTTGACAAAGGAATTTTAGGTTTCAGCCTTAGACTTAATAGCCCACGATCTTCCTTAAGGATAGATAACCCTTTAATAGATTTCCTTACAGGATAGACATATACCTGTCGGGCGGGGGTAGCCATAATTGGAACTTAAACTTAATGAATCCAGATAATGTGGTTGACATAGAGATATGGTTCAATTGGATTAAACTGGGTATTTGCGTCTGACCATCGATAGAGGCTTTCGTATAATTTAGTGTTCCAGGTTAGTAAACCGATTTATTACACAAAGATGAAATAACCACTTCATCTTTTAAAAGATATTAGAAAGATTCACAACCCTAGATAGTTTTTAATATTGAATTTTCTTAAACCTACTTTTGAGCAATTTTATTTACTTGTTTTTAAATTTGAAATCATCACCATTCCAAATCAATCAACCTGTTAGATGCTAGTAATCATTTTACCTCATAAAATTAATAGGATTAGGTATTAAGTCCTTGTGGGATCGATACTTTTTATACTACTTGAATGATACGTGCGCTTACGTTATACGCATGTGTGTAAGCACCGGTCAATATGTACGCGACCTGATGTCTCCTATGCTTTGAGCATGTGTAGTCGCTATCAGGCCGATCCAGGTGATGGTAACTGGGTTGCCGTTAAGAACAACCTAAATTATCTTAGATGAACTAATGATGCTTTCTTAATCTATGAAGATGAAGAACTTGAGGTAACTGGATTTACCGATGCAAGTTTCCAAACTGATAAAGGCGATTGTAAGTCGCAATCCAGGTACATATTTTGTTTGAACAACGAAGCAGTGAGCTAGAAATCTTCCAAGCAAGAGACTTTTGCCGATTCAACAACAAAAGAGGAATATATTGCTACAGCTGAAGTAGCAAAAGAGGCAGTTTGGATCCATAAATTCCTAATTAGATTAGGAGTAGTTCCGTTAGCAGCTGAGCATGTTCCTTTGTATTGTGACAATAACGGGGCTATAGCACAGGCTAAAGAACCGTGGTCTCATCAACGATTCAAGCATGTACTTCAACGTTTCCATCTGATTCGTGAGATCATACATCATGGTGATGTGAAGATCGAGAAGGTCGCATCAGATGACAACATTGCAGATCCGCTGATGAAGGCTATTTCTCAGCAAAAGTTTGAGCGACATGAGTTCAGGTGTTAGATACTTGAGTGATTGGCTATAGGCCAAGTGGGAGATTGTTGGACAATTGTGACCCATAACATCACTATTTTTAAAAGACATTGTGGTTTTTGTACAAATTAACTATGTGACAATGGAAATTGCTATTTTATCATTTTGTAATTAGATTACTTGAATATATAAATGATAAAAGTCCTTATGATTAGTTCCGGATTAATAAGATATGAGACAGTATCAATCCATGAACAGTTTAATCATTAAATATCCCTAGTCGTAGTATTATCGAGACTGGACATCGATAATGCAGAATAGACTAGTATTGCACTTGTGCGTGTTATGGAAGCGTAACGGCATAGTTCTCATATATTTGGGTATTGGATACTCATGCAAGTGTAATAGGAGGTTCTGCTTACCGATGGTACGGAAACAACTTCACTCTGGATAGACCCTCGGAATCCCATTGGTAGTATGACTATGTGTCTATGGGAATCTGAATCAGGGTAGGTGTATGTGGTCTTAACCTGCGACTTGCATCGCTAATACTTGCGACAATCAGTACGCTTTGGTTTTGGTCGTCCGAGACTTTAACAGGTTCTGTGTACGCCTCTTCTGGGTTTATTGAAAATCGTAGTGTATTGGGTGTGATGTCAAGATAGAAGTATCACTTCAGTCATATTGAGATGATGATCATGCAAGGATAAAGAACTGGTACTCTATTATATTGCAACTATCGGGATAATATGACAAGGTCATGATTATTCGATTAAATAGACTAGTTGCTAGTGATCTGATATATGCTTCATACGGGGCAGACACTATTCCAGCCTCAGGCCTAGCATGTGACATCCAATACTGGATCGTAATACGCAATACTTAGTATACTACGTCTGTTATAGATTATGTATTCCTTAAAAGAATATTTCTGGAGAATTGGGTAGGCACGATGCTTTGCTAGAAGCCAACCATGTCTTGTAAATCGGTAAGAATGTGGTACAGGGTACACACGTATTCGGATAGTCCGACGATCGGATTTACTGCCAACATATCCATGGATCTCATGGGTCACTTCCCGAAGATTCACCGATGACGTTTGACTCGAACAGAATTAATCTGGGATTAATTATGAGAGAGAGAAAATTAATCTAGGATTAATTGCGGCGAGAATTTATCTGGGATAAAATTCGATTAATAGAGAGAGAATGATTAATTTAGAATTAATCGATTAAATAATATATTCAATATATTAAATGAAATTAGATTTCAACGCGGAATTAAAATTCAATTTTAATTCGGGTGAATGAATAAATTTAGAATTAATTCGTGAGCGACTTTCGTAATAATTTTACGAGGCATTATTATTTAATTAAATTTGATTTAATTAAGTCGCAACGAAAAATTTGTTAATTCAGAATTAACGAACCCGAGCCCGAAATATGTTTAGCGGGCCCGCTCGAATTTTGAATTTAAAGTGGGGCCCACATCAAGTCACATCACTAGTCAAACACTTACTTTTTGGTGATAGAAGTTAATGAAGATTATGATGGCTTGTAAAACACATTACCTTTATTTTAATTGATGTGTAAAACTTTTACCAACTTTGGATTTTTGGTAAAGTGTATTTGATTTTTGGAAATGAATATACAACACAAGTAACACATTCTCTCTCTCTCATTCTTGCCAAAACCGAAACTCTCCCCTCTCTCTTGCTCTCCATTGCCGTAAGCTAAGAGCTCTTGGTTGATGATTTTGTTTCAAAATCTTGGTTGCTAGCACATCAAAGGAGTCAAACAAAGGTGTTAGAGAAATCATTCCCTAGAGTTTGGAATTCAAAGTTTAAAGCTTGGAGCTCAACATTCATACAAAGGAGGCAAATTTTTGAAATCTCTACATCCTACTTAGCCGATCAAAGTAAGTATTTTTCCGCAAACTTATTTTGATTATTCACACAATTTTATGCTTAATAGATCCTTGGCATGTTCTAGGAGAACCCAACACAAATGAATTTTCCCAAAGCACCCAAGTGGTTTATGATGATTGTGAACCTCGAAATCATACGATCAATTTCTTCCCCGGATTCCATCTTGAAATTATCCAATTCGCACATAAACCGATTGATCTTGGATTCTTTCACTTGGCTTGTGCCCTCGTTGACCATTTCCAAAGACTTCCATAAATCATATGCATTTCCACATTCCCAAAGATTGCTTACTTGATCCCGATCAATGGCACATAGAAGTTGGTTGAGTGCCTTAGCATTTTGTGAGGCTTGTTTTAAATCCTCATCATTCCATTCTAGACTTGGCTTTGGAATATCAACCCCATTGTCATCCTTCTTCGTTGGAACTTTTGCACCCCGTGTAATTACCAAATAGGATTGCAGATTAGCGGCAATAAGATAATTCAACATCCTCATTTTCCAATATTTGCAATCCGTTCCGGTGTAAAACGAAGGTCTAGTTGTTAAAAATCATTCGTCAAGATTTGACGAGTTGCTTATAGATGCCATGATCTATTCTCAGACAGTTAAGTATTTGATGAGAATACCTCGTTCTAATACCAACTGAAATTACCTACAAGCACTAGCGACAACAATACTAAAAAATGCATAATTGGGTTATCACCTATAAATGCAGAATTAAAAAATCTTTGCCGATTTTAGCTCTTATTGCCAATTAAGTACTTAGGTTAATTTTCTCTATTTCAATAAATAATCTATATGTAAGTTTTCTATTCAACACACATAAATATAAATAAACTTGCAATAAGTAAAAGTATAATGATAGAGAAAACGACACCGAGATTTATAGTGGTTCGGCCAAACGTGCCTACGTCCACTCCCTTAAGCCGTGCTTGAAGATTTCCACTAAAAGCGAGTTTCCGTGGCTCACCCGCAACCAAGAGTTTTAGCGACTAGGTTCACTCCAAACCTTCACAATGAGTTTTCTATGTAGGCGCACTCACAACCTTTACAATTTACCCAAATGATGAGATTTCACAAATCACAAGTGTTTTGTATAAAAAAGATTTAAAACACACTTGGATACTCACAATGATAAGGAAGATTGTGTGAGTTGGATATACAAGTGTTCTAAGCTCACTACTAAATGTATAGAAGGTGTAGTGTGTGAGCTTGAGAGTGTTTGATTATGAAGGTGTGATAACTCTCTTGTTTTTACCTTAGAGAATGTGTATGAAGATTATATGTGTTCTCTCTAACCTTGGCAAAAAGAATTGGGGTTCATTTTATATAAAAAATGAAAAGCATCCCCAACTGACACTGTTGAGACCGGTATGCCAGTCTCCAACGGTAATAGAGCCGTTGAGAGAATCCGATCGTTATACCGGTATGGCAACCGGTATGATGACCGGTATGGTCCGTGTCGGTTCCAGAGAGTGCACAATGAAGAGCTTGACCGGTATGGTCACTGATATGATGACCGGTTTAGGTCATGCCGGTTCTACTAAGGGAACTAGCCGTTGGGCTCACCGGTATTGGACCGACATGTAGACCGGTTTGGTTTGTGCCGGTTCCAGTAGTCATGCATTCCATAGGTTCGCCGGTATGGTGACCGGTATGGGACCAGTAAGGTCCGTGCCGGTTCCAGTGAATGTGCAAAACAGAGCATCTCACCGGTATGGACACCGGTAAGGGACCGGTATGCCGTTCTCTGTACCAAAAATGCAGATATGAAAGTTTTAATGCATTTTGTACATGAACCTAATGCATCTAAGTGAATGTGCATGTTTCCTATGAGCTTAGGCACTTGAATATACAATTCACATTACAATTAGAGCCCTAAGCTAAGACTAAGTAAGATTATCTTCAATTTGCCGCTAGTCTTCACATTCTCGCTCTTCACCACATTGTGCTTCGACATCTTTTTGTATTGTCTCGCATTTGCGCGTCGAATACTTCTCTCTCGTTGACGTCATCAAAATCCATTATGCGACTATGTCGCTAACAATCTATACTGTAAAGGTGCAAGTTTTGTCTAAAACCCACAATCAGAGTAATAATTTATACAGGGAAAAAAAAGCACATGGCGTTGCAGAATGATCAGGACGAGTAATTGCTAATTAAATCTTTTAAGCCCAACTGCATAGCTTAATCTTGCATTCCAAGCCAGCTATACTGGCTTTACAAGATATTAATTTAGTCTCAGAAGTGGAAATTAAAGCTCTTGCTCATCATTGGTAACGTCTAACGTATTACATTAAATAATTTATTTGCTCAAATTAAAGTAAGTTCACCGATAGAATGAATTACAAGTAAAAATTCTTAATTATATCCAATTAATGCCGGATTTATTGTTATTTGATTCCTCAAGTAATGTTTCCCCACCTCCTTCCTTACTTCATTCACGGGAATCAGAAGGCTTCAACGGTATTTTATTGGGACGCATCAAACGTATAAAAAAAATTAAAATACAAATCTCATACTATTAGTTTTGGTATAATTGCTACATAACCTAACTTTAATCGTACACTGACAGTAACTTTTAAATTAGAGATCTTAATTTATTGAGTTAATAACCAATAATATTATATTTATACGTCTTTTAATTTGAACTTAACTTATTAAGTTAAAGGATCTCTTATAAAAAAAAATTATATATATAGCCCGTTCTCTTGCAAGATCCCAAAAATTTGTTAAAATGTTGGATGAATTTTGCTGAGTCATGGCCGATAAATAGGAGCCCTACTCATAGAAGCTTTTCAGTTGATATTTTATGTAATATCTCGAGTTTTTAGGAACAGTGTTGAAAGTTTTCCAAATTAAAGTTAAGGATTTGGAATGGGATGGTAATCGAAAATCAGAGTTTATGTGTTGGAAAATAGATCGAAATATTTTAAAGTGAAGTTTTGTCGCGTTGGAAAATACGTGGTTTCCAGAATCGGTTACGCGATTCCTGATTATATCGTTATATGCGTAAAAGTTGCTTATTTCAGCTATAAATATAGCAAAAGAGATTGAGCTAATTCTTGAACCATTAGACTCGTTTTTTTGAGACAGATAACTTTCATGTTGAACACTTTTTAAAATTTAAGCAGAAAGGCCTCAATTTTGCTGAAAACCGAATCAGCCCATATTAAGGACCAAGTTACGATTTCACATAGGGACCTTTGTGTAATTTTCAGGAAGTTTCTTATTAAAACCAGAAATTCTAGTTAATTACAAAGAACCCCAAAACTTCATCCCTTAGCTACAGTAACCCGAAAAGAGAGAAAATATGAGAGAGAGAGTTGGCGTCGACGGACAGCCCTCAGGCCGTCGACGACTGCACGAACCGACACAATCCTAATCGTCCGACCATGGCTCATCTTGTGGTGGCCGGCGATTGTGCGGTTGATGGCGAATGGCGGCACATGGAGGAGAGAGACATGCGTGCCTCTATTTTTCGATCCCGCTTCGTTTCTTAGTTTCACAGCCCGAGCCACCTGCTAAATCTGAAGCTCTCTGAGAGTACTACAAGATGGTAGTGACGATTTCTCTGATCCGTACTCGGTTGCACGTAAAACGAGGGGGAAAAGGCGATAAACAATAACCTTCGTGTGAACAGTAACTCCGATTTGAATTTCGTCGATTTGGCGTGTTCGTGGGATCGTTTGGAGTCCGTATATGTCCCTGAAATCTCGGTAAGACCTCCTGATAAAAATCCACTAATTTTAAGTTTTTCGCTAAATATTTGGACGTATTCAGTAGCTTCGCAGATTAACGTAATGATATAAATTGAATTGTTTGAGCATAAGTATATTGAATATGTGAATTTGGTAGAATCTGAGTGAAAACAAAACGAATTGGATCGATCCGATAGGTTATGTAAGTTTTCGATTAAAATGGGTTTTTCCGTGTAATGATGTATTTTTATCATAATGATAAATATGAGTTGTATATAATATTATGATAATGTTTAGATAAATCCGGGAAGATTCGGAGGGTTCGGGATCATTCCGTAGTGTTTACGAAAATATTTTCGGAAGATTTTCCAAAAACACGTAAATCAAGTATTTAAGTTCACTAATAGCTTGAATTAGTTTGTAATGGTGTTTTAAGAATAATAGAAATGAAATAATTAAAATCTGACTTTATTCGATTGCCCCAGAAAGATCCGTAATTTTATCGTAGTTAAGTTGAGAACTTCATAAGTTGTGATTCTGATGGTATTTCGTCATTTATTTTGATAGATTTGACTAGGACCTGGAGAGCTCGCGAAGCCAGGTAAGTAACCCATACAATGCGTTCTCAAATCGTTCTTTTCGCGTTTTAAATATATATATATATATACATACACACACACACACAAACAAATGTAGCGATGATTGAAAGGTTTAGAATAGTTAAAGATGGATTTGAGAAAGGACTTCGAGATCGTGTATATTTGAGTTAATCGACCATCATAGGTAAGGACTCTTGTTATTGCTATGATATGAAGTGAAATGTTTAATGACGTTGATGCTTATTGATGCATGTGAGTGTATGAACATGTAATAGTATATCTATGTATATGTAAATGAACAAGTCTATGTATAAGCATTTGTACACGTATTTGAATATGTATATGATGATAAGTTATGGACAATTTGAGTATATAATGGTAAAGAGAACAAGATATGATTTTTGAATTTGTATTAACACGTGTAGATTTGCGCCATTGAGGTAAGTTTATTATTGACTAACATATACGATTTACCTATATAGAGGTTGAGTTGGTATAGGATAAGTCTTTTCCGAGTAATAGAAGTTCGTGATTGATAGGATACGTATATGAATGGGAATGTATATTTGGTAAAATACTGTATCAATATTTCAGATAAGAATTCTGAATGGTGAATGTTGATCTATAAGTAAAAAATGTGAGGATTGTAAAAGGTTATGGTATCAGAATTCGATGTAATGGGTATATTCATATGTTTGATGTATATACGTGTGTGTACGACGATTCAGATGTTAAGCAATGTTTGACATATATGTGCTTGTGTATGTGAGATTGTGTGATGAGTTTATGTCACGTGATATGTATGCATATATGTATGTTTAATTGGTTGATGATCTCGCGGTGTAGTAGTCGAGCTGGTTAGGTATCCGTTCGGAGGGAATTCATCTCATACCTATTCTAAAATAGGTAATGAGTCTCGTATAAGCATTGTCTGTGTAAACTAGCCGTATGTATGTATTGTTGAATGATGTGATCTTTGATGTATCGATTGTTATGTGTGCTTCATGGTTGGTTGCATGATGTTTATAAATATGTCTAAGTGTATGTATATGTACGATAGAACTCGTGATATGTATGGATCGTGTATGCTTATGTGAAATGAATGGATGATTTGAAATCGATGTGAATATCATAGGTTATAAAGCGTGGTTTCTAAGTTGTATTGGTATGTACGTATATGTGTAAGAATTATGAAATTGTATTTGCATGTATATAAAAAAGTGTGCTACGGTAGGTGTGAATGCAAATAAACCCCAAGTGTTAAGCTATTGTAAGGTTATTGTGGTTAAAGAAGGTTAAAGAAAGATTGTTTTGGCAGTGAAGTGAGTTGTTTTGATAATGAAGATAGTTTGTAACCGAATAGAAGAAAGTGTGTTTTGAATTGAATGAAATATGTTTGTTTTATTGATTTGATGATATTTCAAAGATGCTTAATCGCAATAAAGTATAATAAATCTGACTCCACGTCTCATATGATGGAAATGGATTCGATGTTAAATGACTTGTTCTGTGATGTTCGGGATGATGCTTTGTGAGATTTGAATGTTTGGCTAATAAATTGACATATATAAGAATTTATTATGGTAAAGTATAAAGGATAATAATGTTGGGTTTTTATAAGGAATTACTGGGTTAGCGCAGCGGAATGCGGAAAACAGAATTTTCCGATTTCAAATTTTTTTCTTGGAAAAATTAAATAAACTTATTTATTTAATTAACCAATACTTAAAATATGAAATTTTAACCCAAGAAATCAAATTTCATTTAATTGTCGATTTACTCCAAAACTTCACAATTTGATCATTTTAGTCCTAAAATTGTCAGATATAATTTTGGATGATTCCAAATCAATTCTAAAATGATTTCTAACATGTACAACACATCAAAATGTAAATTGCAACAAATTACCCACAAATGGACAAAATTACCTAGAGGGGTGCATATTTTCCAATAAATGCGATTTGGCCCAATTTGTTCAAAACATATCAAGATCAAATCCAATCAATCCCAAATTTTATATACATCATATATACATCAGAATATGTAACATATAAGAAAAACCCTAAAATTGGATTAGGTTTATAACCCTAATTTCACAAATTACTCCAATTGCACAATTTACACTAAATTGATTCAATTCAACGCTTTAATCAATTCAATAATTCACCAAAAAAGTCTCACCCCTTGAAATAACTTAAGAAAAATTCTAGGTTATAATTGAGTGGAATTAAAACTCTAGAATGGCAACTTTAATCACCAATTAATCAAATAAGCTTAATTACTCCTAATTAGATTATTAATTAATCATACATGCTAAACATCTTCAAACAAGTTTCAAACATATTTAATTACAAACTAAAAGAGTAGAGACATCAACTTAGCAACACAAATTGAAGCTAAGATTAATAGAAATATTTTCTAAGTTGAAGTATGTAAAGAATTACTTACAAAAATTCCAAATTTTAGCTTTGTTTTCCTTTCTTTCTTCAACTTTTCTCTCAACTCACTTTGTAATTATTTTGATAACTTGTGTGTGTTACTTTGAAAAATGAAAAGAAAAAAATTTTGTTCAAAAATTTTCACCTTCGCCGAATATTGGTGGAAGAAAAATAAATAACAATTATTTAATTTTTGTTCCAATTTAATTGGCAAAAGATTACTTCTTCAAAATGATCACCATTACCTTTACAAGTGTTACCAATTAAAACATGCCATTTCCTAAAGCTAATCATGGTAAAGATATTTATTTTTAAATTAATTTAATTATTTAACAATTAAACAAATAAATAAATTAAATACAAATATTTTAAATATATGTATTATATTTACATTAAATATCTCAAATGCATATATTAATGATATATGTCAAATATCACAATTTGATATTTAATTAATGTGTATTTAATAATATCAAATATTAAATACAAATAAACATTAATTCGAAAAAATGACGATTAGGTCCCGATTGCATGTATTTTTCGTTTAATCGTTAAACGAGTTATAAATATTTAGTATTATTCATAAAAGTTGTCCTAGTGCTCTACGAGTATATTTCATTAGTGAGACTCTCTAAGTTCAGACATATCCATCACGAAATCATATTTCGTGTCCATAATCTACCCACCCGTAAGTTATGACGAGCACAGACAAACTCTCTGAACCATACAAGTCGAGGTCACTGCATACGTATATTCCCCCCGTCACGGGTATCCAGATTATTCTAAAGATGTAGATGTAAACGTCAAATCTCTATAGATATAATCATGTCGACGTTTCTATTAGCAATCTCTTAATAAGACTTAGAACTGATTTCTACACTGTACCACGGCCCCATGATTAACATATTGCTAATTTCATATTGAATACATATGCTCTGTACACAGAGATGACATATCATTTCTTGATACACACGGGATTTCCTGAGCATCTGTCCACACCCAACGAACAGGCGGAGGTCTGATCTAAATAGATCGATGACGTGACTGCCATCTAAGTGTGGAGGATAACTCATATATCCACACTGGTATCTCAAGTCAAAGAATCACTATGCTCACTCAACCCGAGAAGATTTTTATTGACGTTGGTGTACCATCTATTAAGAATCTTTGGTGAGTCGTTCAGTGTTTATCCGCTATAAACACCTACACGTCTATACGAGTCTCCAAGACTCATGGTTTATTGAGAAACCATCGGAATCTAAGATTCCAATATATGACATGTACTAGTCTCAACGAGTTTACTTTACTGACCAAGTAGTGTAAACCTTGACCAGGAACTGCCTAAGAATGACAACGTCATGATACAAATCAATGTCAGTTGCAACGCTTTTGCAAAAATATCATAACTAATCATTCTAAGGTCTGTTACGTCTTTACCATATAAAAGAGGATGTTATATAAAAGAAACTATTTATTTTATTCATAATAAAATATTATATTAGTATTTACAAGGAAATATATAATAAAATTGGCGCTCAGAGCACCAACCCTAAGAAATCTCTCACTTGCTCTAGTGCCAATATCGATTGTATCTAATACCCATTGACTCCACATGTTTATCAAATAACTTCGGAGGTATGTCATTGGTAAGCCGGTCGGCTAGATTATCTCCACTCGGTACATTACACACGACAATGTCACCTCGCGACATAATTTCTCGAATGATGCGGTACTTTCGTTCCACATGCTTCGACTTCTGATGCGAACTTGGTTATTTTGCTTCCACAATGGCTCCAGTTTTATCACAGTATAACAGAATCATATTCTCGATACTTGGGACTACTCCCAATTCTGTGATAAAGTTCCTAACCCATATAGCTTCCTTTGCAGCTTCAGAAGCTGCAATATATTCTGCCTCTGTGGTGGAATCAGCAGTCGACCCATATTTGAAACTTTTCCAACAAACTACACCTCCGTTAAGGGTAAACACGAATCCTGATGTAGACTTTCTATCATCAGGATCTGATTGGAAGTCGAAATCCGTATACCTATTAACTTGCAGTTCGTTTCCTCCATAGATAATAAACTTATCCTTAGTACTTTTAAGATATTTAAGGATATGTTTAATGGCCATCCAATGGTCATTTCCTAGATTAGATTGATATCTGTTTGTCAAACTAATTGCGAAGCTGCTATCAGGCCTAATACATAACCTGGCATACATGATGCTGCGTAAACATGAAGCATAAGGTTGATTAGACATTCTAATCTTTTCATCTTCTATTTGCGGACACATCTTCTTCGAAAGATGTAAGCCATGTCTGAACGGTATGTTTGCTGTCTTACAGTTACCAAAATTATACCGTTCTAAGACCTTATCTATGTATGTTGATTGGGATAACCCAATAAGTTTCATTTCTCTATCTCTATAGAGTTTTATGCCTAAGACATAAGAAGCTTCACCCAGGTCCTTCATGGATAACTTCTTACAGAGGTAAGCTTTGACGTCTTGTATCATCCCAATATCACTCCCAATGATAAGAATGTCGTCAACATAGAGAATTAAAAATACCACCATACTCCAACTGGCTTTCTTATACACATATGATTCTTCCGAATTCTTAAGAAATCTAGACAATTTGATTCGCTCGTCGAAGTTGGAATAACTCTCCATTCATAAGTTCAAAGAATTTCGAAATGAAATTAAAAAATAGATTGGACAATATATTGCATACCATGCCTGAGTTTTCACTGGATGCAAAACCCTCCTACGGTTTCATATAGATTTCTTCATCAAGAAATCCAATAGAAAATCCTTTTGGAAATCCATTTGCCAAATCTCGTAATCATGATAAGCGACAATTGAAAACAAAATCCTGATGGACTTTAGCATTGCAACTGGCGAAACAGTTTCATCGTAGTCGACACCAGGTCGCTGAGAGTAACCTTTAGCTACCAGTCGGGCCTTAAAGGTTTCAATCTTTCCATCTGGCCCACGCTTCCTCTTATAAATCCATTTACAACCGATATGAACAATTCCTTCGGGGAGCGGAACCAAGTTCCAAACTTGATTCTCATACATTGAGTCCATCTCGGATTTCATGGCGTCTTGCCACATCACGGAGTCGATGTCCAACATTGATTCTCTATAGGCAAAAGGGTCAATCTCTTCAACTAAGAGAACACCGACACTCTTTTCTTGTATCAAATATAAGCGTTCAGAAGGTCTAGATAGAATTTGTGACCTACGAAGTGTGTGTGTTGAAGGTTTTTCATCTTCTTGAACTTCAGGTTCCTCCATTGGTTCGTTGGTTCCAGGTTGTACTTCATCAAGTTCAACCTGTCTATGATCACAACCTTTAGACAAAAATTATATTTCTAGAAATTTTACGAAGCGAGCTATGAACACATTTCGATGCTCGATATCATAGAACAAATATCCTTTCGTATTTGAAGGTTATCGAACAAATCTAAACTTTTGCCCTCGAGACAAAAGCTTATTCTGCTGAGCCATCCTGACGTATGCAGGTATACATGGCAAAAAAGCCCGGCCCGGGCTTAAAAAAAATTAAATATTTTAATTTATAAAATATATATATTTATATAATAAATTTCTTATATTTATAATTTTTTATAATAAAAAAATCAGGCCCGGGCTTAAAATAAATAATTAAATATTTTTACTTATATAAAAAACATTTATTTATAATTTTTTATAATTAAAACCCGGGCCCGGGCCAAATTTTTTTTGGCCGGGCTTTGATGCATATATGCAGGACAACCTCAAATCTTATTATAACTAAGATTCGATTTCCTACCGGTCAATATCTCATACAAAGTCGTAGGAACAGCTTTGGAAGGAATCTTATTCAAAAGATGTACAACAGTTAAAAGAGCATAACCCCATAAGAATATGGTAAATCTATGTAACTCAACATCGATCGAATCATATCCAATAATGTCCGATTTCTCCTCTCTGACACTTCATTGTGTTGCGGAGTGCCTGGAGGAGTATATTGAGTGAGAATCCCATTCTTCTTTAAATAATCACTGAACTCTCCATTCATATATTCAGCGCCTCAATCTGATCGAAGGCATTTAATATATTGTCCAATCTATTTTTTAATTTCATTTCGGAATTCTTTGAACTTTTCAAAGGTTTCCGATTTATGTTTCATCAGATAAACATAACTGTACCATGACAGATCATTGGTAAAAGTGATGAAGTGTGAATAACCACTGTGTGTAGTCTGAATCATGGGATCACATACATCAGACTGTACGAGTTCCAATAAGTCAGTGGCTCGATGTCCAACACCCGAAAATGGGGATTTGGTCATTTTACCCCAAATACAAGATTCACGAGTTGGATAAGGTTAAATTGTGAGATCATGTATCAAACCATTCTTAACCAATTGGGTTAGGCGTTTCACAACTATATGACCTAATCGCATATGTCATATTTCAGTATTATTTATATCAGATTATTTATGTTTATTAATTCCAGTATTAAAGATATCTTGTGAGGTACGCAATATGTAATGACCATGCTCATTTGGAAAACAAAAGATCTGAATATTATTTATATCATATAAATACAAAGAACGATTCTTAATATTTACATTATATTCTTCAATATCTAATACAAAAGAGACATAATATTCGCCACACATCCTGACATAAAATAGCATTCATTTAACAAAAGTCTCTCATTGGGTAAGGAAATCTCGCATATGCCCACTGCAACCGCATCCAGAGAGTTGCCACTCCCGAATCGCAACTGCATCTCCCAGATTTAAGCAGTCTACTTTCCGTCAGCACCTGCAATGTATTGCAAATGTGAATAGGACAAGAAGAATCTAAAATCCAATTAGATGTTATAGCTTCACAAGCCAATGTGATATCAATAATAGGAAAAATAAAAATACATGATGTCGATGCTCTTTCCTTCTTTATCTGTGCAAGATAGTCCGGACAGTTTCTTTTCCAGTGCCCGACTTTCTGGCAGTGGTGGCACTTATCTTCAGATGCTCTCTTGGGCTTCGCTACCTTAGCCTGCGGAGGAACATTGAAACCTTTCTTCTTCTTTCATTTTGTCTTCTTCCCCTTCGACTTGGATTGGGAAGAAGCGGAAAGAGAAGTAGGTTTCGGAAGGTGAGTCAGAACTCCCTTCCTTAAATCTTCATCCTCTGTGAGAAGTATCATATGCAACCCACGGTAAGAGCAGTGAATCCCATTAATGTTGAAGTACATAACGAACTGGCGATACGATGCCGAGAGTGAACCAAGTATGACACTACGTCCCAGAGTTTCATTGAGAGGGAAATCATGGCGCCTCAATTGCTCGATGAAATCGATCAAATTAAGCACATGCGGGCTCACAACCTACCCCTCATTAAGTTTAGAATGGAATAGTTCCATTGAAACTCTATGAACCACGACCTGTTCCTAGTTCATGAACGATTCACGAAGTTGTGCCATCATGCTATATGCATCGTGCATCTCAAAGTATTTCTTCTTAAGCTCAGAAGAAAGAGAACTAAGTATGAATGATTTAACTCTTAAATCATCATCCTTCCATCTTTGGAAAGTCTCAAATTCTTCAATAGATGTATCTGGAGATATAGTAAGCGGTAATGGACCTTCCAAAATGTATCACAACCTTTGGGAATTGAGGACAATCCTCAAATCCATTTCCCAATCTGAAAAGTTCTCAGTGCCTTTTAGCTTATTCGTATCAAGCATACGAGCAAAAGGATTGATCGGAGGTGCCGCCTACAGGGGTTTTATTGCGAAAATCCGGTAACGCAGCGGAATCGCGGAAAATCAAAATTTTTCGTTTTCAAAATTTTTCTTGGATCAATTAAATAAACTTATTTATTTAATTATCTAATTATCAAATTCTGAAAAATTACACAAGAAATCAAATTTCTTGGTAATTACCGAATTGCCCCACAACTTTCTAAATTGATCATTTTAGTCCTAAAATTGTCAAATACAATTTTGGATAATTCTAAATCATTTCTAAAATGATTTCCTACAAGTCCAACTCATCAAAATCAGATTGCAACCAAATCCCCAATTTTAGTCAAATTACCGAGACAACCCCAGAAAAATTCAGATTTTACAATTTAGTCATTTTATGTTCAAAACATGCCAAGATCAAATCCAATCAACCCAAAAATTTATATGCATCATATAAACACTATAATACATAACATATATGAAAATTCACAAATTTGGAATGGGTTAAGAACCCTAAGTTTTTCAATTTCTTCAAATTGACAAAACTTACCAAATCCATTAAATCCATCATTTTAATTTAATCTAAACCACACCAAACAAGTCTCACCACCATGAAACAACTTAAGAACAATTCTAGGTCATCAATGAGTGGCTTAGCAACTCTAGAATGGCAACATGATTATCAAATAATCAAAAGAGAGCTTATGAAACCATTTCAAGCTCACTTGGAAACCATACATGCAAACATCTTTCATACAAGTTCATAACCAATAAAAACACAAATTATAAGTGTAGAGACAATATCAAAGCAACAAATGTTGTAGCTAGGCATGTTAGAAATATTTTCTATGTTGGAAGGTTTTCTTCTTTTTCTTCAAACTTACAAATACAAAAGATTTCCAAGGTTTTCTTCTTTTTCTTCAAACTTTTCTCTCAACTACTTTTGTATTTATTTTGTGACTTATGAACCCTTAATATAACAAAATGAAACAAAGCAATATATACCTCTGCCAACAAGCCTTGGCCGAATTTTGGTATATGGTAAATATCTAGATATTTTAATTTTTGTTTCATTAATTTGCTTTATCAACTTGTATAAGTCATCATCAAACCATTTAATGATTTTCTTAAAGTCAAATAAAGCAAATCTAGTCATTTCAAATTAATATAAAAAACTTAAGATATTTGTATTCTTAATTAATTTAATTATTTAACAATTAAATAATTATTTAAATACAAATATTTTAAATATATGTATTATATTTACTTTAAATATCCAAATACATATATATTTATGATATTTGTCAAATATCATAATTTGACATTTAATTAATGTGTATTTAATAAAATCTATCATTACATACAAATACACAATAATTACGAAATGACTATTAGGTCCATTCGCATATATTTTTCGTTTAACCTTTAAAGGACTTATAGATAATCAGTATTATTCATAAAAGTTGCCCTAGTGCTCTACGAGTATATTTCACTAGTGAGACTCTCTAGGTCTCATCATACACCTTTAAACATGCATTCTAAAAGCATAATAAAGCACGATAAATTAATAATGATATACGGATGGATATATTATACAACTTGTTCCTAGAACAAATCTCTTTCTTTCCTCTCTCCCGCTAGCACTTTATATTCTTCTACCCAATTACATAATACATAAAGAAACCTCATTTACAGTGAGCGGAATTGGTGAGAAGAGAAATTCAAAGAGAATAGAAGGTGAAAGGCTGAACTCGCAGGTCCAATTTAAATAAATTCCAAATTTACAACAATTTCCAAAATTGCCCCCACCCCACTAATATTCATCCCATATACATTATTCATATAAATACATCCAAGTATTCACACAAAGCATGTTGTCAGTCAATCTAATCCAATTAATTAATCTTTGATTAATGACCATCCATTGTTCATACAACGATTGAATTTGCGCGAGTACAACTCGTTTAAGATTAAATACTCAAAGTAAGTATTCTTGAATTATATCGAACTGCAATTTTAAATCCAATTCAAATTGTATCCAATACTAATTCAAATTGTATCCAATACCAATTCATGTTTAATTCGAAATTAAACAATTACACTTATTTTAGTGCTTTAAAGACTTGGATTCCAAATCCAATCAAATTGGGTCTCAAAGGCCCAATTAGCATCCAATGCCAATTCAATTAAAGTCCAATGGACTTTTAATTAATTCTTTAGGCATGAACTTTGGTAATTATGGATCCAATCCAAAATGACAAGGCCCAATTAGGAATCACCCTATGTTAAAAATCAATTTAGGCCCAATTAAATTATTAAAGGCCTATAGTCATATTTGGACTTTATGGAAATGGTTTTAAGCAAAATTGGATCCAACCCAATTGTCCAAAACCATACTTGGCCCAACCAAACCCATTAGCCCAAATACAACAAATTAATTTAAATTTATTAGTCCAAATTACATATTAATTCATTTAAAATATAATTAACACAATTAATCAATTAATCTAATGTTTCCAAAACACTAATTAATCCAATTAATCATGCTTAATTATCCAATTCATGTCTAACACAAATTGAAGCAAATTCAATTCATCCCAACATGCTTCATTCACGACAATTACATGAAATAACACCCAATTTTGATTTCAATCCAATTAAATCAACAATCAATATTCATTTCATGCTTTTAACACATCCAATTGTGAAAATCAAAAATTACCATGAGTAATCTAAGGGTTCATGCATTCGGCCAAGGGTTAGGATTTGGGGAAATTTTTGATCCAATCAATTTCACAAATCTGATGATGCACAAACTGTAACACCCCGCCAGAGGTAGGATGCTACCGGCAGGAGACAGAATTGACCCATCTCCATAAGCCCTGAATCTACAGAAAATTCGGCATGAAGTATCCTAAAAACTGGATAACCTGGATCGCAGTCCAGCACCAAAGGCAAACCAAGAAAACATCATCCCAATAAAAGGACCTCAGCTCCAAAAGAAAACTCATCAAAACACAACCTAAGGGCTCTGTGCCCACATCATCTATCAACACTCAAGGGCTCTGTGCCCACAACATCACATGCAATCAAAACTTTAAATTATTAACACAAACCACGTACTCAATACGATAAAATAAAGCAATAAATCAAATATCCTGATCTTCTAAAACATTTCCCAAGACACTTGCGAGGGTGACTGCCGCTTGGGTAAACCACGTCTCGAGAATGACTTCCAAAACCGACATGATGGACCAATCTACAATTCATCTGCAAAACTGGCAAACTGGTTTGGTGTGAGTTTTAAAACTCAGTAAGTAACTCTGCTAGTAACACAACAAACAAGTCAAACATATCAGTCGTTTATCAGATTTACTAAGTTACTTTAAATTCGAATTATTAATTTGTTATTATTCCTTATTCTTAACTCTTATCAAAGTTTCACATTTTCATATTAACATATATGATAATCTAATAGCTAACGCCTAAAGTATACAAAGCAAATCGTATATATATCTATACTTTTATCACAATAGTCTAATTTTGAAATATCATCAAATCGCTATATTAAATAAACTTTTCTCAATACCAAATCAAGCCTTTCTTAACTTCCTTTAATTACAACATTACTACTACGACTTAACAATCGAGATTCATATACATTTACACATACCTTATCACACCTCTCTTATATACATGCCAAAAATGATTCTAAGTTCTTATACATATACATGCATACCAATGCAGCTAAAAAAAACGCACTTTATAACATCTAGCACACATTAGTTTCCAAATTTCATTACTAAATTTCACATAAGCATTCGTTATCCATATAATCAACGAGCTCCATCAAACACGTACACACACACTGTCACACACACAATCATCATACAACTAATCATGACGCAAACTTAACAACCAATACTTCACAAGGCATACAATCAAGCAATACATACATATCATGGCACAACAAGTTTGTCACGCGACTCCTCATACATAAGCACATTCATAACAAACATTCCAAAACACGACTCAAACACTCACGTACAAACATATGTTTCAAACATATGAATACACCTCTTGTTATCAAATTCAAATGTCATACCTTTAATAATTCTCATAGCTTTTCCTTTATCGATCAAACATAATCATTCAGGATCTCTATCTAGGAACATCTGATATAACATCTTTATCAACTGAACATATCCAACCTATATGTATCTTAGTACCATATGCATATACGAATACATACTCATATATTTATACATTTTCATATTTATTCACATACACACTTCATATCGTTACAGATCCATACCTTTATGTACATTCATACATACACATAGTCATTAACATCATTAAACCTCTTACTTTATATTATGCTAATAACAAAAGCCATACCTGCGATGATCGTTTCACTTAGCTACACATAATCTCGAACTGCTTCTCAAACTACTCTTAACTATCTTCTGTTTTACCTAACATATTAATCATCTATACATGTATATATGTAAAATCAAGATACGAAATCACACATTAAGCTCTCATCGCATGAGTTACTTACCTGGCTTCGCGAGCGCTGAAGATCCTAGTCAAGTCGAAATTCCGAGGCCGTATTCGGACTCCCAACGGCCATACGAACGCGCTGGTGTCGACAGAATTCTGATTGGAGCAACCGTTCGACATGGGTTTACTGTTCACCGAATCTTCCTCTCTCAATTCGCGAGCCTTCGGCCGCTGTTCGGCGAAACCGACTCCGCACACTCGTAGTACTCTCTGAGGTCTTCGATTTGGTAGGTGGCACGGCTCGTGAAACGACCGGACGAGCCGGGATCGACATACCCAAGGTCGCGCTCTCTTATTCCTTTTTCTCGCCGTTGCCGGCGTCTAACGGCCGATCGCCGGCCACCACGCTGCTTGCCGTCGCTGGGGGAGCAGATCGGCATCGGAACGCTGGCCTGTGGTGGCCGGAATCGTCACCGGCGAGTCCTCCTTCCAAAAACGACGCTGGGGTGCGGGTAGAGAGAAATGAAGAAGTTTGGTCCAATTGCAATTTCTTAAAACTATGAGGCAATATATACTACCTGGAAAATATCACTTTGGTCCCTGCGAAAATAACAAAACAGCCCCTGCCTTAGAACCTTCTGGAATTTCGCATTTTCGAAGCCCTTCTGATGCGATTCTCGAAAAGTGTTCAACACGAAAGTTGTTCGTATCGGATAAACGAGTCTGATGGTCCAAAAATCAGCTCGATCGGAGTTCGTTTACTCTTTCTGAGGTCAAAAAAGTAAACTTGACTCGAATAATAAAAATCTCGTAACTGACTTCCGATCCTACGCGTTTTCCAACGCGGCTAAAAATCATAATCTATTATTCCAACCCATATAACATCGCTTGAACTCTTATTCTTCATTATCATCATGCTCCGAGACTATAACATCTTTTCGGGAATCTTCTAGAATAGTCCTAAAAATCTGGGATATTACATTCTCCCCTCATAAAAATTTCGTCCTCGAAATTTCTCCGTCCTTATTTCTGATCACTCGGAACCAATCGTACGTACTTTACCATCTTGTCCATATTCGGAAGTCACCATACTTAACACCTTTCAAAAGTTACATATTTCATACATCAATACGAATCATGCTATTTCGAAACAAAGCACATCAAATCTAACATTTCATGTCTAAATCAAGCCAAACTTGTCATTTCAATTCACATCCATTCATAAGAACACTCTCAAACTGTTTTCAATCTCATCCATCAACAAAAAGAAAATAGAACACAGATTCTACGCAGTCAATCGAATACATCATCTGAAACAAGAAACATAACACATGTTCTTTACATGCAACACAATATCAAAATGGAAACTTAATACGAATCTCATATTATCTATTTCATCCATAATACAAAATGGAACTCATTCATTTCACATCATGTCATTCTACATCATATATGTAAACGACATCAACATCAAAGTTTACATTCATACATATACCATCGCACATACAACTTTGTATGGCTATCCACATAGCACACATAATCATCACTATATCCATAAGATCCATGTCTAACTATAAACTTACATACATCTTCTTATAACGACATAAACTTTTATACCAACAAATACCTCTATCGTCACAACCAGAAGTGACAACCATAATACTCTTATGATGTTGATAGTCTGAAATCTGTCAATGTCTGCCATTATTCAAAATACATTTGGAAGCATAAAATGATTTTTTTTAAAAATCATTTCGAAAATTCATTTGAAAAACTCTTTTACTATAAACAAAATCAATTTCAAAAATCCATCATCGTAAAAACCATATCGAGCATCCAGCATAACTCACTGGACGAAACATAAACGAGCGCCCAATGCCCAAATCGCGCGCACAGATCGGGCAATGAACGAACCGATCCCCTGTCGACAGAGGGTTGGGTCGTACCATTTCTGATGGCTTAGACCCTACGATCACCCCAGCGGAAACATATGATGAGTTATGAAAAACATAAATGCATACACCGATCGTCGGGGCGGAAACATAACAATAACCGATCATCTCAGCGGAAACACATCAAGAAAACATAAAACTATCGCTGAGACGGAAACATATAATACATCGTATCGTAAAATATCAAAAGTAATGTCCAATGCATCAAATCAAAATGCAATTAGTTTGAAATCCTTTTCTCCCCAAAACATAAATTTGAAAAAAAAATCATGAATGAGTCTTTGATGCAATGTTTTCAAAATAATACCGATCGTCCACTGCTCAGTCGCGCGCAAAGACTGGACAGTGTACGTACCATGTCGACAGAGTAATGGGCCAGCCATTTTCCGATGGTCTGGACCAGTAACGATCGCCCCGGTGGCCAACCCGGAACGTAACATAACCGATCACCACGGAGGGTCAAAACATAAAATCACCAAGCACCGTGGCGGAAACAAATTTTCGAGCGTCTCGGCGGAAACAAATTTTACAGTCTAAAAATATCAAAATCATTTTCGAGCACCGAGACGAAAACATATTAATAGATCTCAAATCATGAAAACTCAAATCAAACGTCGAGGCAGAAACATTTTCTTTATCCTTTATAATCAAAATCAAAACCTCTGAAAACTTTCTTTCTTCCTTCTTTTCTTTTTCTTTTCAAACTCTGTTATGCCAGAAATCAAATTCCAAGTTTTCAAAACATGATTCAAAATATCATTTCAAAATTCAGACTATCAACATCATGAAGTCTCCCATACTTCAAAACACCTCAGATTCACATTACTCACCTATACATATACCTATATAAACAACATACTTTTAACTTAATGTACCTGTACACAAATATATATATATATATATATATATATATATATATATATATATATAATATATATATATTGATATCATACAACATGTTTCAATAATCTGAAATCATCAACATCAATCAAAATCATAGCATATCATACCATATAATATTAATCCAATCAAATAACAAACATGACTTATATGCTCCATATGCAACAAAAACTTACTCAGACGATCAGATACCCTGTAGCAGCAGTCACCGACACCCTAACCTTTGCTCTGATACCACAACTGTAACACCCCGCCAGAGGTAGGATGCTACCGGCAGGAGACAGAATTGACCCATCTCCATAAGCCCTGAATCTACCGAAAATTCGGCATGAAGTATCCTAAAAACTGGATAACCTGGATCGCAGTCCAGCACCAAAGGCAAACCAAGAAAACATCATCCCAATAAAAGGACCTCAGGTCCAAAAGAAAACTCATCAAAACCACAACCTAAGGGCTTTGTGCCCACATCATCTATCAACACTCAAGGGCTCTGTGCCCACAACATCACATGCAATCAAAACTTTAAATTATTAACACAAACCACGTACTCAATACGATAAAATAAAATAATAAATCAAATATCCTGATCTTCTAAAACATTTCCCAAGACACTTGCGAGGGTGACTGCCGCTTGGGTAAACCACGTCTCGAGAATGACTTCCAAAACCGACATGATGGACCAATCTACAATTCATTCTGCAAAACTGGCAAACTGGTTTGGTGTGAGTTTTAAAACTCAGTAAGATCCTAGTCAAGTCGAAATTAAGATCCTAGTTAAGCTCTCATCGCATGAGTTACTTACCTGGCTTCGCGAGCGCTGAAGATCCTAGTCAAGTCGAAATTCCGAGGCCGTATTCGGACTCCCAACGGCCATACGAACGCGCTGGTGTCGACAGAATTCTGATCGGAGCAACCGTTCGACATGGGTTTACTGTTCACCGAATCTTCCTCTCTCAATTCGCGAGCCTTCGGCCGCTGTTCGGCGAAACCGACTCCGCACACTCGTAGTACTCTCCGAGGTCTTCGATTTGGTAGGTGGCACGGCTCGTGAAACGACCGGACGAGCCGGGATCGACATACCCAAGGTCGCGCTCTCTTCTTCCTTTTTCTCGCCGTTGCCGGCGTCTAACGGCCGATCGCCGGCCACCACGCTGCTTGCCGTCGCTGGGGGAGCAGATCGGCATCGGAACGCTGGCCTGTGGTGGCCGGAATCGTCACCGGCGAGTCCTCCTTCCAAAAACGACGCTGGGGTGCGGGTAGAGAGAAATGAAGAAGTTTGGTCCAATTGCAATTTCTTAAAACTATGAGGCAATATATACTACTTGGAAAATATCACTTTGGTCCCTGCGAAAATAACAAAACAGCCCCTGCCTTAGAACCTTCTGGAATTTCGCATTTTTGAAGCCCTTATGATGAGATTCTCGAAAAGTGTTCAACACGAAAGTTGTTTGTATCGGAAAAACGAGTCTGATGGTCCAAAAATCAGCTCGATCGGAGTTCGTTTACTCTTTCTGAGGTCAAAACAGTAAACTTGACTCGAATAATAAAAATCTCGTAACTGACTTCCGATCCTACGCGTTTTCCAACGCGGCTAAAAATCATAATCTATTATTCCAACCCATATAACATCGCTTGAACTCTTATTCTTCATTATCATCATGCTCCGAGACTATAACATCTTTTCGGGAATCTTCTAGAATAGTCCTAAAAATCTGGGATATTACACGGCCAAGGGTTAGGATTTGGGGAAATTTTTGATCCAATCAATTTCACAAATCTGATGATGCACAAATCTAATTTATCATCATCTAAGCACAACCAAACAATCAATTTAGACATTTACAAGCTCCAAGCAAAATCCCCAAATTAAAGTCCATAAACACTAGAATTCAAATCATGCTTAGATTGGCTCTTGATACCATTGTTACTGTCCTACAAATGCCCAATGTCTCTAAACAATGATTTATGTTTGAATTTATCAAGAAAGTTTTCGGAATAACTTATATTGATCAGATGAGAATTGTTCAAAAATCTCCTTGGATGTAGAAGCTCAAAGCTTTGTTGAGTGTTTCCCACAATTGGGTGAGTTTTCCTAACACCTCATTCAACTCCTTTAAGTGCTAGCTTGCTTGAATTTTTGCAATAAAATTTCAATGGAGAAGAGAAAGTTCTTGGCAACAAGAAGAGAGAGAGAGGTGAATAGTTTTCAAGTTCAAAACTTGGTAGGTTGTGTTGATAAATGATGCCTTAAATACAAGCCAACTACTTCCATCACAAATAGTGACATGTGATGTAAGTTGATGAGTCCCACCCATTTAAATTCCAAATTTAAGTTGGCTCACACAACCACTTTTGGGCCCGGGTTCGTTTAATCCGATTAAATGAATTTTCCGTCGCGACATAATTAAATCCAATTTAATTAAATAATAATACCTAGCAAAATTATTACGAAAGTCGCTTACGAATTAATTCCAAATTAATTTGTTCGCCCGAATTAAAATCTAATTTTAATTCGGCATTGAAATCCGATTTCAATTAATATATTCGATATATTATTTAATCGATTAATTCCAAATTAATCGCGTTCTCTATTCTAGACGAATTTAATCCCAGATAAATTCTTGTCGTAATTAATCCCAAATTAATTTTCTCTCTCATAATTAATCCCAGATTAATTCTGCTCGAGTCAAATGTCATTGGTGAATCTTTGGGAAGCGACCCAAGAGATCCCTGGATATGTTGGCAGTAAATACGGTCATCGGACTATTCGAACACATGCGTACCCCGTACCACATTCTCATCGATATACAAGACATGGTTGGCTTCTAGCAAATCACCGTGCCTACCTAATTCTCCAGAAATATTCAACGATGAATATATAATATGTATCAGGCGTAGTATACAATGTATTACGTAATACGATCCAATATCGGATGTCACATGCTAGGCCTAGGGCTGGAATTGTGTCTGCCCCGTACGAAGCATATATCGGATCACTAGCAACTAGTCTATGTAATCAGATAATCATGACCTAGTCATACTATCTCGATAGCTGCAGTACTTAAGAGTACTAGTTTCGTATCCTGCGTGATCATCATCTCCATATGACTGAAGTGATACTCTCATCTTGACATCACACCCAAAACACTATGATTCTCAGTAAATCCAGAAGAGGCGTACACAGAACCTGTTAAAGCTCCGGACGACCAAAAAAAAGTATACTGATTGTCGCAAGTATTAGCGATGCAAGTCTCAGGTTAAAGACCACATACACATACCCTGATTCAGATTCCCACAAACACATAGTCATACTACCAATGAGACTCCAAGGGGTCTATCCAGAGCGAAGCTGTTCCCGATCCAACGGCTAACAGAACCTCCTATCACACTTGCATAAGTATCCAATACTTAAATATATGAGAACTATGTCGTTAAGCTTCCATTACGCGTACAAGTGTAATACTAGTCTATTCCGCATTATCGATGTCTAGTCTCGATAATACTACGACTAGGGATATTTAATGATTAAACCATTCGTAGATTAATACAGTCTCATATCTTATTAATTTGGTACTAATCATATGGACTTTTATCATTTATATATCCAAGTAATCCAATTACAAAATGATAAAATAGCAATTTCCTTTGTCACATAGTTAATTTGTACAAAAACACCATGTCTTTTTACTAATAGTGATGCTATGGGGCATAATTGTCCAATAATCTCCCAATTGGCTCATAGCCGATCACTCAAGTATCTAACACGTGAACTATGTACATGTCGCTCAAACTTTTACTGAGATATAGCTTTCGTCAGCGGATCTGCAATGTTTTCATCTGAAACGATTTTTTTGATCTTCACATCGCCACGATGTATGATCTCACGAATCAGATGAAACCGTCGAAGTACATGCTTGGATTGTTGATGAGACCGCGGTTCCTTAGCCTGCGTTATAGCTCCATTATTGTCAAAATACAAAGGTACAAGCTCAGCTACTAACGGAACTACTCCTAATCCAATTAGAAATTTACGGATCCAAACTGCTTCTTTTGCTGCCTCAGCTGTAGCAATATATTCTGCTTCTGTTGTTGAATCGGAAACAGTCTCTTGCTTGGAAGATTTCCAGCTCACTGCTTCGTTGTTCAAACAAAATATGTACCCTGATTGCGACTTACAGTCGTCTTTATCAATTTGGAAACTTGCATCGGTGAACCCAGCCACTTCAAGTTCTCCATCTCCATAGACTAAGAAAGTATCCTTAGTTCGTCTAAGATACTTAAGGATGTTCTTAACAGTAATCTAGTGACCATCACATGGATCGGCCTGATAACGACTACATATGCTCAAAGTATATGAGACATCAGGTCGCGTACATATCATGGCATACATGATCGATCCGACTGCGGAAGCATACAGGATCCGACTCATGGTATCTCTCTCATCTTGTGATTTAGGAAACATGTCCTTAGATAGAGAGACGCCATGTGACACTAGAAGCAGCCCCCTCTTAGACTAATCCATGTTGAATCTCTTCAATACTTTGTCAATGTACGAGCTCTGGGAGAGTCCAAGCAGCTTTCTAGATCTATCCCGGTAGATCCTTATTCCCATAATAAAGGCTGCTTCTCCCAGGTCTTTCATGGATAATTTTATTGAAATCCAAGCTTTCACTGATTGTAGCATGGGAATGTCATTACCTAAAAGCAATACATCATCAACATATAGGACAACGAATGTTAGTACGCTCCCACTAACCTTCTTATATACATAAGAATCATCTTCATTTTGAATGAAACCATATTCTTTTATGATCTCATCAAAACGTTGGTTCCAAGAACGTGATGTTTGATTCAATCCATAAATGGATCGATTTAACTTGCAAACCTTGTTTGCATGTTTTGGCATGACAAAACCGTCAGGCTGTTGCATATAAACATCCTCCAAAAGGTTTCCGTTAAGGAAAGCAGTTTTGACGTCCATCTGCCATATTTCATAATCGAAATATGAAGCAATAGCAAGCATTATCCGAATGGAATTAATCATGGCAACTGGTGAAAAAGTTTCATTGTAATCGACACCATGTCGTTGACGATACCCTTTCACTACAAGCCTAGCTTTGTACGTTTGTATGTTGCCATCCATATCCGTCTTTTTCTTGAAGACCAATTTACAACCAATAGGCTTAACGTCTTCTGGTGCATCAACCAGTGTCCAAACTTGGTTGGTAGACATGGAATCGATTTCGGACTTCATGGCCTCTTGCCATAAAGCGGAGTGGATTCCCTGTGTCGCTTCCTCATACGTAGCCGGTTCGTCTTCCTCAATAAGATTAATATCTACATGAGATGGGATCAGAAACCGATACCTCTCAGGTTGTTTTCTAACTCTCTCCGACCTACGCGGTTCTTGTGTATTAGAAGATTGTGGAAAAGTCTCATCTTTGATGAACTGTTCGTGTTCCGTGAGGGGTTCGGTACTAGGAACAGTATCACTCCGATTTTCATCGAGTTCTACTTTCTTCCCACTTATCACTGCATCGATGAATTCCTTTTCGAGGATAACTGCATGAAGAGCAATAAATACCTTGTTCTCTTGTGGGTTGTAGAAGTAATATCTTTTGGTTTCCCTAGGATAACCTACAAATAAGCACTTATCCGATTTGGGTTCTATTTTGGTACCATCCAAACGTTTAACATATGCCCAGCATCCCCAAATCTTTAGGAATAAGAAACCCGATTTCTTTCTTGTCTATATTTCATATGGGGTTTGTCCAACAGACTTTGACAGAACCTTATTCAAAATAAGTATTGCACTGTTTAATGCGTATCCCCATAAGGAAATTGGTAGCTCAGTGAGACTCATCATTGACCTTACCATGTCCAACAAGGTTCGGTTTCTCTCTTCGGACACACCGTTCAATTGAGGTGTTCTGGGAGGAGTCCACTGTGAAAGAATACCATATTCTTTCAAGTAATCGAGAAACTCATTGCTTAAGTATTCTCCACCACGGTCCGATCGCAATGTTATAATACTTTTACCGATCTGTTTTTCTACTCTGTGTCGAAACTCTTTGAATTTCTCAAAAGTTTCCAACTTGTGTCTCATAAGATACACATAATCATAACGCGATGCATCATCCGTAAAGGTTACGAAGTATTCATATCCACCTCTAGCCTGGCTAGACATGGTCCCACATACGTCACTATGAACGAGGGCTAACAGCTCGGTGGCACGTACACCTTTACCACTAAAAGGTGTTTTAGGCATTTTGCCTAATAAACAGGATCCGCAGACGTCATATGAATTAGGATCAAATCCGTCCAAGTATCCACTCTTCGAAAGTGTGGATATACGAGTCTTGTTAATGTGTCCCATACGACAATGCCACAGATAAGTTTAATCTGTGTTACTCAATTTGAGCCTTTTGTTTGTCATGTTATATGTTTGAGATTCATTTATATTCAAAATATAAAGACCATTATTAACATCTGCTGTACATATGAAAATATCATCTTTATATACAAAACACCCAGTGTTTTTGAATACAAAGGTATACCCGCATCGGGTTAAACAAGATACAGAGATGATGTTTTAGTCAAACTAGGTACAAAATAACAGTCACCTAATGTAATTACATGCCCCGAGGGCAAGTTCAAAACATAGGTCCCTACAGCCAAAACAACGACTCTCGTTCCATTTCTGACTCACTGGTCGATCTCTCCTGAAGCCAGTCTCCTCCTAATCAGTAGATCCTGCACATCAGTACATATGTGAGTACCACATCCAGAATCAAAAATCCAATTTTTAAAACCAGTAGTGGACATGTTTATCTCAATAACAAACATATCTGATGTTGGAGCCTTGTCCGCCTTCACTTCCTTCATGTGCGCCTTGTACTCACGATAGTGGCCCTGTTTGCCACAATGTAGGCAGACATCTTGGGATTTGTCCTTAGTCTTCCCAGAAGACTGTGATGATTTGGCCTTGCCCTTTTTCTTCTTTTCCTTCACACCACCAGAAGCCTTCGGCCAAGCCTTGGCTTTCTGTGATGTCGGAGTAAGATACGTCTCGCGCTTCCTGCCCTTTAGAAGCTCTGGCTCTGCCTCTTTCAACATTTCCATCAACTCTCCAAGAGTCTTTTCTTGGTTCATCATGTTATAGTTCATAACGAACCCGCCCCAGCAGTCGGACAGAGACTGTAAGATCAAATCTATAGAAGTCTCGACCTCGAAGGTTATGCCCAACTGACCTAGCTGTTCGATGTCAGCAATCATCTACGACACATAGTGCTCGACAGATGTACCCTATGACATACGTGAGTGAAAGAGCTTATTTTGCAATTCATACTTCTGAAATCTAAGGTTAGATCTGTGAAGGTCCTTCAATTTCAACATCATGTTATAAGGATCCAATCCTTTGTTTTGACGACGAAATTGAGGAGTCATTGCGGCAAGCATGACAGATTGAGCAGTTGAGTTATCATCATAATGAGTCTTCCAAAGCTCCTGCTCAACTCTAGGCTCAGGCCCGAGAGGTTTCTCTATGACATAGGGTAACTTCTCGGCCCTCAAGACTATTCTTAGATTCATCTCCCAATTTGGAAAATTGGAGCCGTTAAAGACATTGTCAAATATGATGATGTCCCTAACGTTAATCTTTCCAGCCATCTCGATTGCAATAGTCCAACTATCCAATCAACGATATCTGATACACTCAAAATGTAATTGTTATTATAGTCCAACTATATAACCAACTACAAGTAGAGTAGTGTCTTGTACAGTCTAACTGTTCAAAGAAGCAATAAAAAAATATTAGTCCAACTAATATATTTATGACGACGATAAATAAAATAAAAGAGCGCGTATTAGCAAGTATTAAACGAAATTATAAATTTAATACTGGCCTCCCACTATTTTTCGGCGAGCCTCTAACCCTCTGTTGAGTACTCTGGAAACCCAGTTTTCTAGTGGGCTAGGATCCCGTTAAATAGCACACAACCTTGACTTTGGCCAACAAGCTGTATGAAACTTAACTAGGTATATCTCTAAGATCACTTGGATCCCATCCAATTCCTAGATCCGATAGGTGGACCTCCAAGTCCAAAACATATATCCAATATATTTCCTAATTTTTTCCTCTGAATCAACTAAGCTTTGTCTTTGGCTCAACAAGCTTAATGATTCTAGTTAAGCGTGACCCATTGACAGTGGGAAAGCTTCGTAATCCATGTCGATGTACAAAAGTGACCTTGACTTTGGCCAACAAGTCACAACTGCCCAAGACATGCGATACATAACAAAGCTTTCGTAGTTCAAACACATCCGCGATGGACAATTATCTTGACTTTGGCCAACAAATCAAAGTCAATCTTGGATCTTAAGAGAGAACCACTCAATGGAAGGAAAACGCTTAATATTAAAGTGAGGGTTTTTCACGTAAATTGGTAACCAATTTATTATCTTTGATTAGGTCTCATCATACACCCTTAAACATGCATTCTAAAAGCATAATAAGGCGCGATAAATTAATGATGATATACGGATGGATATATAATACAATTTGTTCCTAGAACAAATCTCTCTCTTTCCTCTCTCCCGCTAGCACTTTACATTCTTCTACCCAATTACATAATACATAAAAAAAAAACCTCATTTACATTGAGGGGAATTGGTGAGAAGAGAAATACAAAGAGAATATGAGGTGAAAGGCTGGACACGCAGGTCCAATTTAAATAAATTCCAAATTTACAACAATTTCCAAAATTACCACCACCCAACTAATATCCATCCGATATACATTATTCATATAAATACATCCAAGTATTCACACAAATCATGTTGTCAATCAATTTAATCCAATTAATTAATCTTTGATTAATAACCATCCAATGTTCATACAACGATTTGATTTGCGTGAGTCCAACTCGTTTAAGAATAAATACTCAAAGTAAGTATTCTTGAATTATATCAAACTACAATTTTAAATCCAATTCAAATTGTATCCAATTTTAATTCATGTTTAATTCCAAATTAAACAATTACACTTATTTTAGTGTCATAAGGACTTGGATTCCAAATCCAATCCAATTGGGTCTCAAAGGCCCAATTAGCATCCAATGCCAATTCAATCAAAGTCCAGTGGGCTTTCAATTAATTCTTTAAGCATGGACTTAGGCAATTATGGATCTAATCCAAAATTCCAAGGCCTAAATAGGAATCACCCAATGCCAAAAATCAATTTAGGCCCAATTAAATTATTAAAGGCCCAATAGTCATATTTGGACTTTATGGAAATGGTTTTAGGCCCAATTGGATCCAACCTAATTGTCCAAAACCATACTTGGCCCAACCAAGCCCATTAGCCTAAATACAACAAATTAAATTAATATATTATTCCAAATTACATATTAATTCAATTAAAGTGCGATTAACACAATTAATCAATTAATCTAATGTTTCCAAAACACTAATTAATCCAATTAATCATGCTTAGTTATCCAATTCATGTCCAACACAAATTGAAGCAAAATCAATTCATCCCAATATACTTCATTCACGGCAATTACATGAAATAACACCGAATTTTGATTTCAATCTAATTAAATCAACAATCAATATTCATTTCATACTTTTAACACATCCAATTGTCAAAATCAAAACTTACCATGAGTAATCTAAGGGTTCATGCATTCGGCCAACGCTTAGGATTTGGGGAAATTTTTAATCTAATCAATTTCACAAATCTAATGATGCACAAATCTAATTTATCATAATCTAAGCACAACCAAACAATCAATTTAGACATTTACAAGCTCCAAGCAAAATCCCCAAATTAAAGTCCATAAACCCTAGAATTCAAATCATACTTAGATTGGCTCTTGATACCATTGTTAGTGTCCTACAGATGCCCAAGGTCTCTAAACAATGATTTGTGTGTGAATTTATCAAGAAAGTTTGCGGAATAACTTACATTGATCGGATGAGAATTTTTCAAAAATCTCATTGGATGTAGAAGCTCCAAGATTTGTTAAGTGTTTCCAATAATTGGGTGAGTTTCCCTCTCACCTCATTCAACTCCTTTAAGTGCTAGCTTGCTTAAATTTTTGCAACAAAATTTCAATGGAGAAGAGAAGGTTCACGACAACAAGAAGAAAGAGAGAGGTGAATAGTTTTCAAGTTCAAAACACTGTAGGTTGTGTTGATAAATGATGCCTTAAATACAAGCCAACTATTTCCATCACAAATAGTGACATGTGATGTAAGTTGATGGGTCTCACCCTTTTAATTTCCAAATTTAAGTTGGCTTACACAACCACTTTTGGGCCCGGGTTCGTTTAATCCGATTAAACGAATTTTCCGTCTCGACGTAATTAAATCCAATTTAATTAAATAATAATATCTAGCAAAATTATTATGAAAGTCGCTTACGAATTAATTCCAAATTAATTAGTTCGCCCGAATTAAAATCCAATTTTAATTCCGCATTGAAATCCGATTTCAATTAATATATCTGATATATAATTTAATCGATTAATTCCAAATTTTGATTTTCCGCGATTTCATTGTGTTACCGATATTCCCCCTTAAAACCCCTTTAAAATGGTATCAGAGCGAGTCTGATTCTGGACACCCCGATATGATTAGCCCCTTAAAATCTAATATTTGTTTTTGTCTTTACTTGATACATGCATTCTTTCATTTAATTTGATTAGATTTAAAGTGTATGAAACTTTATGGAATATCACCACTTAATAAGGTTTTAAAGTAACTGGTATTTGGAATACTTGTTTCTTGGTCCGTCTTGTCAATACGGTTTATAAATATTTTTCCGTGACTACATATGAGATCGTGCCTCTGCTGTGAGGGTGTAGTCGATAGAGATTTATTTATGCCGGATGTATATTAGATACTAGATAAATTCAAGCGAAAGTGGAATCCTGAACGTGCCCTAACCGTCAGGGTTATGCAAGTAACTTGAGTTTATCATTGACAAGTTTAACCTTGGTACGTCTCATTGTGGGCCTGCCTTAGCAGCGACAACGATAAACGACCAGGACCGGAAACCCAGGAGTCACAACGAGTGTGATTGACAATGAGTTGTCTACCTGTGAATATACGTAAGTGAGATCGTGCCTCTGCTGTGAGTCGAAATATATTCATGGAGTCCACTTCCCATTATGGAATTCGATTTAATTATTGAATTCTCGTTTTTTTCCGTTGGGGATTACGGTATTACGTAAAATAGTGGGAGGCACTGCTAAGTTTAAAACATTCCATAACTTAGGCAGTGTGTATTATTATGGAAATTGCCGCTTGTTTGTTTTCTTATTCTATTGTTTACATAGAATTGAACTTTTAATTACTGCACACATATTATGATATGTTATCTGACTTGACTCTTGGTTGCAGTTATTCTAGAATAGGTTCTAGATACTATTAGACTAGGATATTATTAGATTGGTCTAAACCATCAGACCTTTTGTTCTGATTTTCTTGAAAAATCAAGATCGTTAGTGACTTAGTTTCTAAGTCACGACAGATAATCTAGATAAATATCCATTTTAGGATATAATACTTTAGAGAGAATAGTTTCTTATGCAGTAAGAATTGACTTGAATTAGTTCATGTCTCGAGATTCTTGACTGGCATTAAGAAAGTCCCATTAGGTATTTGTTTATCTAGTAATGACGTTTCTTAGCTTTAATGACCTTTAAAGGCAATGTGTCTGACACAATTTGCTAATCAATTTTTTGCAATTGTTGTGAATAGTTGAAGGCAAATCGTAAAGCTATAGAAAGGAGATGAGTATAGTTGTGTATAGAAAATATCAATTTTCACAATACAACAACTTAGGTATTGGATACAAGATCTCCCGTCTAGTTATTTAAAATATCAGTTAACAATTATTTTGATATTTGATATCGGAACTAGCGCCTATTGGATAGTTACTTGTTCTTAATAAACAATTATTATATATTTTAAATACAACTAGTAGTGTCATTAACATAGAGATAAACATTAAGAAAAATTATTCGGTAAAATAAATAATTTAGATCGATGTTTTATTAGTTTAATCACTTAAGCATTAGATGCTTATTCCGTATGATAAAAGGATGGTTTGATACGAGATCACACCACATATCCTTATCAATTTAATGAATATTGTATTCGGGAAGGTGATTAAATCTCATTTAACCAATGATATTTCATTGGACCACTAGATTTATTTAACTGATACATAAGATGTATGTAGTTTAATAAATAATAATTGCTTAAGGTAGTTTTCTTTATTTCGTAACTTAGTTGATGAATTGTCATAACTTAGTTACGTGTTTCTGAAGGAACACATATTGAACGTCTTGAAAGTATCAAGAACTTTCAATCTGTTATGATAAAACGTAGATTGAATTTTTTTACTTGCTCAAATATATTCAATCTGAAATTTTGAAAACTTGATCCTTAAAATTCATAACAAGTCTTTGAATTGTTTAAAGATATTTGATACGATCAAACATATGAATTTAAAGCAATTAGTTCTAAGGCTATTAAATGAATATGATTCTTATTCAATATTATTCTTCCATGATTCCATCTTGATGAATTGAGTAGTGGAAGCAGTCGAATCTTATATGATTTGATTCTTTTGATATTGAATGTTACTGAATTAGTTTCAATACTCTTGGGGTTATGCTCCAGTAACACTAATTCATCTATTTATTAATGTTCCATTATTTTCTACAGTTGCATATATGATATGTATAGGTAGAAAATTCGAATCTTGAAAAGTTTAAGATTTAAATCTTTCTTTTATATAATAGTTATATAATGGAAATTACTTACAACTCGGGAGTATAAATAAAAGTTTATCATTTATTATATTTTATAGAATATATTATTCTATTTGATAGAATATCTTTTCTACTATCCTAAGTAATAAAATTGTTTTATTACTTGGTGTGTAACATCTGATGTTAATCATTATAGAAAAGACTTGACTCATTGAAGTCAATTGTGAGAATGATAAACTATAATTGGAACTACATAATTAATAAGATAAACAACCCTTATACATCTTCCGTACAAGTCCAATAGGATAACAGAATCATTTACGAGTATTTGATACTTAATGGTTCTGTTGTTTTCTTATTGAAGAAAATTATCATATAACTTATAATGGAAGCGATATTTGATATCGATTCTGGAAGTTCACCATTGAACCATAAATCTAAGATTGTTCTTAGCTTACTACGATCAAGTTTTGAACTTGATTAAGCTTTAATTATGAATTAGTTCATGATATGTGCTAATTGTTTGCGCAGCGAAAGCAGTGTGAGCTTATAAAAGGTTTGACCTTTATAATATGACAGTGAGAAAAGTTATACTCAGCAATCTATTGTAGATTCTGAGGAAACTTGTCTCTAGTCACACTAATTGAACAATTAAAGATATATTGGTTAATGTTGATATTAAACTGTACATTTTAACTAAAGAATACAAAGTGGCGTTTTTTGAATGACTTATTCAGATAAGAGATCAGTTGTGATTTCTTTATTTGAAGAGTTCGTTCTGAAATTGCCCTAGAGTTTGTGTTCTGTTGAGATCGATTTTTAGTGTGCTAGCTTATAGAGCCTATTGTAGACTCAGATAAGTCTTCCGAAAATCCGTGTTCTCTATTTTTGATATCGTCAGATTGTCTGATCTTGTCAAAGAATAGAGAATACATATGTGATTGAAGTGTTAGTGGGAGCGTACAAATTACTTTCTAGTGTTATATATCCTAACAACATTATCATTATTATAGTAATAATGAGATGTTTGTGAGGTAAAAGGTTTACCTAAGTCTTCTTTACTCCGTGAAAGCAGTGGGAGTAGTCTCTGTTATATATGATATAAAATTTTATATATAAGATATAAGACTAAGAGACTTGTGTGATACTCCTATTAGTCGTGCGTTAGATATGATCTAATAAAAGACACAACAAGGCTATCTGTATGACAATTAGTATAACTGTTTGACAGTTAATGTATGTCTTATATAAAGTATTCATCTTTCGTAAATGATGATTTCTTTTTTCGAAAGAGATATTGATTAGAATGTCTAACCAATCTTATGTATCATTTGATGATGACATAATAAATACTTTATTATGTGCGATTATAGATATCGATTTAATCATAATTGTTACGAGTTATTTTGATAACATATAGACCATATGATGGATCTTGAAACACGTTCTTTGTGATCTTTGAGATATTAAGAATGGGTTTCTAATACATGGAGCATACAGTCTGCAACTATTATGGTCATATTAGTTTTGAGTCTAATTATGACGCTAGACTGTCTACGTCATATAAGTCAGAAAAGATGCAGTTAGAGTGTCACATAGGATTCTACCTTTTCAGTGGAATTAGATGCAACTTATGAAGTATTGACTTATGAAGTTGTATAGTGACCTTATAAATTAGAAGTTTTATATTGGTATTGTGCTTGCAGTTGTCTACATAGTATTTAGGATCTGATCCACAAATACTTGGACAACTTAGTAGCTATAGCACAATACTGATGTAGCATCAGAGTCATATTAATGTATAATTTAGATTCTATAAAATATGAATGATGCTGGATATGGGAAACGATGGAGTTTGTTTGACAAACTTAATATGTAATAGCAGACCTACATCTTGTTGCCTACCTCTTAAGTGCTGGGTGAGCTTTTGAGAGCCATGAGTATACGATACACATTGAGATGTGTATATGATACCATGGATTGGCACTAGAGCAAGTGGGAGAAATTGTTGGGGTTGGTGCTTAGAGCGCCAATCCGCATCGTATTTTATGTCTGATTCATGAATACGATCAATTCTTTTTTACATAATATTACTTATTTATGGTTGCACCTCTTGTTTTTATATACGTATTCAATCTGATTATGATTAGATTGAAACTAAATGTGATTTAGTGATATGTATATATTAGACAAAGGCCTGATAATATATAATGCAGTATATAGTTACAAAGTTAGTTTGTAATTGACATTGGGAAGTGTCACTGCTAAATATTTATTATCAAATATAGTTCATGGTCAAGATTTACTAACACGGGTCGGTTAGTCAAATCCGTTGAGACCGGTACATGTCGTATATCGAGACTTGGTCCGATGGTTTATCCCAATGAACCATGAGTCTGGGGAGACTCATATAGACGTGTAGGTGTTTATGGCGGATAAACACAGAACGACTCTCCGGAGATTCTTAATAGATAGTACACCAACGTCAATAAGAATCTTCTCGGGTTGAGTAGTATAATGGTCATTCAACTTGAGATACCATTATGGATGTATGAGATATCCTCCACACTTAGATGACAGTCACGTCACCGATCTATTTAGATCAGACCTCCACCTGTTCGTTGGGTGTGGACCGATCCTCAGGATATCCTGTGTGTGTCAAGATAGGATCTGTCAGTTTTGTGTACAGAGCATAGGTAGTCCATATGTGTTTAGCAATCTGTTAAATCTGTGGCCACAGTATAATTCGGAAGTAAGTTCCGAATGTTATTTAGAGATTGCTAATAGAAACGTCGACGGGATAATACCTATAGAGATTTGACGTTTACATTTATATCCCTGGGATTATCCGGATACCTGTGACAGTGGGATTATACGTATGCAATGACCTCGACCTGTATGATTCAGCTAGTTTATCTGTGGTCGTCATAATTTACGGGTGGATAAATTATGGACACAAAATTGGATTTTGTGATGGATATACCTGAATCTAGAGAGTCTCACTAATGAAATATACTCGTAGAGTACTAGGGCAACTTTTATGAATAATGATGATTATTTATAAATCGTTTAAACGTTAAACGAAAAAATACATGCGAACGGGCCGAACCGTCATTTCATAATTAATGTGTATTTGTATTTAATATATGATATTATTAAATACACATTAATAAATTGTCAAATAAAGGTATTTGACATATATCATTAATATATGTATTTGAGATATTTAAAATAAATATAATACATATATTTGAGATATTTGTATTTAATTAATTAATTAATTATTTAATTGTTAAATGATTAATATAATTAAAATATAAATATCTCACCAAATGATAAAGTTAGGAAATGATTATAAGTGTAAATTATTGACTTTATACTTAAAAGAAAAGGTTGTCAAATTGAATTTGACCTACTTGGATATTTGTTTTAATTGTTAAAATTGAAAATATCCATTTTCCTTTTTTTGTATTTGTAAAATTCGGCCATAATACCTAAATGAATATAATTGTTATATTTTTGAGTTGCTTTTGTTGACTTGTTGATTATTGATTAAAGTTGTAATGATAATGGATGCAAGTTGATAAGCTAACTTTAATTGAAACAAAAAAATATCAAGATATTTTATAAACACCCTAAATTTCAGCCAAGGAAAATTTTGGGGAGTATATATTGTTTTGTTTCACTTTTAGGGTTTAACAAGTTCATTAGATACCAAATTAAACATAAAAGAAGATGAGAGAAAAGCTTGAAGGCCTAAAGAAGAAAGCTTGGAAAAATCATGTTTTTGTAAGTTTTTCTTCAAAGTCTTCAACATGAAAATTATTTCTAACATGCTTAACATCATTTGTGTTGCTTTGGTGTTGTCTCTCTTCTTATATTTTGTGTTTATTTTGGTTGTGAACTTTGATGAAAGATTGATGCATGTAAGTAAGCTTAAAATGGTTTCAAAGCTTTACTTTTGATTTTTAGAAAATCAAGTTGCCATTCTAGAGTTGGTAAGCCACTCCTTGGTGACCTAGAATTTTTCTAGAGTTTTTTCAAAGTGGTGAGGCTAGATTGGTGAAGTATTGAATGGATTAAAGTGTTGGATTTTGTAAATTTGGTGAAATTGGACAATTTGATGAAATTGAAAAATTAGGGTTCATAACCCACTCCAAATTTGTGGCTTTTCATATATGTGATGTATTATGGTATGAATATGATGCATGTAAATTTTTGGGTTGATTGGATTTGATCTTGGCATGTTTTGAACAAAAGGGACCAAAATGCAATTACTTGAAAATTTGGGGTGCTCACGACAATTACTCAAAAATTGGGGATTTGTGTTAAATCTGATTTTGATGCATTAGATGTGTTGAAAAATATTTTAGAAATGATTTAGAATCATCCAAAATTATATTTGATAATTTTTGGGCTAAAATAATCAATTTATAAAGTTTTGGGGCAATTCGGTAATTACCAAGAAATTTGATCTCTTGTGTAATTTTTCAGAATTTGATAATTGGATAATTAAATAAATAAGTTTATTTAATTGATCCGAGAAAAATTTTGAAATCGGTAAATTTTGATTTTCCGTGATTCCGCTGCTTTACCGATATTCCCCCTTAAAACCCCTTCACGGTCAGCCATTCAAATTTTTGGAAAGTCATGCTCGAGAAAACCGACCACCCAAGTTGCAGTCATCCATTTCAGAGTCCTGGGAAGTGTCGTAGAAATCAAGAAACCATTTGTTTATGTTTATATTTGAGTCGTGCTGAGCACGTTGTTGTATATGTAAATAAAGTTTTTGATTGGTATGTATAATTATGGGAATAGAGCCCTTAAGTATTGATGATAAGTATATGATGTGTCTTTAGTATTGGACTTGAGGTCCTCTGACATATTTGATTTTCATTATAGGTCTCCAGAGGTGCTGGACTAGGTCTATGTTGTATGATTATTAGTAGGCATCATGGCAAAATTTAGTAGCATCAGAGGCTTAACGGGATGTTATAGTATGATCTCGATTTTAATTCTCTACGAAATCAGACTGTGATTTAAGTGTGGATCGTTGGCTGTGGGCCACCGTAGCTCCCTTATGATTTTATTGGTCTGTTAGGTTGGTATCACTATAGTGGGCATGTTGGATTAGGTTTCTCCTTATACACACACTCCAGTCCACACCTTGCAGTCCATATAAAGTCCGTATTCAGTTAAAAGACAGAAGACTTTTTTATATCTTTCTGCTATTATAATCCACATAAATTCCATAGGAACCTTATTTGAGTCTGAGCGTGTGTGTATATATATAATAGGAATATTAGCACCCCTTCAAAAATCTCGTAAAATATTTTTGGATTTTTTACAAAAGTTAACTTTTATTGGCTAAAATTTTTTGGGTTGTACTTTTTTCTTGAGATAACAAATCACACAAAACTTATTGAAAATCCCAAATTATTTATTAACCAAAGAAACTCATTAAATTAATAGTTATAACTTCAAACTCAAATAAATCTATACTTAAATTTACATTTTTTTCGAAATTAAAGACCAAGTTAAGTAAATTAAGGTGTTACCTAAACAAGAGACCAATAGAAAAGTAGGTGAAATTTAAACCAATTATTATCTCTCCCTTATTTTTGGATGAGCGACCAAACACTATTATGCATAGGGTTTCTTCATCCTTGCTTTTGAACATAGAATGATTACAAAGGTCTTGTTGAACATAAGGGAGAGAGTTTGTAGAGAAGTAATTGATGGTATTTAAATTTTTATTCAAATGTTATTCACTTGATTTTCAATATAATTTTCTACAACTTTATCGTATCTATTTGAATTATATAGCCTTGTTGGTATTATGATTTTGATGATACCAATTGTTGATGATTGTTTTTCGTTTGAAGAGAAAAATATGGAATTCATCCCTCAAATAAACCTCCATCGAACAGTGAATTTGTTTGATTAGTAGGGAACTGCACAAATTTAGCAATCAAATAGATTAAACACATAGATTTTATGTGATTCAATAGAGTATACTTTCTACCTACGTCCGCGGAAGAAAGTGTGATATTTTATTATGCATCGGGGTCAAGACCAACCGGAGCTATAAATGGGGAGGGATTGCAAATACAATGATAAAACACCTTGGGTCTTAACAAGGCTGATATAACTCTCACAAGTTATCGGATAAATGATCAGGTTTTTCTCTCAATTACTAACTGTTCAGCTTTCGATTTTCACAAGTTAGGAATATGAAATTTGTTGACCCCTGAAATAGTGACTTAAACCCCATTATATAGACTCTCAAAAGTGTTATTCCACCGATATTGATGTCAGCAAACGTCACTAGGTCATCATTACAGACGCTACCTTCCTCAACCATCCTCAATCCAGCCAATCAGATTACCTCATTCCTTTGCTAGTGCACCGGCCTATGGCAGCCTCCAGGGCCTATAGAGGCTCTTCTCTACCACTACTCTACCACTGCTTTGTGTAATATCTCGAGTTTTTCAGAATAGTGTCGGAAGATTTTCGAATTAAAGTTAAGAATTTGGAACAAGATATTATACAAAAATCAGAGATTATGTGTTGGAAAATAGGTCGAAATATTTTAAAGTAAAGCTTCATCACGATGGAAAATACGTGATTTCAAGGACCAGTTAAGCAATTTTTATTTATATCGTTATACGTATAAAAGTTTCATATTTCGGCTATAAAAATAGAAAATAAACTCCGATTGAGCCGATTCTTACACTATCGAACTCTTTTTTCCGAGACGAAGAACTTTAATGTTGAACACTTTTTGATATTTTCATCAGAAAGGCTTCAAAAATATGAATGGAAGCCCTGAGAGAGTACTACCAGTTGGAGTCCGTATATGCCCTCGAAATCTCGGTAAGACCTCCTGGTAAAAACTTACAAATTGTAAATTTATCGTTAAATATTCGAATGTATCCAGTAGCTTCGTAGAGTAGCGTACTGATATAAATTGAAGTGTTTGAGAATGAGTATATCGAATATGCCTATTTGGTAAAATTCAATTGAAAACGGAACGAATTGGATCGATCTGATAGATTATATAAGTTTCCGCTAAAAGTGAATTTTCCGTATATTGATATGTGTTTGATTGTAATGATAGATATGAGATACATATGATGATACAATAATGTTTAGATAAATCCGGGAAGTTTCAGAGTGTTTAGGTCTCTATCGTAGCATTTGCGAAAGTTTTTTCGGAAGATTTTCCAAAAACGTATAGACCAAGGATTTAAGTTAACTAGTGGCATGAATTAGTTTGTAATGATATTTTAAGAATAATAGAACTGAAATAATTGAAATCAGACTTAATTTGATTTTCCCGGAAAGATCTGGAATTTTATTTTAGTTACGTCAAGAATTTTGTAAATCTGCGATTCTGACGGCGTTTCACGATTTATTTTGATAGAGTTGACTATGACCTGGTGTGCTCGCGAAGTCAGGTAGATAAATCATGCGATGAGTACTTGTATAATCAATTTGTGTTTATATATATATATATATATATATATATATATATATATATATATATATAATTAAATTGTTTAGGATAAATCAAGACTAGTTAAAAGGTCGTTTAAGAACGGAGTTCAAGACTACGCTCAGTTAAGTGAATCGACCATCACAGGTATAACTTTTATTATCGCTATGATATTAAGTGAGATGTTTGATGATCTTAATGTCGTTATGTATGTGTTGATGCATTTTTAAGTGAAATGTTCTAGGATAATGCTATGATATAATGTGAAATGTATGATGAGTTTAATGGCTACATGTATGTATTGATGCATGTAAGTGTATGAACTCGTAATGGAACGTGTATCTATAAATATATGTATAAGCATATATATAAACATTAGGACACGTATTTGTATTTGTATATGTTGATAAGCTATGTATAATTTGAGTATACAGGATCGATAAATGGAATAAGTTTGTTATCGATTCGTACATGCGATTTATTCGTATAGGGGTTGGAATGGTTATGTGTGATAAGAAATGGATATAGGCTAAGTCATTCCTAAATCATTCCTAAATGAGTATGTTTAAATGATGAGTTTCAATATCGAATATTTTCAGATAGAAACTCAGAAACTGAGTATGTTTGATCGATAAGGGAAAGATATGAAAATTATTGAAGATAAAAAATTTGAATTAGTAGTAATGTGTATATTCATATGTATATGTATGGGTGTTTAGATGATGACTTGGGTGTTTGTCATTTATGTGTTTGTGTATGAGAAATCATGAGAGGAGTTTATGTTATATGGTATGTGTGCATGTTCATATGTTTAACTGAATGATTGCGAGGTGCAGTAGTCGAGCTGGTTAAGAATCCATTCGGACGGAATTCATCTCATACGTATTTCAAAATAGGTAATGAGTCTCGTACGAGCATGGTATGCGTAAACCAGCTATATATATATATGTGTGTGTATTGTTTGATTATGTGTTCTTTGATGTATTAGCTATTATGTATGTTTTATTGTCGGTTACGCGATACTTGTATGTGGTGTTTGAGTGTATGTGTGTGTATGATATAACTTGTGATATGTATGGACTGTATATGTTTTCGTGGAATGAATTAATGACCATAAAGTTGGTGTGAGTATAAGATGTTATGAAACATATTTGTTAAGTTCGTTATCGTATGTAGGTATATTGTGAAAGAGACTGAATGGGTTTGTAAGCTTGAGGTACTAGACATGTATCTAAGCAAGAATTTTACAAAATTGGATTTGCATGAATGAAAGAGAAGCGAGCTATGGTTTCTGAATTAGTATGTGAGAGCGTGATAGGTCATGAATGTTAAACTATCATAAGATTATCGATTTAAAGAAAGGTCATTTGACTTACCGATTTGATGATATTGCAAATATGGTGATTCGTGATAAAAGTATAGATATATGACTTCATGTTTCACGTGATTGAAGTGGATTCGATGTTAAACGATGTACTATGTGGTATTCGAGTTTTGCTTTCTATGTTTTGGATATTTAGCTATTAGATTGGCACATACATAAATATATAAATATGAAAATTTAACTTGGGTAAAGTATAAATGATAATAGAAAGTTGATAATTCTAAACTTGTAATAACTTTTAAATTATGAAAAACTTCTAATATGATTGACTTGTATGTTCTGTTTTTAGTACTAGTATGGTTAATTACTGAGTTTTATAACTCACAACAAATCAGTTTGCTAGTTTTACAGGTTGGTTACAGACAGGTTAATCATGACAGCTTTGGAGGTTATACTCGAGACGCGGATCACCCAAGCGACAGTCACCCTTGCAAGTGCCATGGGAAAAGTTTTATAGGTTTCGGATTTGTGATTAATGACACGCTCAAAAAGTGATTCTTTACTCCCAAGTATAAGAGTGACGATATAATAAAATAACCCGGTAAGACCAGAATCAATTCACAGGGAATAGATTTAGTAAAATAAAATAACAATTTTAGTGAAAATTAAAAGACCGGATTTTTTTTTGAAGTGATTGAGAAATTTTAAATTGGAATGCAAAAATAAAATAAAATATTGGGTTAGGGGATCCACTTCTAATATTAAATTTACAAATCTCACTTGTTATAATATATAAATGGTCATTATTTCCCAATTAATTTATTTCATGAATTAATTATACCAAGATAAATAAAACCAGTCATAAAGGTGGTGATAACTTTCGCTATAACAAGTCCAATTAGGTACTCAATTATGCCAAATAAATAAAAGCAGTCATATAGGTGGTAACAAAGTTTTTCAATAATTAATCCAGAATTAAATATTAATCATTATATTACAATTTATATATTATAATATAAGTGAGATTAATCTAAATTTTCATATTAAAAGCTTCACCCTTTACTCCAGCAAAAAGAAATTAGCTACTTATAATTTGAATGAAAACACACATAATTTTATTACTGAAAGAAAAAGAAATTACAAGAAAGCTTTAAAAAAAATAAAACACATAAGAGCTAGAAATCCACAAATTTTTCGAGAAAACTATGGAAATCTGATTGAAGAAAATGAAGTGCAGAGCATCTCTATTTATAGAAATTTTGTAAACTTTCTCTATCATTTTCTCTACCATTTCCTTCACCATTTTCTCCACCAAGCATTATTTTGACAATTGTAAATTGTCATTTTCCATTTTTTTTTTGATAATGACTTTATTACACATAATACGCTTTGAATTTTTCATCATTTTCGGCCTTGCAAACCTCAGAATTAGAAAATCTTATGAACTTCAAAGTTGTAGATAATTGAGTCTTCTTTCATCTGGAACTATAATTACTTCAATCCGTATCGGAGTAAAAATTTATGGCCAAAATATAAAAATTATGTAGAGTTGGAATTTCAGAATTTGTACATTATTAGAACGCCCTTTCAAGTTTTTGGCATTCAAAATCCAAGTGTCATGTCAATTTTTTCTAGTTATGCATCCAAAGTATTATTTCACCTACATAAAAAATAAAAATCACAATAAAAATATATAAAACATAAATTTAATTAATATGCTAAATTAAGAGGATAAATGAAACTATAAGTGTAAAATGATTGATTTTTCTTTAAGCTTATTACACCTCACAACCAGCTTATTACTAGTCCCTAGTAATTTAAGCGAAAATTTTAAAAAGGCAAATTCTTATCCAAATTAATAATTTTATTCTTTCTTTCTAAATGATCAAATAAGTAAATTATCTTGTATTTTTTACCCTTCTTCCATACACACATAAAACAAGGTATCAATCAATTCATTGTACCCATAATATTCACTGGTCTTGTTGAAAATAAAGTAATATTTTTGTCCTAAAATTATATTAGAGTTTACACCTTTTGGCAATGAGAGTTTATTTATAAATATAATTTTTTAAAAATAATAATACATCTTCAATCCTTATAACGAGCTTTGGGCCAGTGACTCTCAAACCAGTTGACTTTAGGCCATTGGGTGTTAAGACACCCATACAGACTTAATTGCTCGGATCTCAGATACTAAAAAGAAAAGGTGTATGATTTCCTTAAGCTTTCTCTTTAACCCATGTAACGAGCTTTGGGTCAAAGACTTCTAGACCAGTTGGCCTTCGAACACTAAGTGTTAAAACACCCCTACAGACTTAATTGCTCGAGTTATAAAATCGAACTTATTCACACATTTTTTTTACAAACTCAAGCTCTACAGTTTTACGTGAACAATCACTGCTTACTGAGGCAAGATATCTGGTTACTAAGTAAGAGCATGGTTAGTTTTTTTTGAATAAAAACTAGTTTCACTGCCTTTAGGTGTTACCTCCAAAAAACTAGAAAACTGAATATTACAAAATTTTCACTTACAACCCATGTGTTATATGTTGCCGTGTATGTTGATAATACATGTCAAATGAGAATATGAAGATCACATTTAATCAATATTATGGAGAATTCACAAATTTAAATGATTCAAAAAGAAAGGAAAAAAAATAACTTGTTACAAATTATTTTGAGATACGTCACTGGAGCGAAAACTCCTTACACTGCCATCTCCGAAAAAATTCCACTTGGTTAGTCAAAAATTTGTTGTTATTTTGTGTGTAGTTTTTTTTTTAAAAAAACACAAAACAAAATCAAAACAAAATAAATTTTTTTTTTACACATAAAATAACATCAAAGCAAAAACAACATAAAATAAAACTTTTTTTGAACGAAAAAATAAAAAAACAACAATGAAATATAAAAATGAAAACTAGTCAACTATCATATCCCCCCAACCAAATTGATACATTGTCACTAATGTCTGAATAAGAAGAAGTAGAGTTTAGAAGACATCACTTAGTTAGTGTACAAAAGTCAATTGAATCAACAAAAACTCTTATTTAAAAAAAAAGTTACAGATTAAGATTCAAGTCCACTCTATGCTTCTTGCCACGATCTTTATCTGACCAGTCCAACTTGGAAAGAATTGGGTCGATTTTTGGTACATAGGCAAATAGTTGGTCGATTAAATCAACACTTTTCCTATAGTAAGAACAATATATTTTACCGGTTTCGAAATGAACCCAAGTCTTTTAGCATCCTCAAGAAATACTTAAAGAAAATCGAAAAAATGATATACATTAAGAAGTCCAAAGGGTTTATGATGAATGTTCAAATTTGCCCGTGACACAACTGTGAATATTTCTTCCAATGTGCCCAGCCCACCAGTAAAGTAATAAAAGCATCAGCGTGATTAATCATTTTAGTGAGTCTTTCAGAAATACCTAAAACAATGTATTATTCTCTATTTGATTTTCCAATATGATTCCCATCTATCAAAGATTTTTGGATAATTCCTAAAACTTGACTGTCTAACTCTTTCACGACCTTTGAAACACATCCCATAAATCCAAGTTTGCCACCGCCATATACTAAGTGCATGTTTCTTTCCACCATTACTCAACCTAATTCTTTTGCAGCCTTAATAATTTCTGGTTTAGTTTCAGAGCTACATCCACAAAATACACAGATATTAGTGACTCATCCTCTTGAAGTTTTCTCCATTTTTGCGCTCTCTCTTACTTAGATGTATCGAAAAGAGAAATGATGAGTTGTATTATGGATCTTGAAAATAGGCGAGTAATAAAAGCACTAGAACCTCCAAAATGATAATTGTCAGATGATTAGTAAAATAGATCGTGAAAGTCAAAAAGTTTAGATAATGTCGGCAAAATAAAGTGAAGAAAATCAAAACAGTAAATTAAAGTAAATCAAAACAATAATTAAAATAAAGAGAATCAAAGTAATAAATTGAAATAATATGTACTGGTAGTTGTGATTGTGGCTCACATCTTTTTCTAGTTTTACATCATGTAATGACTTAAATGCCCTATATGGGTCGGGGATATACTTCTCATCCAATATTCTTACAAATTGGCAAACATGGTCTTTTAAATTCAGATTCCTGAGATTGTATTGTTGTCTTTGTTTTTGAAAATGTGTATGTAAATACGAATCACTCGATGAAAAGTCCCCTAAGATGCGTCTCAAGTGTCAGTGATATATCATCTAAGGAATCCTCACTCAAGTCATCTTTAATGAATTGAAATTTTTCTTCGCGATTGTCAGAGACCATTCCAACGACAACGAGTGTTGCACGTCCAGTGTGCACATTTATAACAAACACTTAATTGATTAGCTCTTCGTTTCTTAGCATATGTACTTTTCCCTAAACAAGGCATGTGAGAAATGGAGTCAAATGACTCACCTGCCAAGCCTTGCTTCAATACCCAACGAATATCACTAGGAATACCATTGATCATAAGAAGCCTCATTCTTTCGGTGCTTGCTTTGTAAATTTTCATCAGAGTATTTTGGGGGAAATAAGGAAAATGATTGTGGCGTTTTGTGAGAGTTTCTTTCATGCCTTGATTTTAGAGGATCAGTAATTTTAGGAAACTGAAAGAACCGACTCAAAGTCACGGAGTATCTTTATCCGTTGTTTAACCGAGGTGACTTTGATAAAAAGAAAAAATACTGTAAAACTCAAGAAATAATAGAAATTAGATAAATAAAAAATAAAAATAAAAGAAAAGAAAATAACATCTTAAAATACATTAATCACAGTACAATTTGTTTGAAAGGAAAATAGATCCTTGAAAATTTGAACACTCCAAAAATGGTTTCAGACGTTGTCCATTTACTTTAAATACATCACTATCCTTAGGATTCTCAATATCAACAGCTCCATTAGGGTAAACGTGTTTCACGATAAATGGGATACTTCATTTGGATTTCAATTTTCCAGAAAATAAATGAAGATGATAATTATAAAGCAAAACGTTTTGACCAATTTCAAATATTTTTCGTGAAATTCGACTATCATGAAAGACCTTAATTTTAGCTTTAAGAATTTCCGCATTCTCATATGAATCATTCCTTTAACTCTTCAAGTTTATTTAATTGCAGTTTACGTTTATGACTGACATTTTCAAGGTTTGAGTGGATGCATTAATAGCTGATGAGTGGTATTTATATCACTATTTCCCACTCATTTAACCTAATATTTTATATAGTTTCTTGAGTTTTGTGAACGTTTTGATGTGTTTTGTGTTATTTTGCAGATAAATAAAGTTGGTAAAGCATTGGAAGTAATTTGGGGCCAAAATAGAGAAAAACTGACAAAAGGAAAATTCGGTAATTTGGCCGCGTCGCGACGCAAGGACACTACGCGTCGCGACGTCTAACATGCATCGGACATGCTAACGTGCGCTGAGAGACACGTGTCAGAATCTGAGAAATTGGACATGCTAACGTGCGCCGAACTTGCTAACGTGCGCCGTGCCACGTGTCGTCATCATAGAAGATCAGCTAAAATGCGCCGTCTGCCACGTGTCGAAATCTCATTTGACCAAAGCAAGCGCGTGCCACGTGTCAGATGATCATTGGACTGAAAGCTCAGCCAATCACCGTGTGCCACGTGTTGTCTTCTCATTGCACCACCTTTACCGCGTGACATGTGTCATCACCAGATTCTGCCGACAATGCGCGTGGTCAAAAGCCGCGTTGACTGAAAACGCATTCTGGCGTAACTGCCTATAAATTCAGCTCCTCTTCACTTCATTTGGTGTGCTTTCCTTGGGAGCTTTTCCCTGTTTTTAGAGGATTGCATCTATTTTTGTATATAAAAATAATATTTTTAATTATGTATTTTAATTTTCAGTAATAGTAATAGTAGTTCTTCTTCTTCTCTTCTCTTTTATGTTTAGTAGTTAATTTCCGCTGGGGTAAAAGGTGAAACCTTTAATATAATTATTTAGGTAAATCTCACTTAATTATAATATTTAAATTATAATTTAACCGGATTAATTAATGTCAGACTTTATTACCGCTTATATGGCTGGTTTAAATATAAATTACCTTACCGCCTATATGGCTGGTCTTTATGTGACCGATAATTACCGCCTATATGGCTGGTGTAATCGGACTAAATGGATTACCGCCTATATGGCTGGTTTTAAATGTTTAATATTATTAATTCCTGAGAAAGCATAATATAAAATAATTATATATTATAATAAGTGAGATTTCTAGATAAGAAATATTAATTGTGGATCCTCTAACCCCATCATTTTATTTTATTCTAGGGAAGTGATAAAACACAATATCCACACTTAATAATTGATTTTCTTTTTATGGGTAATTCTTTAGTTTGTTTATTGAGTCTTAAGCTTAATGCTTCTTGTTATCTGATCACCAATAAGATTGATATGGTAAACTTAAAATGAACTAGACATAGGGATTTTAGGTTTCAGCCTTAGATTCAATAGCCCACGATCTTCCTTGAGGATAGATAACACTTTAATAGATTTCCTTACATGATAGACATATACCTGTCGGGCGGGGGTAGCCATAATTGGAACTTAATCTTAATGAATCCAGGTAATTTGGTTGACATAGGAATATCGTTCAATTGGGTTATACTGGGTATTTGCGTCTGACCATCGGAAGAGGCTTTCGCATATCATCGTGTTCCAGGTTAGCAAATTAATTTATTACATATAAATAAGAGAATTAATTCATCTTTATAATAATATTGTGTGGAGTCACGACCCTAGACCTTTGAGTCTTTTCTTTTATTTTCCTTAGTATTTTCTTTTGAGTCTGTTTTTATTTTATTTTGCAAAACCTCATTCAACCAACCAAAAACAATCAATTTCCTTCTCCCTATTATTAGATACCTGTAAATAAATAGAATCAATAATTAATAACAATAGTAGGAATTAAGTCCTCGTGGGATCGATATTTTTATACTACTTGAATGATACGTGCGCTTGCGTTATACGTGTGTGTTTACGCCGGTCAAGTTTTTGGCGCCGTTGCCGGGGACTTATTTTTCTTGAGTTATTAATTTTGAAGCTATCTAATTTACTTGTATCTAATTTTCTTTATTTTTATCTGTAATTTTTTTTTCTTTCTTTTATTTCAGGTGGTTGAAAAATGGAACACTACTGGGAGATTGAGAGATTACGAGCTTTACAAGAAGATACACCCCAAATCTGGGAGCAACAGTTCGGTTTTCTAAGGCTTGTTGTCAAGCCCAACAATTATCACTGGATGTCAGAACCAAGTAATACTACATTTTCTCATCAGAACGAAATGGGGAGATGTGTAATATGTGTTGGTAACCACCCGAGCGATCAATGTATATACCTTTCAGAGTGGCAGAATTATTGGAATCATTCAAAGTACGAAGAACCATCATACTTTCCATCTTATCCACCATCCACCTATGATTTCCATCGACAATAAGAACCATCAAATGAAGATCAGATGATTGACATGCTCAAAGATGGGTCAAGAAACAAGACGAAAAGTTGGATACAATGCTTGAAACATGCCAGAATCAATTTGAAAGTATTCAGAGACAATCAGAATTCATTCAGAGACTGACAGATCAAACGAGACAGTTACCTCAAGAAGAATTATCAGATGAAACTGACAAAGCCTTCAAGTACCCAGAGATCCACAATGACAACTTAACAGAGGAGGAGGCTGAGCAGTACCAACAACCGGAGGTATCAGTTCCGGAGCCCAAACCGGCAAAGTCTCTATTTGACTTTTATTATTCAGATTCTGACGAGGATGAAGCTGATCTATTTGTACCAACTGCACCAACAACGGAGGATCAAACTTTTAATCCTCAAAATGAAGATCTTGGAGATTCCATTGCACAAATGTTTGAAGAAGATCTACCTGAGCCAATCATTTCAACCAGATCAGATGATGAAGACCTAAAATCTGACATTTCCTTACATCCTCAGGTTGATAATTTTGCAGTATGCATTTCACAGATGACAAATGAAGAGCTGAATGCAGAAATTTTCAAATACATCTGTGAAGAAAAGGTGGAACAAGAAACAGAGCAAATGAAGGAGCAAATGTCTAACCTTATTGAAGATCCAAAGCATTCAGGAGAAACATCGCTGTATCGGGGAGTACAGATCAAAGATATCGCCCAAAAGCTTGACAGAATGGAACTCCCATTCCAAGTCAAGCACCATACGAGACCTCCTGATTTTCTTTCTTTCTTTGCAGGAACCACTGGAACAACAAGGAGCAAAAAGGTGGCACAAGCACTAAATAGGACAAAAAAATTTCTGCTACTTTCCGTTGGAAGAGACCCTTCAAAAGCAACGCTCACGAGATTGTCTTTAATCGGACATCCAAAACGACGTTGAAACCCCTTAACAGATGAATTTCAGTCACGTCTGGCTGAAGACGTAAAATTTAGCGCTAGCAGGGAGGCAACCCATGAAATTTGTTGTAATTTCTGTTTTCATATTTTGTGTATACATGTTGTAGAGTTTTTAATTTTGTGTGTTATTTTTTTAGGGAAAAGCACAAACGGAGCATTTAAGATAGAAGAAATGGTGTTTGGCAACCAATTCATTAGCAATGGCTGAGTAAAGAATGAAATCTTAAGACGCATCCTAATGGATTTATATACCAAACAAGTGGCGTATTGCGTACACAATTCCGTTGCCTTAATTATTGCTTTGATTCGCTTTTCTGTTGTAATTATCTTTATTTTCGTAGACATGATCCAGACTTTTTGACCTTTCACGATTCATTTTGTTGTTTAGCAAACAAACGTCCTCTGGAAGATATTAGTGCTATTATTACTCACCCTCTTTCAGGTACTATAAATTCAGCCCGTCATTGCACTTTTGAAGGCATCCAGAGTTGAGAAAGAAATACATAAAAAATGGAAGCCACTTCAAGAAGACGAATTGAGAACATCTGTGTGTTTTGCAGTAGTAGTGTTGGTGTTAAGCCACAATACGTAGAAGCAGCACATGAATTGGGTCGAGTCTTAGCTGCAAGGAATATTCACTTAATATATGGCGGAGGAAATCTTGGACTTATGGGGATCGTTTCAAAGGCTGTACAGGAAGAAGGCAGTCAAGTTTTGGGAATCATCCCCAAACCCTTGGCAGAGGCAAATCTTATTGGATCATCAAATGGAGAGGAACTGATCGTGCCAGGTATGTCTGAACGACTGGTAGAAATGATTAATTGTGCTGATGCTTTTATCGCTTTGCCATGTGGCTTGGGCACATTGGAGGAAATTTTTATAGTTCTATCTTGGGCAAACCTGAACATACACCAGAAAACCGCTTGGAATGTTTAACGTTGATGGATTTTATGATTTTCTTTGTGTGTTTCTTGATGATGCCGGAGAAATGGGTTCGTGTCAAAACCTATGAAAGAACTCATCTTCACTGCCAGAACTGCTCCAGATCAAATAGACCAACTCATAGCCTATGAACCACAAGTTGACCCTATCCTTTCAAAGATAAATTGGTCCGAGGACGATCGTGGTAAGAGGCGTCGAATTAATCTGGATCTTAACCTTTAATTTCGTGTAGAATTTCAGCTAACCTGGTACGACCTTCTTAACTCTCCTTTTACTGTTTAAGACATTGGGGACAATGTCTCATTTAGGTTTGGGGGAGGAAATTAGTTTATTAGTACCTTGTTTTTAGTTTGTGTATTATTTTTATTTTTAGTCCAAAATTTTTCGAAAAATACAAAAAAATTGAAAATTTTTCAAAAATATCAAAAATATTTTGCGTTTTTGTGTTTTGACTAAAAATGTGAAATTGGTGAGAGATAGCTGAGTAAGGAGTTCCCACTCCTGATACGTATCTCAAACCATTTATTTCGGACAAGTTAATTTTTGTTTATTTTATTTTAAATTATTCAATTTGTAAATTCTCCTTAATACTGACTAAAATGGACCTTCATATGCTTAGTTGGCAGGTATTATCAACATGCATAGTAACATACAGACATGAGCTGTAATTGAAAAGTTTGTAATATTCAGTGCTCTAGTTTAATTGGAGGAAGCATCTCAAAAAGTGTTGGAGTAAAAAAAATAAAATAAAAAATTCTAAGATCCGAGTTATTAAGTCTGTAAGGGTGTTTTAACACCTAGTGCCCTAAAGCCAACTGGTTTGGGAGTCACTGGCCCAAAGCCCGTTACATGGATCGAAGATGCTGCAAAAATATATATATCTGAAGTCTGAGTAATTAAGTCCGTAGGGGTGCTTTAACACCTGGTGCCCTAAAGCCAACTGGTTTGGGAGCCACCGACCCAACACTCGTTACATAGATGGAAGATATTGTATATAAATAAAAAATAGAGAAAAATCAAAGAAAAAATCAGAAAAATCAGAAAATTATTCCATTGCTACAAAAAGGTTTGAAATCTGATAGAACTTTAGGACAAAAATATTACTCTCTTATCAACTGCACTTATGACTGTTGTGGGCAAAAATGAGTTGATTAATATTTTGTTGGCTGTGTATATGGAGAATGGTAAATATAATCGGAGAATTTACTTATTCGGTAATTTAGAAAGAAACAAAACAGCTAATAACTTGGAGTAGAAATTTCACCTGATTAGTCACTAACTTCTTTATTCTCTTTTCGCTTGTCGTTTTGCTTTTGTGTGCATTAGTTTTACTACCTTTTTACTTTTGTAAAATGTTTGTGGGTATCATTGCTGTAAACCCTCACGAGACTACAAATCGTCCACTAGGGACACCTAGGGGTTTAAAGGCTTGTTGCATATGCTAAATGCAACCGTGATCCCTACGAAAGTGGCTTATTTATTTATGTTATTTTACTCTATGTTTTGCTCGAGGACTAGCAAAATGTTAGGTTTGGGGGTGTGATGAGTGGTATTTATATCACTATTTCCCACTCATATGAGAATTTCCGCATTCTCATATGAATCATTCCTTTAACTCTTCAAGTTTATTTAATTGCAGTTTACGTTATGACTGACATTTTCAAGGTTAGGGTGGATGCATTAATAGCTGATGAGTGGTATTTATATCACTATTTCCCACTCATTTAACCTAATATTTTATATAGTTTCTTGAGTTTTGTGAACGTTTTGATGTGTTTTGTGTTATTTTGCAGATAAATATAGTTGGGAAAGCATTAGAAGTAATTTGGGGCCAAAATAGAGAAAAAATGACAAAAGGAAAATTCGATAATTGGCCGCGTCGCGACGCAAGGACACTACGCGTCGTGACGTCCAACATGCATCGGACATGCTAACGTGCGCTGAGAGACACGTGTCAGAATCTGAGAAATTGGACATGCTAACGTGCGCTGACCTTGCTAACGTGCGCCGTGTCACGTGTCGTCATCACAGAAGATCAGCTAAAATGCGCCGTCTGCCACGTGTCGAAATCTCATTTGACCAAAGCAAGCGCGTGCCACGTGTCGAGTTGTCATTGGACCGAATCACCAGCGAATCACATGCTGCCACGTGTTAATCTCTCATTGGACCAATCCTAAACGCGTGCCACGTGTCAGATGATCATTGGACTGAAAGCTCAGCCAATCACCGTGTGCCACGTGTCGTCTTCTCATTGCACCACCTTTACCGCGTGACATGTGTCATCACCAGATTCTTCCGACAATGCGCGTGGTCAAAAGCCGCATTGACTGAAAACGCATTCTGGCGTCGCGACGCCAAGCACTTCAGAGTCGCGACGCCAGAAGCCGAAACTGCCTATAAATTCAGCTCCTCTTCACTTCATTTGGTGTGCTTTCCTTGGGAGCTTTTCCCTGTTTTTAGAGGATTGCATCTATTTTTGTATATATAAATAATATTTTTAATTATGTATTTTAATTTTCAGTAATAGTAATATTAGTTCTTCTTCTTCTCTTTTCTTTTATGTTTAGTAGTTAATTTCCGCCGGGGTAAAAGGTGAAACCTTTATATAATTATTTAGATAAATCTCACTTAATTATAATATATAAATTATAATTTAACCGGATTAATTAATTGTCAGACTTTATTACCGCCTATAAGGCTGGTTTAAATATAAATTACCTTACCGCCTATATGGCTTGTCTTTATGTGACAGATAATTACCGCCTATATGGCTGGTGTAATTGGACTAAATGGATTACCACCTATATCGCTGGTTTTAAATGTTTAATATTATTAATTCCTGAGAAAGCAGAATATAAAATAATTTATATAATATAATAAGTGAGATTCCTAGATAAGAAATATTAATTGTGGATCCTCTAACCCCCAGCATTTTATTTTATTCTAGGGAAGTGATAAAACACAATATCCATACTTAATAATTGATTTTCTTTTTATGGGTAATTCTTTAGTTTGTTTATTGAGTCTTAAGCTTAATGCTTCTTGTTATCTGATCACCAATAAGATTGATATGGTAAACTTAAAATGAACTAGACATAGGGATTTTAGGTTTCAACCTTAGATTCAATAGCCCACGATCTTCCTCCATTTAATAGATTTCCTTACAGGATAGACATATACCTGTTGGGCGGGGGTAGCCATAATTGGAACTTAATCTTAATGAATCCATGTAATTTGGTTGACATAGGAATATGGTTCAATTGGGTTATACTGGGTATTTGCGTCTGACCATCGGAAGAGGCTTTCACATATCATCGTGTTCCAGGTTAGCAAATTAATTTATTACACATAAATAAGAGAATCAATTCATCTTTATAATAATATTGTGTGGAGTCACGACCCTAGACCTCTGAGTCTTTTTCTTTTATTTTCCTTAGTATTTTCTTTTGAGTCTGTTTTTATTTTATTTTGCAAAACCTCATTCAACCAACCAAAAACAATCAATTTCCTTCTCCCTATAATTAGATACCTATAAATAAATAGAATCAATAATTAATAACAACAGTAGGAATTAAGTCCTCGTGGTCGATATTTTTATACTACTTGAACGATACGTGCGCTTGCGTTATACGTGTGTGTTTACGCCGGTCAATAGCCCAATATGTCTTATGCTCAAGTTCTATAGGTAAATGATAAGGTTTTCCATAAACTAGACGATAGGAAGACATTCGTAAAGATATTTTGAAAGCTGTTCGATATGCCTAAATTGCATCAGTCAGTCGTAGAGACCAATCTTTGTAATTTGGGTTAACTGTTATTTCCAAAATTTATTTGATTTCTCAATTTGCTAGTTCCACTTGATGTAATGACCGAGGATTTCGACTACTGTTACACTGTGAGACGAGTGTCACAAAATGTAAACCATGTTTGGAAACATATGCTTTTGTGAGATGAATATCAGTAGATTCTTCGAGAATCTGACATTAGATGTTACGATGTTCCACTCCGGACAGCCCATAGTATTTGGAACATAAAATTTTCATATGAACTCTGATTTCTATGAATTTTATATCTCGGAAAGTTGAGATCGAGACCTACAATTTCACTTTGAACATTTTTCCAAATTCAAACCGAAAATGGGCTAAAAATACAGATCAAAATTTCAGATGAATAGTACTCGAGGGCATTCTAGTAAATTCTACTAGTTTCTTGAAAATTCCACACATTTTCTCAATTTTAGTGGCCAAGTATAAAAATGATATACTATTTATGTCTCCCAAAAACAACAAGAAAGAAAGAAAGAAGACGTGAGAAGGGAGAAGAGAAGAATAAGAGGGAAGAAGGAAAAGAAAAAAAAAGAGAAAGAAGAAAAAGAGAGAGGAAGTGAAATGAAGCATTGATGAGTATGCCATCGATGAGTGATTTGAAGGGTTATGGAACTCAAAAAAAAATAAGGTAAGAACTTTTTACCTAAATTTTGAACTATGAAGTTTTGTTGATTTAATGATATAAGAGTGTTTGGAGTATATTAGAAATTGTGTTTAATGAATTTATAAGTATGAAAATGGATGTTGTTGAGTAGGAATCAAACTTGGGGTATTAAGTTAATTAGGGGATTTGAGAATTAAGAAATTTAAAGATTGCTTTGATGATGTTAGGTGATGGGTGAGTATGGAATTGTTGTGTAAAAGTTGAAATATAGAAGGATGGAAGTGTATTTGAGCTTAAGGACTTGAGGGTGTGTATTCAGGCCTGGATTTTGGCCTTGCGTCGAGATGCAAACCACCGTGCGTCTCGATGCGTTCTGGGTAATTTGTGAAGGTCTGTTTCTAGTTTTCACGCGTCGCGATACACAGAGACTTACGTCGAGACGCGCAAGGTAAAAGTTTGGGTACGCTTTTGGACAACTCGCGTCGCGACGTGCCCAGACCCGCGTCGCGACGGAAGGTCAAAAACTGCCCTAAATTCATTTCTAACCATTTCATACACCCGAACATGTTAGAGGCTATCCTATAAGTCTCGTATTAGTCTGTATTCATACCTTCCATCATGTAGATGTATTAGTAAGTTTAGTCAAGTTCCGAAACTTATCTTAAGACTTGTAAACTAATTGAGTTTTCGATTATAGATTACCCTCAGAACCACTCGTTTCTCCAACAAAGTAAAGAAATGGCTAGTGGAGCTCCATAACAGTGAGTGAACCTCTTTTCTCAGAAATGATTTTATTTAACAGTTTTCATATCAGACTTACTATTCTCACTTTTTGGGCGTTATCCAATTTCCTAATCAGTTACATTTTATTGGGCATACTTTGAAAAATATTTTAGAAAAGAAATGTTTAGGCATGTGCACATGTAGAGGACTGGGGGATGGCGATACGTAATACCCCCAGATCTTAGTTCAGGGCTAGGGGGACGGCGATACGTAACGTCCCTAGAGCCTAATTTCAGAGCTTGGAGGGTAGCATAGATCTGCACCCTCAATTCTAGTTCAGTGGCTTGGGGGACGACGATACGTAACGCCCTAAGACCACTAGTTTGAGGGACAGAAGTGGCATGCTTTGGGGGATGGCGATACGTAACGCCCCAAAGTCATGGATTTACACTTCTGGCTCTAGTAGGCGTATGAGGGGACGATGATACGTAACGCCCCCATACGTCAAGTTTTTCAAAAAAAGATCAATTATCATATACCAGTTTTTTAGAAACAGTTTTAGATTTCAAAAGTAGTTTTCAGAAAAAGGTTTTCTTTTCGAAAAAAAAGGGTATTTTAATAAAACAACAATTTTATAAGAAATATTCAGAAAAGATAAGTTTTAAGAAGAAAATTCAAATGAGATTTCCAGAAGAGAGTTTGCATACAAGTTATTTCTGATTTGTGGTTTTTAGAATCAATTATTTTCAATTTAGTATTTCAATTTTTATTTTAAATTGTCCACTCACTTAGATCGTACATCGATCTAACCCCACCTCCAGTTTCCTTGTTTTGCAGGTACTCTCGGAGGACAAGCTCGGGAGGACGGATACTGTTACAGTCACTAGGGTTGGAGTCCACCGGATCAAGTCAGAGAGAATATGAGTCTAGTCAGAGTCAAGTAAAAGTTTTGTATTAGTCTTTGATTTTGAGACAGTCATTATAAAAGTGTGTTATTAAGTTTTCATTTTCATATGTTGAGTTTTTATGTAATGTTTTTGAGTCGGGCTACGGTCCCGCACATAATATAATAAATTTGAGAAGAGAATATTAATATCTATTTATGGTTAAAAAGTAAGAGGCTTATGGGGTTAGTACGGTCTATTCCCTGCCGGTAACATCTCTCATATCAGAGATGTTACAAAGATCGTATCAGAGCATGGTCTAGAGAGTCAGCGACTACAGTGGGTAGAGTATTGGGGTCTGTTATATGTAGTATATACATGATACTAGTATGCAAGGCACTATCTCTCCAATATCCAATCCTCGAGTACGTCCTCAAAGTTCCATAGACATATTAGTAAGCTTTCCTAGATCGTTCGAATAGTATTCCTTATGAGGAAAGTCATACTCTAGATCTAAGATAAGAATCTTTCCTAAAGTTATCCTAGCCTACCCCTAGAAGTTCAGAATGAGCTATGAATTAAATAGTAATGATTTAAGAAAAGCTACCCAAGGGAATAGGATAGGAAAGCTATAAGAAAGCAAGAAAGAATGTATAGATGTTTAGACAGCCAGAGACAAAGAAAGATAAAGAGACAGAAAGAGATAGTAAATGAGTACCTACCTAGGAAAATAGAAAGAGAAAGAAAAAGTTAGAAATAGAAGTAAAAGATAGAATGTAGATACCTAAGTAATCAGAAGCAAATAGAGATAGAGGTACGGAAACAAATAGATAAGAAAAGGCCAAAACCTATGGTAGTAAGAGTAAAATGCCTAAGTCGACCTAAGTAAGTTTTCTTTCCTTTTTGTAAGATTTATTCTCTCTTTGGAAAATTCTTCCAAGCATATCCAATAGCTCATAAACCCCTTGTATAGATAATGAGTTCTTCGAATAACCAAGGACAACTATAAGGCAGAAGAATTAAGAAAATCAAGGTTAAGTCATGGAAACTTCTAATGGATATGAGATTCTAGAAAACGCAGACATTCTAGACTCCCCAAACCTAGGGCCGTAGGCAAATAAGATGAATGACTTCAGAAGAATGACTGGTTTTCCTAATCAAAGAATCCAATAAGTCCCCGACCGACCCAGATCCTCACTCCTCCGTGATACCAGTTAAAGAAGCTGTCCTGACAGAGCCTATCTCATACCTACCCTACATAAGCAATAGACTCTACCAGGACATAGAGTACCAGAACAACGATATAGATACCCATCGAGACATAAAGAAAAGAACCGATGAGATATAAAGCAGCCCCTACTAACATAGATTTAGGCGACCGTAAGGAAACCCAACAGAAGTTCATCTTAAGAAATGAAAAGACCTTTGAACGCAGTTAACCCAGAAAAAGAATTAAGGAAGTTTCGAGGATATAAGGAAGAGAAACCAGGGTAGCTAAGGATCAAGGCAAGACAGCGTGAGGCTTGCAAGACAAGTAGAAGTCCACATATAGACCAAATGTAGTAGAACCCATAGATTAGCCCAAGTTAGAAGAAATTTGTAAAGTATAAAGAATAAGACTCGATAGGTTGGAGACAATTGGGAGTGATAAGAGTACCAATAAGAACAGTAGATTATTGTGCCCAAGTCAAAACTTATAGCAAGAATAAAGATTGGAGATCTAGGAAGTAACCGGAAGCATCAGTCACCACTAGCATTTGTAGTACAACAGAGAACCAAAAGTCAAGATATGGAAGTTAAAAAGAAGGACACGAAAGGTAACAAGGAAATTCGGTACATTTAGGTACATAGTTAACAAAGTGAGGAGATAGTAACGTAGAAAATTGATAGTAGTTGCGGGACCCCTCAAGTTCTGTCAATTGTAGCTTCATTTGTGTACCTGCAGTACTCAGATCAAAGTTAAGAGTTTTAATAGCCCAATAGGCTTTATGCTCTAACTCAACAGGTAAATGACAAGCCTTTCCAAATACAAGCCTGTAAGGAGACATCCCAAGTGGGGATTTATAAGCAGTGTGGTATGCCCAAAGTGCATCTGAAAGTCGTAAAGACCAATCTTAAGGTCAGGGTTTACCGTTTTCTCCAATATTTATTTTATCTCCTTATTTGCTAACTCGGCATGCCCGTTTGTCTGTGGGTGATAAACGGTAGAAATCTTATGCACCATACTATACTTGCGCATTAAGGCCTCAAATGAGCGATTACAAAAATGTGTCATTTGATCACTAATAATGACATGTGGGGTGCCAAAGCGTGACAAAAAATGTTCCTTTAAGAATTTAACTATAATAATGTTGTCATTTGCTCGGCACGCCACTGCTTCAACCCATTTAGACACATAATCTATTGCAAGAAGAATGTAAAGGTATCTAGAAGAAGGTGGAAAAGGTCCCATAAAATCTATACCCCAATAATCAAATACTTCAATGACAAGAATAGGGTTAAGAGACATCATATGACGATGAGATAATGCACCTAATCTTTGACACCTTTCACAGGAACGATAAAATCCATTTGTGTCCTTAAATAGAGTGGGCCAACAAAAACCACACTGCATGATTTTTACAGTAGTTTTCTTTACTGAGAAATGGCATCCACAAGCATGGGAATGACAAAAGGTAAGTACGCTTAAAACTTCATCTTCAGGAATGCAGCAACATAATATCTGGTTAGGGCAGTATTTAAATAAATATGGATCATCCCAATCAAAATTACGTACCTCGACCAGGAATTTACGCTTATCTTGTGCACTTAAAATGGATGCACACTCACCGGAAACTAAATAGCTGACAATGTGCGCATACCATGGTGCTAATGTGATAGTAAAAAGATATTCATCAAGGAAATCATCATGAATTGGAGGGCCATCAGCAGAGTCGTTAAACTCCAAGCGAGATAAGTGATCTGCCACCATATTTTCAATACTTTTTTTTATCTTTGATGGTAGATCGAATTCCTGTAACAACATGATCCACCTAATCAATCTTCCTTAGCATCCTTCTTCGAAAGAAGGTACTTAAGGGTTGCATGATCAGTAAAAACAGTGATGGGAGAACCAATCAAGTATGCACAAAATTTTTCAAAAGCAAAGACCATAGCTTGTAGTTCTTTTTCAATTGTGGAATAGTTCATTTGAGCACTGTTTAAGTTCTACTAGCATAATATATGACAAAAGGTTTCCCTTCTATTCGTTGTCCTAAAACTGCCCCAACTGCGTATTCACTAGCATCACACATAATTTTAAATGGCAAGTTCCAGTCAGGTGGTTGTATAATCAGGGCAGAGGTGACTTTAGTGATTAATGTCTTGAAGGCATCTTCGCATTCTTGTGTCCATTTAAACAAAAAGTCTTTAACAATGAGGTTACACAATGGTCTAGATATCGAGGAAAAGCTCTGTATAAACCTCCTATAGGAACTAGCATGCCCAAGAAAAGATTGAACATCTTTCACAGTTTTAAGTATCCGCAGCTTGGATATCAACTTGATTTTTGATTTGTCAACTTCAATGCCCTTGGAAGAAACAATATGACCTAGAACAATTCCCGAAGGTACCATGAAATGACAGTTTTCCTAATTCAAGACGAGTCTTTTTTTGTGACATCGACTTAACACTGCTTCCAGATTAAGTAAGCATGCATCAAAGGAATCACCAAACACTGTTAAGTCATCCATAAACACCTCCATACACTTTTCGATCATATCACTAAAAATGCTTAGTATGCATCTCTGAAAAGTGGCGGGGGCATTGCATAAACCAAATGGCATGTGTTGAAAAGCATAAGTACCAAACGGGCAGGTGAATGCGGTTTTTTTCCTTATGTTCTAAGGAGTTCTCAATTTGGTAGTATCCTGAGTAACCATCTAGAAAGTAGTAGAATGGATGACCTGCTATCCGCTCAAGAATCTGGTCAATAAAAGGAAGCGGGAAATTTTCTTTTCGAGTGTCAGCATTCAACTTCCTATAGTCTATGCACATACGCCAGCCTATGACTACCTTAGTAGAAACTAGTTCTCCTGCCTTGTTTTGGACAACAGTAACACCCGACTTTTTGGGAACAACATGTGTAGGACTGACCCATTTACTATCAGTAATTAGGTATATAATACCCGCATCTAGTAACTTTCTAACTTCATTTCTTACCACTTCTTTCATAGTAAGGTTAAGTTTACGTTGAGGGTCTATACGAGGAATAGCTCCCTCTTCTAGGTGAATCATATGGGAGCAAATCAAGGATCTGATACCTTTAATGTCTCATATAGTCCAGCCAAGTGTCGATTTATGCTCACTTAACATATCAAGTAATTTCTTACTTTGCTGTGCACTCAGATCTGATGAAATAATGATAGGAAAGGTATATCCCAGTCCAACAAACGCATGTTGAAGCCCTTCTGCTAATGGCTTTAGTTTAACTATTGGTGTTACAACTGCAGAAGGCTTCGGTTTCTCCCTTTCTCCTGGCAGAGCTTCAAACTGTGGCTGCTACACTCTTGTTCCTTGTTTTTGTAAAACAGAACAGCCAGTAGAGATATTAGGAGGGTTAGAATCATGTTGAATGAGGGCTAGTTCTGGCACAATTATGTCTATGAGGTATGTATGGTGACAATCATCGTCATCTTATGGCTATTTCCCGATGTGAAAAATATTCACCTCCAATGTCATGTTCCCGAATGACAATTTCATGAGACCATTCCTGCAGTTAATAAGGGCATTGGCTGTGGAAAGAAAAGGTCCACCTAAGATGAGATGAATTTTAGATTCAGTTTTAACCACAGACTGGGTGTCTAGAATCAGAAAATCAACTGGGTAGTAGAATTTTTCGATTTAGAATAAGACGTCCTCAACTACCCCCCGTGGATTTCTGACCGAACGGTCAGCTAGCTGCAAAACCACAGATGTAGGCTTAATCTCTCCAAGCCCCAACTGTATATAGATGGAGTATGTCATGAGATTAACACTCGCGCCTAGATCTAGTAAAGTTTGACCAAACTCATAAGTGCCAATGTGGCAAGGGATATTGGGACAACCCAGATCTTTATATTTTGGTGGGGCCTTTTGCTCAATCACTACACTGGCTTACTCTTTCAGGAATGCGGTTTTCTTCATGTGATGCTTCCTCTTCATGGTGCATAGATCCTTTAAAACCTTCGCATATGTGGGCACTTATTTTATCACATGTAACAATGGAAGGTTAATGTTTACTTGTTTAAGATGATCTAGGATCTCACCATTTGGGTCTGCAGCTCTAGTCATGGGCCGAAGAGCTTGAGGAAAAGGTACTCTAACTAAGATATGTGTCATTTGATCTTCCTTAGGGGTATTTGCACTATTACCCTTAGTGGCACCTACAATGTCCTGCATCCCTACCTCATTTCCACTCCTAGTGATTATGGCATTAACACCCTTTACATTGGCTCCCTAATGATCAGTTTTTGCCATGTGTTGCCCTTGTGGGTTAGGTTGAGCTTGAGATGGGAATTTGCCTGATTCTTTCACACTTAGGGCATTAGTCAATTTGGAGACTTGACTCTTAATCTCATTGTTCTCCCCAACCATTTGGGATATCAGTGACTCAAAATTTTGATTAGTTTTATTTTGGGCCTCCACAAATGCTTGCATAGTATCCTCGAAAGAATTCCTAGAAACGACAGGTGTGTGATACTGAGGAGCAGTGTAACCTCTAGGTGGTGGTGCTTGAGTTTGCTGTTGAGACTTCTATCTCTAACTAAAATTTGGATGGTTTCGCCAACTAGGGTTATAAGTGTCTGAATACGGTGTATAAGGCTTTTTGTACATTCTTGAAGCATTGCATTGTTCATCATGTTGTCCCCTCATCTCACCATATACAAGACACTCTTAGGCCAAATGATCAGCCCCCTTACATACAAAACATACCCCTTGAGGATCTAACTGGGTTGTCGCATGTATGGTCTTGCCATCATTGGCTTTTAAGGCTCATATCTCTCTAGTTAATAGCTCAACCCGTGTTCTAAGATTATCTTCTTCCCTAAGGTGGTGTATACCTCTAGAAGAAGTGAGGTGTGCTCTATCAGTACTATCTATTGCATTAGGTCCAGTCCAAGTGTGATATTTCTCAGTTAAGTCATTCGAATACTCTAATGCTTCATCATGGTCCTTTCATATGAACTCACCATTACACATAGTCTACATAAATTGGCGCTCTCTAGGGGTTAGACCGTCATAGAAATAGCTTACCAGACACCAACTCTCATACTCGTGGTGAGGAAAACTTGCTAACATCTATTTGAACCTCTCCCACGTTTGATAAAGTGTTTCACTCTCTTTGGGAGAAGGTGGAGATTTGTCGTTTCAAGGCATTAGTCTTATGGTGTGGGAAGTATTTGTTGAAAAATGTCTGTGTCATCTCACCCCATGATCCTATTGACCGAGGTCTGAGAGAATACAACCAGCTCTTAGCTCTATCCTTAAGGGAAAAAGAGAAGAACTTAAGTCTAATTGTGTCAGTGGATCCAAACCGGTCATGGAAGGTTGCTACGATCTCTTCAAACTCTCTAATGTGCACATATGGATTCTCATTCTTTAAACCATGAAAGGTCGTCAGATACTGTATCATCCCAGGCTTAAAGTCTATCTGTGGTGCATTAGGAGGAAACATTATGCACGATGGTGTAGATGTGTGAGTGGGGTGAAGGTATTCCTTAAGAGACCACATGTGTGGTCTCTCATACTCACTCATGCTGTGTGTGCTAGATGTGGACGGTGTGGCAAAAATATTATCAAACAGACTTTCTGAGTTTGAGTTTTCCTCTTCAATCCTAACGAATCTACCAAAATGGTCCCTACATCTAAGCATGCAATTAAACACAAGTAAAGGAAAGACAAAACTAAGAATAAAAATCTAAACTAAAATTAAGACTGAAATAAAATAAATAAAAATAAAAAAGTAAAGAAAGGAACGTTGTAACTGCTATTGTTGTTGACCAAGTAAACTTGCTCCTTTTGCTTGTAAACCATCTCTCCGGCAACGGCGCCAAATTTTGATTACGTCAAAAGAGTACTTGCGGTTATCGCAATATAGTTAGGGTATCGATTCCTTAGAGAGATGGTTATAAGGAACTATTTTACTCAAGGAAAAACGTTAAAAGTAACTTAACTAAATAAAAGATTTATTGGAAATTTAAACTAAATATTATGAAAATTATTTATGAATCGTCAATAGAGAGAAATAACAAAGCGTCAGGAATCCCTCTTGCATCAAGTTCTTATATTCAGTTATCGATTCTTTTTATTACGCAATTGAAGGATATTCAATTCTCAACACACTAAGTTCTAAAGTAATTGATAAATTATCTTCTCTATGTTAACAGCACATAAAGTCATTATTACAACCTATCTAATGTCGAAAATATACCCTCAAGCAATATTACAGCAGAATATCAACTCATAAAACAACTTCTACCAGTCACAACTGATTTCACAAATAACACATAGAAGAAGCATGACTATTTATATATGCAAGTTGATAAAATACAATTTCTGGATTCATATAATCAAAAGATAAAAAGAATAATAAGATATCAATTGTATTAAGCAATAAAGTTTATCTAAGAATCAATAACATGAATATGAGAGTTGAATACAAGAGTTCATCCTTAGCTTTGCCTAGGAGATTAGTTCTCCATGGAAGAAAGAGACACAGCCTGAAGAGATTGCAGCAACATCATGTCTGGTATGAAGTTTCTTCATTCTTCAATCTCAAATTTGTGTTTATGGCTCTTTGTTGTATGTTTCTTCTCTATTTTTATCTTTTTCTAGGGTTTTGGACGAAGTTAGGTTTATATAGAAAGGTTTCGGAGTCATAATGCGCATCAAACACATCTAAATTAGGGTTTTGGTGACTTCCGGGGCACCGCGGCGCCAAACTTGAGAGACACTTCTATGGGAGTGTGCAGGCACCACGGCGCCAGTGAGTTTTGCTGGTACTGCATGCATCTTATGCTTCTGATGCTCTTGCGTGCATCTGATGTGTCCGTTAGGCTCTGAAACACGTGTAATTGCTCCAAACTTCATATTCCATTGCTCCTAATAACAAAGCACAAAATAAAATCTAATTAAGATTAAAACATATGATAAATAAGCCGCGTTAGCGGTGTTCTAAGTATAATTTTGTGCACTTATCAGCCCCATATTTAGTTAGTACTTAAGAGATGAAAATGAAAAGGTTTGTCAACGGGCTTCGGGATACTTATTTCAGTCCATCCACTTTACAGAGACTACTACCTATACTCAGGTTCTAGATGTTTCATATCGATTTGAGGCACAGGCTAGGGAGAGACAAGTAAAGTGAGGCTCTTAGAAGAGGCCAAGATCCGAGAAGTGAGGTAGGTCGTAGTAGGGTGGCCCAAGTAGACAGAAGCAGACATCAGCTCCTCCCACGATATGCAGAGATATGGGGCTGATACAGAGAGGCTCGGATTGTAAGGCTATTCAAAGTGTTACATCTTGTGCAGCTTTTTCTCAGTCAGAGGCCCAGCCATGGCGGGGTTCCCAAGTATGTTCGACATGTGGGCAGTCTCAAATAGGAGCTTGCCAGTTTATGGGCAGAAGTTTTTACCGATGTGGATAGATGCGTCATTTGAAGAGGGATTTTCCAGTACCACCGGATGAGTTGCCGCCTCTCAGTGCTACACCTTTTACACCCCAACCATAACGCAGTATGAGTATGGGAGGAGGAGAGCAAAGGTCAGTGGACATAGGTCAGACAGCAGTGGAAATGGGACAAATAGTGGATGACCAAAGACATGCTTCCACCGGTATAGCTCAGGGTAGGGTGTATACTCTACACTTAGGATGCTCAGACATTCAAATACAGTTGTCACATGTATATTATCAGTTGGTTATGTGCATGCTAGAGTATTGTTTGATTCGGGCACCACTCATTCTTTTGTATCATCGTATTTTATGACTTACCTAGGTAGAGATACAAATCCATTAGATTCACCCATCGTCATAGCTATAGCAATAGGATATCCTACAGGGGCTACACAGGGAGTGAAGGCTTGTCCAATTGATGTTGATGGGCGCACGTATTACGTTGATTTAGTAGTGTTAAGCATTTTGGAATGTCATCTTAGGGATGGATTGGTTAGCTACGCACCAGGTGGTATTAGATTACCGAAAGAAGGCTGCTACATTAGATATTCATGATTAATCAGTTAAATTTTATCAAAGGGATATGAGTGTAGTGCCTCATAACTTGATATCAGCAATGCAAGCGTATAAGTTTTTTCAAAAAAAAAATATTGGTTACTTAGCTTATGTGACAGACACTAAAGTGGAAGAAAATGGCATTGAGCAGATTCCGGTTGTAAGAGAGTACCCTGATATTTTTCTAATAAGTTTCTAGGACTAATGTCGGATAGAGAAATTGAGTTCTTTATAGATGTAGTTCCAGGCACGCAGCCTATATCGATTCCTCCATATAGGATGCCCCCTACAGAACTTAAGGAATTGAAGGCACAGTTGCAAGACTTGTTTGATAAGGGTTTCATTCATCCCAGTGTGTCTGTATGGGGCGCTCTGGTGTTATTCATAAAGAAGAAGGATGAAACACTTTGGTTGTGTATAGATTACCGACAGTTGAATAAGGTAACAATCAAGAATAAATACCCACTACTAAGGATTGACGACTTGTTTGACCAGTTACAAAGGGCGCAGTGTTTCTCTAAGATTGATTTGTAGTTTAGATATCATCAGCTGAAGATCAGGAAGAGTAATGGACCAAAGACAGCCTTTCAGACCAGATATGGGCATTATGAGTTTTTAGTGATGTCGTTTGGTCTCACTAACACCCCCACAACTTTTATGGATTTGATGAATAAGGTATTTAGACCTTTTCTGGATCGATTTGTGGTAGTCTCTATTGATGACATTATGGTGTATTGACTTAGTGAACATGAGCACGCAAAATACTTGCACCAAGTACTGCAGACGTTGAGAGAACACAAGTTGTTTGCCAAGTTTTCTAAGTGTGAGTTCTGGTTGTCCAGTGTTGTGTTTCTGGGGCACATTGTGTCAAAAGAAGGAGTCAGTGTAGATTTCTTGAAGATTGAAGCCATTCAAAATTGGCACCAACCTACCAGTGTGACAGAGATTCGTAGCTTCATAGGGTTAGTAGGATACTATATGAGATTCATAGAAAATTTCTCCAGGATAGCTAGCCCGTTAACATGACTGACTTAGAAGAATGTGAATTTTGAGTAGTCAGAGGCCTGCGAGAAGAGTTTCCAGGAGCTTAAGCGGAGATTGACTATCGCTCTTATTATAGCCATGCCGACAGGATCAGAAGGGTTTATGGTGTACTATGATGCTTCTAAAGTGGGATTGGGATATGGGTTGTTGCAAAGAGGGAAAGTTATTGCCTATGCCTCTAGGCAGCTGAAGCCGTATAAATAAAATTATCCCACACATGATTTGGAAGCACTAATCTTTGTTTTGAAGATATGACGATATTACTTGTATGGCGAAAAGTTTGCGATTTTCACTGATCCCAAGAGTCTTACGTATATCCAGAGTCAAAAGGATCTTATCTTGAGGTAGAGGTGATGGATTGAGTTATTGAAGGATTACGATTGTGTAATTCAGTATCACCCTGGCGAGGCAAATATGGTAACAGCTAGACAAATCTATGGGAAGTTTAGCCCATATGCCAATTGAAAGGTGGAATTCAGCTAGACAAATACATAAATGTATTCTTCATGGAGTGAATTTCCAGGTAACAACTCAGGAAGAATTACAGGCACAAATACAAGTCTAATCCACCCTGATAGATAAGATCAAAGTTTCCGAAGAAACAGACCCTCAAATTCAGCAGATTAGAATCATATTAGGGCCAAGGGCGGATGATGAGTATTATATAAATGGCGAGGGTCTCATTAGAAAGAAACACAAGATTGTGGTTCACATAGTTCAAGAGTTGATGCATTCAATGTTGGAGAAATCTCATGCCTCATCCTACATCATGCATCATGGGATCACTAAAATGTACAATGATCTTAAGGATCTCTATTGATGGGATGTTATGATGAAAGATATAGTGGAGTTTGTCGTAAAATGTGTCACTTGCAAGCAAGTTAAAACAAATCATCATAGGCCAGTAGGGAAACTTCGAAGTTTAGATGTTCATGAATGGAAATGAGAGAAGATTACTATGGATTTCGTGTTTGGGCTTCCCCGTACCTCGAAAGGCTATGATTCTATATGGGTGATTGTGGACAGGTTGACTATGTCTGCGCATTTCCTGCCAGTAAAAAGTAATTATTCCACAGCTCAGTACGCCAAATTGTATTTGGATGAAATAGTGTGGTTGCACGGAATACCTTTCTTGATAATCTCGGATCAAGGTTCTTAGTTCACATCCAAGTTTTGGCAGTCATTTCAAGAAGTTATAGGTTCCCAGCTACACTTTAGTACGGCTTTCCACCCTCAGATGGATGGTCAGTTGGAATGGACCATACATACTCCGAAAGATATGTTACGAGTCTGTGTTATTAATTTTGAAGGTAGTTTGGACCAACATTTTCCATTTATAGAGTTTGCATATAACAACAATTATCAGGCAAGTATTCAGATGGCACCATTCGAGGCTTTGTATGGTCGGAAGTGCAAATCCCCAATAGGATGGTTTGAAACTGGAGAACAAAAATTACTTCGACCCGATTTAGTACAAGAAGCAATTGAGAAAGTGAAGTTGATTAGAGAAATGATGAAAAATGCTCAAAGTCGTCAGAAAACTTATGCAGATCACCGAATGAAAGATTTAGAGTTTCAAGTAAGAGATTCAATGTTCTTGAAAGTATCATTTTTTAAAGGAGTCATGAGATTTGGCAAGAGAGGTAAGCTCAGTCCTAGGTATGTCGGGCCATTTTAGATACTTCGTAGAGTTGGAGGGAGAGCATGTGAATTGGCACTTCCAAACAGTATGGATAAGATACATCCATTTTTTCATTTATCTATGCTACGCAAGTACTTGCATGATGAATCTCATGTGTTAGAACCCCAAATAGTCGATGTTCTCCAAGATCTATCCTATCTAGAGCAGCCAGTATCAATAGTGGATAGAGAGACAAAGAAGTTACGATCTAGATGGATTCCCTCAGTTAAGGTGGTTTGGCAGCACCATAAGGGACAAGAATCCACATGGGAACCAGAAGAAGCTACAAGAAAGCAATATCCCCAACTGTTCACTGAAAAAGGTACGTTCCGGACTCCTAAGCGAGTTGATTCGAGGACGAATAATTTTAAGGGGGGAGAATTGTAATGACTCGAAAGTTTGTAGCTCAACTAGAGTAATAACTTGGTGACTTAAATAAAAAATTTATGAGCATTAGCGAAAATTTTGGAGACGACTGAGAGACCATGAGTCATATTCGGGAATGGACTTAGCGGGCCTAACACCAGTCTATTGGGGTAAAGTCAAAAATAAAGGCCCAATTCTAGTAATAATGATAGCTATATCTTAACCAAATCAAACCAATCCAATTTAGCCCAAATGAAAATTATTAAGCCCGACAAAAATTATGAGAACTACGACTTTTGGGCCTAAGTCCCTCATTTTGCTAGAAAAGATGAAAACTTATAAGATTTTTCTAGAATAATCTTAGCATTTATTAGAGACTAAAAATAAAATTTGGTAACCATACAAACACCTCATTGGCCAAAAATTGCCTAAAAAGCAAGGATAAGAATTTTCATTTCCTCTTCCAAATTTCCAAGGTAATCTAGAATAGTCCATCACAAAGCAAGCTTAGAAAGATGAAAATGAAGCTTGAGGACTCTATTAGTGAGGAAGAAATTTGATTCAAGGTAAGGAAAAACTTGAACCATATTTGAAATGTTGATGTTTTCCTGATTTGATAATTAAAGAGATGTTGGGGGCTTATAATTGATGTGTTTATATGTTTATTGTATTAAGGAAGTAATATTTTGTGAAACCCCCAAATTATGAAATCCCTAGACATTGAACTAGATGGAGTCTATGGAATTTGATATTGTGATGATGATAAAAGGTTATAATGATGATGATTTGTATACTTGTGGATAATATAGCTTGGGTGATGTTGTGAAATTTGAGGGTGAAGCAGATGAATTGGTGTTTGGCCCTAAAACTCGGACGAGCGTCGCGACGCTCAACTTATTATGTCACGACGCGCAATAAAAGGATGCCCTCTGCCCAGTTCTATTCTGTGAGAATCGCAACGCCGATGGGCTAGCGCCGCGATGCGAAACATAATGGTGCTCTCTGCTTCTGATTTTCTGGGAGTCGTGACGCTTAACACTTAGCGTCGTGACATATGTGGGAGTTACGATGCTCGATACCTAACGTCATGATGCGGAACCAAAAGATGTTCAATGCTTCAACTTTTTATGTGAGGGTCACAAAGCCCATGGGCCAATGTCACGACGAGTGACCAAATATTTCTAGGATCAATTTTACCAATTTCAAGTTCATCCTAAGATGTTAGAGGACACCCTAAAGGTTTCGTATAAGTATATATACATGCGTTATGTCATGTCACAAGTATAAAACGTCAATCATGCATTACATATACTTTCCTATAATTTGTAAATGTTCTAAGCAATAAGGAAGAAAATTAACGATTTCTTTGACTTTAGATCGACGTAAGGTACTCAAAGATCACTTAAGCAGTGTATCGCACCTGACTTGCCGTAGCACTATGAGTGGAGTACTTATTTCAGAATTTTTATTATAATTTCAAGTAATGATCAGTAGTTCTTTAACTTAAATGATATTCATTAAAAGTTTATTGGATTACTGATTTCTTATGATTTGCGATACATGGTTTAAGCAGTTTTGATAAATTTCATATCAAAGATATCTTGATGAGATTGAATTTAAAAGTATGATTTTGGAGGCATGAGGGAAAAACCCACCTCAGATTATAACCAAGAATTGACGGATATGGAATTGACAGACTCAGATAACGTGTGCACACGTAGTTCGGGACTAGGGGACGGTGATACGTAACCTTATTGGGAAGAAATGCAAGATGGTGATCTTGTTCTAATGGGATTCATGAATTATTTGAGTGTCATAGGATGATTAAGATCACCATACTGAGACTCACGTTCTACCTTATCAACTGAATTTTCATCTCGGCCAAGTGGGTTTTCATTTCGGTTCTCAGCCATTTTAACTAATAATGAAGGTGATGAAGACTCTCTATTTAATCAATCGCTAGATGATTGAGACATATGTCTCATGCAACCTAAATTCAGACTATATGTTAAAATTTAAATATATAAATGTAATACTTACAAAAAGAAGAAAGGAAAAAAAATGAAAAAGAAAAAAAAAATGAAAAAGAAAAAAAAATGATAAAGGGAAAAAATGTAAGATGTTGATCCTTAAAACGTCCTATGATTCTTGTAAATTCAGATCTTAATTAAATTTCTCACTTAGCTATCACAATTTCTCGCATTTAGTTCTCACAAAAAATTATGGAAGAATATATAAATGGAGATGGTTCAAGAAATTCATTGGCAAAATACAAGCTCTATTTTAATTGAGTCTTCTGTCTCATGTAACCTTGAAGAATCAAGTACAGAGTTTGTGTATACGTGGGATGTCTGGGTTCAGAATTCATTTAGGATAAATAATGACATCTGAGATCTACACAACTGCAAAGAAGAAGAAAAAATAAGATGTAGAAAATACAAAAAAAATTTATTATTTTATCTACAAAATTTTATTCCCCGGCAACGGCGCCAAAAACTTGACACACTCATAAAGTGGTTCTTTATTCCCAAGTATTAAAGTGTCGAAGTAAAAAAATAACCCGGTAAGTCCGGGGTCGATCCACAAGGAATAGATTTAGTAAAATAAAATAATTATTTGAGTAAAAAATAAAATGTATTGATTTAAGTGGCGGTATTTTTAAAATTGGGATGCAACAATAAATTAAAAATACTAGGACAAGGAGATCCATTATTAATATTTAAAATATAGATAAATCTTTATTTTATAATATATAAATTGTCATTATTTCCTAGTTAATTTACTTCAGGAATTAATTATGCTAAAACATATAAAACCAGCTACCGTCCGTCCATTGGTGGCTGGCAGCAGCCCAAAGGAGGATGGAATTGGTCGAAAACGAAGGAATAATGCGTACGAACTTGGTGTTTTGATCTCGGCTTGTTGTATCGATTCACGATGCAATCCACCCACTGATCGAAGCTCGTTTAACATTGGCGGTTTTATCAATCGGCGCTCAGTTTCACACATAATAATTAGTCCAGATTTAAATATTAGTCTTCATATTACAATTCATATATTATAATATAAGTAATATTAATCTATATTTTCATATAAAGAGTTTCACCATTTACCCCAGCAGGATGGAATTGGCTACTCATATTTTGAATAAAAATACAAATAGTTTTATTACTGAGAGAAAAATAAATTATAACAAAGCTTGAAAAATAAAACATACAAGAGATAAGACACTTCACAAAATCTCAGAGAGAATTCTACAGAGGAAAGCTGCTGAAATAAGGAGTTGAGCACCTCTATTTATAGTAAGAGGTGCTCAACACCTCTTATTATTGATAATTACATTGCATTTAATAATACAATGTAATTGTCGTGTGGATTAGCCATATTATATATTTTGTTTTTGTTTTTATTTTTTATCATTAATAATTATTTGGATTTTTCATCAATTTTGGACTTGACAACCTCAGAATTAGAAACTCTTGTAAAGAGTAAAGTTGTAGATATTTGAGTTTTCTTTCATCTAGAACTAGAATTACCTCAATCTGATATCAGAGTGAAAGTTATGGTCAAAATTCGAAAATTGTGCAAAGTTGAAATTGTACACTATTAGAACGTCATTTTAAGTTTCTGGCCACTAAAATCTAAATGTCACGTCCCTTTTTTAGTTATGCATCCAAAGTATTATTTCACATACATAAAAAATCATAATAAAAATATATAAAATATAAATTTAATTATTTTTCACAAATGTGCTAAATTAAGGGGATTAATAAAACTATAAGTGTAAAATGATTACTTTCTCTTTATTAAATGTACACTTTTTAGTGTTCATCAGTTTTTGTAGAATAGGAAATTTCCGAAAGGTTTGAGATCCATTCTTAATATTTTTTGAATTTTCAGAGGGTCTTTTTTTTTTCTTTTTTTTTTATGCAGAAAAGTGAATCATGTGTTACGAATAGGTTGTATTTAGTGTAATAAGAGCAATAAAACTGAATCGTTAAAATTGAACTTGATTTGGGTGTCCCGGGAAGGTTCGAAATTTATTATAGTCAAATCGGGAATTCCATAAAATAGTGATTATCCGTATTTCGCCATTAGTTTTGCCAGATCTGATTAGGATCATGAGTATTATCGAAACTAGGTAAGTATTTCATGCAATAAATAGCTGACGTATTAGTTGTTGTTTGTTTCTAAAGAGATATATGGGGGGTGTGTGTATGTATATAGATATACCGATATAATCATTTTCGTAACACTATGATATACAGTTTAATCATGTAATAATTTACGAGTTACTTGTCAATGGTTGATGGATATGTTTGAGATTTATTTGGGCTTGAGAAATATTATTAGAAATTTTCGATAAGTCAAGATGTTTTTACTTTTATAATTTATGAATTTGATGTTCGACACAACATTGATGATTTTTAATGAGTATGCTCAAAGTTTATACTTAGAATTGACGGATTTAAATGACAAGTGCACATTTGCTAAAAATGATAGTGCCGAAAATCCTATCTGAAAATAAAGATAGGACCAGAACTCATATCTCAGAATAACGATAGAGTTGAATTCCCTATCTCAGAGTAAAAATATGGAGCTTGGCTGACTAGTCCGAACTCCATGTCTTGGAGATTTATTCATCCAGTTAAGTTAGTTCCTGGACGTAGAGATATTATTTTACAGAGATTATTTTACAGAGATGTTTTCTTTAAGAGGATTTATGTCTAAGATGATGAGTTTTACAGAGATATAATTTTTGATGTGATCCAGAATGATCTTTGTTTAGTGGGCCAAGTTAACTTAAAGTTGTGGCTGATTGCATGGCTTGGTCAGATTGGTGTATTTAGGATATTTTGGTGGATTTGGAAGATTCATTGGGTTCCGAAATTTGGTCTACGCATAAGACTTTATATGAAGGCTTTATTATTTCTGTGGTAAGAATGGAATGGGTCTTTGACGTGCATGGGCTGCATTGATTGATTTTGGGCTTAATTTTCGAATGGTGGATTAGTAGTGGCGGGATTTATGCAATCTTCGTATTTTGGACATAACTCTCTCATCCGATGTATAATTTTGGTTATTCAAATTTCATTGGAAAGAGAAATCATGGATCTACAACTTTATAGTTTACGTCAAACTCCAATTAGAATCCTTCTTAGTCAAAATGAAAAAGAAAATTATCCCTATAGCTTTTATGTTTTATATTTTTTAAGGTTATGTGATATTTAAGTACTAGGTTGAACTTTAATTAAATTAGAAAGCCAGTGCAAGAAAATTTAACGAATTTTATGTGTTATTGGGTTTATTTACTAGGGTTTTATTATGTTTGGATAGAATTAAGGTTAGCCACCGATTTAAAGAGACATTATTCATTGTAATGAAAACAACCCATCTTTTAATAAAAATCAATAAAAAAAAATTTTAAAAAAAAAATAATAATTTTTTCATAAGGACAATTCTAGAAATAATTGAGATTAATTGATAAAATGGGGATAAAGAAATAGACTGACGGGTAAAATATTGCTCCATTTAAGTAATTCGGGTCCGGACCGGACCCGGCACTAAAAAGGCTGGATACAACTGGAGTTAGTTCTGAACTTTGTCAAAAGCTCAGTCCGGCTCAATCCATTTGCAATTCCTATTCGGAACAATGTGCTTGTAGGTAAATTGTAATCCTGAACGAAGTAAAATTAATGTCGGTGCTCCAAAAAAGTGATATGAATACACTACCAATATAATAATTTTGGCATATGCAAACATTTTTCAATGAAGTTTCGAAAGAAGTGTAAACAAATATTGATACCTCACGAGAAAAAATAATATAAGACGATACTTATAATAATGTCCAATTAATGAATGATACATGTTTCAATTAATTTGAAAATAATCAATCAAAAAAGATAGAGAAAAATAACTGAAACACGTATTTTTCCGTGATTGGGACCGTCCCTACATAAATTTTTCTGGAAACAAAATCATAAGTGTTTAAATATATATATTGTAAATAATTAGTTTAACTAAAATAATAGTGAAAAGAATTAAAATTTTCAAAAACATAAGTGATTTAAGACAGACAAAAGAAAATTTAAACAAAAGCAAATTCAATTCAACCGGGCTTATGAATTTCACATCAGAAATAAATAAGTGAAGTAAGTTTACTAAGTGTAGTAGGCTAAGTGAAAACTTAATAAAATATAGCAGTCAAAAATTTAATTACTAAAAGATTTAGGGAACAAGTGTAATTAAGCAAAAGTTGAGGGACTTAAATGAAATCTTCCAAAGAATTTCTCTACAGCATTAAGCCGAAAAATTAAACAAAACCAAGCCCAATATTGCTATAAAATTCAGTCCACTCCAAAGAAAAAATAATAAATTATTCTAGAGAGTCTAAGGAATTCTACATTAGCTATAGATTAGAACAAGACAAAAAAATAAAAACTATTTTTCTTTCTTTGCCTTGGTGTGGCCGAATAAAGAGAAGAGTGAAGAGAAATTCCAGCCCAAGAAGCAAAAATCTGATGAAAGAAAGAAGAGGGAAGCAAAATAAGCAGCAACGGGATAACAAGAAGAGAACTTGAAGCATTAGATAGAACGTTGTTAGAAACGACCATAGGTATTTCGAGCATCGGATTTCGACTAGCGCCAAAATAGTTGTAACACCCCAGTCAGACTCGGTATAGTGAATCATCAAGCTTAATGTCTTAAAATTCATAAAATAATATAAAAATAGGTTTCATATCTTAGGAATCTCGTCCGGAGGTCCCAGACAAGTTTTCAGTTTCAGCACATTTACTATTCATATGAGTCAACAAGTAATTCTTTCGTATTCCATCCATAACTTTTTCATACGAACTCATAGTTTTATGAATTTTATATCTTCAGAAAGTTAAGACCAAGACCTACAACATTTATGTTGAATATTTTCTCAAATTCGAACCCGAAATAGCTCAAAAATTTAAGTCAAAGCCACATGAACAGTAAAACTCGTGATTGCTCTAGAAATTACTATATTTTTCTGATTTTGTTTGTATTATTTTATTAATAAAATAAGCCCCTCATTTGTCTATATAAAGAGTACTATCACTTCATCTCTTTCAACATAAAAAAAAAACATGAATAAGGAAACTGCCTCAAGCCATTACTAACCCTTGAACTTCTCTTAAAGACTCTTACCTCATTCTTCATGAAAGTTCAATAGTCACCTCATATAATTCTACGGTAGTATTCAGGCACGCTGGTGAAGGAGCGTCAGTCTGTGAGTGGATGTTGTCCCTTCATTTTGCTTCTCTATGGTTTACGTTATGTTTGATTCTATCTCTAAACTTGTGCGATAATCTTCTTGTGCTTAATGTATAATTTCTCTTAAGCCTTCAGCTATGTTAATTCAACTTAAGTTATTTGATATCATTCATGCCTTTAGTTTACAACCTCAGTTTTGGTATTTATTCTATGTATTGAGGTTATGTAGCCATACCAGTTTTCATTTCATTTTTCAGTTTTTATATCACAACATAGATATTTAGTTCTTAGTTTTGAAATTCATCTATGCCATGTTTTTCACATATATGGCCCATGTCACAGCATGCATTAGTTTTAGTTCTTCATAATTCACAGTTCATTCATAGACTTGCAATTCAAGAATTTAGCATCTCCGCCAGTTATGTTCTCAAATTAGACTTGTCAGTCTCAAGCTAGCCATGAATTTCAATTTTGAAAACCTGGTTTTAAGTTTTCAAGATTATAACATATGATTTACATTTTGATTTTGGAATTGACGAATACAACAGACATGTGCACATGTAGTTTGAGGACTAGGGTGACGGTGCTTCATGACGCCCCTAGATCCTAGTTTCAGGGCCAAGATGACAGCATTGATTAGCGCTCTTGACTCTAGTTCAATGATTTGGGGGATGTTGATACGTAATGTCCCAATCTAGTAGTTTAGACGTATGTGGGGATGGTGATACGTAACACCTCAATACGTCAGGTTTTCTACCGGATACAACAGTCATATGCACATGTAGTTTCAAGACTATGGGGACGATGTTATATTTTCAGGGCCAGGATGATATAATTGATTAGCGCTTCTGACTCTAGTTCAGTGACTTGGGGGATGGCGATACGTAATTCCCCAAGGCACTAGTTTAGGCGTATGGGTTGACGGTGATACGGTACGCCTCCATGCGTAAGGTTTTCTACAGATTCTGCAGTTACTTGAAATTTCAAATTTTCACACCATGATTTCCATACAGATTTTTAGAATGAATCTATATGAGTTCAGGTTTTCTACAGATTCTCCAGTTACTTGAGAATTCAGATTTTCACACCATGATTTCCATACTAATTTTTGAGAATGAACCTAGTTTATATTTTTATGAGTTCAGATTTTCTACAGATTCTTCAGTTAATCGAGATTTCAGATTTTCACACCATGCTTTCCATACCATGAATTCCACGCAAATTTTTGTGAATGAACATAGTTTATAATTTTATGAGTTCAGAAGCAATTTTTTTAAAGCATTGTTGATTTTAATGCAAACTTTTATACATGAATTTTATGCTTTCATAATTAATCACATTCTTAAGGGTAACGCATCCATATCATGTTACATTACTGTTGGTATATATGCTATAGAGCTTCATTTAATGTAAACAGAATTATTTGTTATGAAATAAAAGATGTATTGTTCATTTATCAAATGACTTGATTTAAGTCGCATATTGTAAATTATTTTTTTGCCCTTGATTACTTATGTGTCTTCAGACTTAGTGTATGAGTGTCATACATAATAGGATTTAAGTCTGAAGTTAGTAATCTAAAATAGTCCATAGAGAGCAAATAAAACAGGTACTTTGTTTGTGGTTTATCTATAGATACGGTTCATTATATAAATGTATGGCGACTTTGATCCGAGATCGTCCATATGGTGACATGAGAATTAAGGAATATTATATAATGTGATCATATAAGAGAGGACCCAGATAGAAATGAATTTCTTATAATATCTGTTAAATAAAGAAATTCATTTCAATCTACTAGATGGTCATATATGGATTGATCTGAATCCTAAATGTACTGCGAACTCCTGCATAGCAGGCTATGTCCTTTGATTTACAAAGGTAAGGTCGATGTAGCAATCCCCGACCAAGAGCTACGTACTTTGGGGACATGGTTTGGTAAATAGATGGGGACGTTTTATATAGACATGGAGTTCAATCTTTCTTGGGAGAAGTAGATGAGTATCTTCCTTAAGGGTTTATTCTGAAATTGAACGATTAGAGAGCTCAAGTCTTTCTATTACGAATAGAAAGATTAATATTCATAATGGTTATGAATAAATCATTCATTAGAGAATTAATGGTACTTAAAGTAAACATAATTATATGGGTATAATGGAAATTATTACCCGACTCATATAATGAGATACTCGTGAAGGGCCAATACGTATGTAATGACTATATCGATGGACACCGATGTAGTTCGACTTATATTGTTTATCTATGGAAACGATAGTGCAACTTTGAGTTTTTAGTGGAGTAACCTAAAGTTAATAATTCAAAATATTTAATTAACAAAATTGATTAATATTTTAGGATTATTGGAGCTCGGAACTGTAGGTCCATTTGATCCCCTTGCTAGCTCGATATACTGTAGCAAATTATATATAATTGGAAGTCCAATTATATACTCACATATTTATGTATTATTATCAAAATGATTAATAAGATATTTTTCACACATGTAACTTTATATTATATTTAATATAAGATTTTCATTAAATAAATGATTCTGAGATAATCATTTAATTTATTCAAAAGGTTGTGAATATTAAATTATTTATTACACATTTGGAAATAAAGGATTTTAAAATAGGATTTTAAAATTCATTATTACATAAATGGTAGTTATAATTTTTTATTTAGTAACACTTTAATGCCATTATGATGATATTTATCAAAAAGATTATGATGTTACAAAAAAATGGGGCTGGCCAAATTTTGTAAAGAAAAGGGCTATGGTTTTGTTTAATTTTTGGAAATAAAACACTGAGTATAAAAAGAAAAAATAAAGTTTTCTTTTCATAAATTTCACCTTGGTTCTTATTTTTCTCTCAAGTGTTGGAAGAAAAAGAGGAAGAACAAAAAGAAAATAAAATTTGTATGGGACAATATAATTCTCTAAAGTGTTTTGAAATTTAATCTTTTGTGAGTGAAGCTCATACTTCTATTTACTAGTTGCGAGATATAGCATGAAATACCTTTTGAAAATCAAACCAAAAACATCTTCTCCCTTCATTCTTGTTCACGAAAGTGAGCAGGAAAAATCTGCTCACTGCCACTACTTATAACTTGATTCGGGGCTAGGTTTGTGTTGCATTTTAGCCCTGACAATTTATGAATACAAATGAGTGTTTTGTGGTTGTTGTGGGGCTATTTTGGTGGAAAACGTTAGACTTGAATCACTGCCTTTGTAAACGCAAACATGGGCTGTTTTTGGGTGAACTGTTTGTGCGTATCATGTGGAAAACAGTCAAGATTTTTGATCTTTCGAGGGCTATTTGAGGGCTATTTTGGGATTGAAAAATAGTAAAAAACTAAAGCAAAAAAAGTCCAAAGGGCTGGTCAGATTCGACATTCATAAAGGAGAGGGCATAAATTTTTCTATGTCGATCCTGGTGCCTAAGTCGCTTATGACGTGTGAGGCAAATTGGTTCCTATAATTGGCATCAATAGCGAGGTTGAAAAGTATTATTAACCCTTCTTTTTTTATTAAAAGATTTCTGTTTTTATTTATTTATATGTGATATAAATGGTTTTATGCATATTGTGATGAGTAGGCACAAATCTTATATTCATGTGATGAATGTCTATACTTAAGTTCATGCGATGAATGTATTGCATTGATCGTAAATTTTTTCAGCTCTTATTTTTGCGTTATTTTTGTTTTTTGGGAATGTATAGCCATAAGATCAATTTTACAAGTGTTTTAAATAATTTTCCTATGTAAAATTATTAAGTTATATCAACTTCATGTAATTGAAGAGCTGATGCCGCCCACAACTTAATACCATTCCATGGAGCGAGATTTGAAAACCAATGGATGCCTTGGTAATTTTTGTACTAATTAGATTAGTATAGGAATTAAAAAGAACCCGGTCAATGCAATTTTAATTTTATGTTATATGTATATTTAATTCGAAATGTTTGAACAACATGTAATATAGCTTAGGGTGCCTACTCTTGCATTTTCACATGCAATAGATGCATGGATATTCTAGTCATAAAATGTGATTTTCTGAATTTTAAAAGAATTAAATTGGAATATGATATGCATGAAAATAAATTAATAAGATTAATTAGTTTGATGGTTTAAATTTGAAATTTAAAATATATATATATATATATGGGCTTTATAAGTGCATTATATTTTTTCTTGGTATATCAAATGGAAATTCGGATGTAAATTCCATAGCCGATTCTGATTCAACGGTAGTGTGTCTGCACTCAAGACACCATTCCACGTACCATTGGAATTTATAATATGCCTATTTTAAGTAAATAGTTTAATTAAAATTTTGTCCCTTTTGGATTTCTAATTTTAAACTTGTTAGTGAACTAAAATTTAAGAGTTAAAATTAATTAAGTCACTAAACCAAACTTAATTAAATTAGTTTAATCAAGTAAAATATTAGCTGAGACTAATAAGAATTAGTGAATAAAAATTTTAAGAGTTAAATTTGGTAAGATCACTAGTTTTACATTAGTGTAAAGTGGAGTTATGTTTTAGCCGCACATAAACTTGTAGACACTTGTGAATTAAAATATTACATATTTTAATTAGAAACCTTTAATTTAAAAATAGTGAATGGGAGAGCGATATACGACAATATATCTCGCGATCTCTATTGTTAGTCCGAAAACTTGAGATTCAAAAGGCGCCTCGAAACAGCTTTATTTTCGTCCCCCTACGGATGGCGTCCATTTTGGGTTAATATCAAGTTTAGATTCCCAGAGGATGAGAACTTTAGATGTATACGGTGAACTAACCTACCCTATGGCGGTACTTTACTAGTTAAGTACAAGGGTTCCGAAATAACGGATTACACTCACGAATGAATGATTAAATATTAATCGAAATTCCTTGATCAAATCAAATGACGGTTGGTTAATATAAGAATGAGAGTTATTCCCGTATATATTAATCAATTGAGATTGTCTCGATCTATCATGTAAATATTTGACCTACCCTACGGCGGTATTTATTTTTGGGATGATAGATTTTTGTGGGATAATAATTCTTTTAGGTTTCTAATTCATTATACATGATTCATGCGTCATGTTTAATTTTATGCCTAAATGTTTGATGATTTTAATATGCGATGAATGAATATTAAAATACAAGTTTATTTTATTTTTAGCCATGGTTTCTCCAATTATTTCTATTCCCTCAAATAACAAATTAACGAGATAAAACTATGAAAAATGGAAAAATAACATGAACACCATCTTGGTTTGTGAAGACATTAAGTTTTTCCTGATGGAATAATATCCTCCCGAGCCAGCCAGAAATTCTGGCCAAGTTATGCGCGATGCCTACCAAAAATGGGTCGTGGCCAATGAGAAAGTTCGCTGCTACTTACTAGTAAGGATGTCTGAGGTTCTTGCTGCAAAGCATAACCTGATGGCTACAACATCTTTGATGATGGAGTCATTACGGGGCATGTTCGAGCAGCCTTCTCAGCTACAACGCTATGAGGCTATGGTCGTAGCAATGACCGTAAGGATGAAGAAGGGGACATCTGTCCGAGAGCACGTCTTAAGGATGATGACCTATCTCAACACAGGCGAAACTCATCAGACTATGATCATGGAAACATTTCCGAAGAGTTTATTGTAGTTTAAAAGCAACTATGTTATGAACAAGTTGACTTTTACTTTGACTCAGCTACTTAATGACCTCACTTATTATGAGTCCATGCTGATGGATCCTCGTAAGCCCAGTAGAGAGGCAAATGTTTTCCAATCTGTTAAATCTGTAAAGTAGAAGAAAAAAGGCACTGGAAGGCTAAAACAAAGCCCATGAAGAAGAACAAGAGAATCTACAAAGATGCCAAGCCCAAAGGAATGTGTTTCTATTGCAACAAGGATGTGCATTGGAAAACGAACTATCTTAAATACCTTGCAGAGCTAAATAAGAAAAAGGCCACAGCTACTTGAATCATGGAGGGACCTTGCTGAAGGTGACTAAACCATGAGATTCAGGACATGAGATGTTGTTTTAGCAAGAGCAGTAAGAGTTTCAAGTTTAAAATTTTTAAATAATAGTTATTTACATTTGAACAATGTGTTATTTATTCATGATTTTCGCAGGAATTTGATTTCTTTCTCTAAACTTTTGGATGACAATTTTCTATTTCGTTTAATAATAATTTGGTTATTATTGCTAGAAACGGATTAACTATATGCATAGGAAAATCAGAAAATATTTTATATGTGTTAAGGCCATTAACACATAATTCATTGCTTAATACTAAAATGTTTAATGTTGAAAAACCTAAAATAAAATGGTAAAATATTTCTTATGATGACACATATATGTAGCATCTTAGACTTAGTCATATTATCCTTGACCGGATAGATAGGTTGATAAAGAACGGATCTTTAAACTAGTTAAAGCTTGGAATTGTACTAATCTTCGAATCTTGTCCGGAAGGAAAGATGGCCAATAGACCTTTTACTAGAAAATGTATAAAAACCATTCAACTACTTGAGCTAATACATTCGGATATTTTTGGACCGATGAATGTAAGAGCCCAAGGAGGTTATGAATACTTCATCACATTCATTGACGATCACAAGTCAGAGACCTATGAAAAGTTCAAACAGTAGCGTGCTAAGGTTAAGAACCAATTAGGTAAAACGATCAAAACTCTACGATCGCATCGTGGAGGAGAATACCTTAATAATTTCGAGGAATTCTTGGTTAAGCATGTGATAGTACCCCCGCTCACAGCATTCGGAACACCACAACAGAATGGTATTGCAAAGAGGAGAAATCGAACCCTACTAGACATGAAGAGATCTATGTTTAGTTATAGTTCACTGCCTAGTTCATTCTAGGGATATGTATTGCAAATAACAATGTATATATTTAATATAATTCTATCTAATTCTGTTCCAAAGACTCCCATAGAGTTGTGGAATGATCGTAAAGTTAGTTTATGATATTTTCGCATATAGGGGTGTCCATCAGATGTGCTAAAGAATAAGATTACAAAGTTGGAGCCACGTTTTTAGGTGTGCCTATTTGTAGACTATCTTAAGGAGACTAGGGGTGGTTTCTTTTATAATCCAGAATTTAATAAAGTGTTTGTGTCGAAAAACGCTATATTTCTTGAGTAAGACTATATGAGGGAGTTCAAATCTAGAATTAAAGTGTCATTCGAGGAGTTACTTATTGGTTCGACCAGCACACCATCATCAATAATAGTTGAAAAAAACATAACACCTTCAACATTTGAGTGTCAAATGCAAGTATGTCAGAATGATCTAACACTTAGAGATAATGAGAGGGTTGAATGACAACCTGATCGCTATCTAGGAGTTGGAGAGGTACAAGTTGTCGCATCCAGTGATGGTGTAGATGATACATTGATCTATCATAGTGCAATGGATGATTCAGATAAAGAGGAATGACTCAAAGCCATAAACCTCGAGATGAAGTCGATATGATGGGTTAAAACCCATAGGTTGCAAGTGGATCTACAACAGAAACAATGGAGCAGATGGGAAGGTACGAATATTGAAGGCTGGGCTAGTGGCCAAGGGTTATACGTAGAAAGAGAGAGTTGACTATGATGAGATTTTCTCGCCAGTAGCCATGCTCAAATCCATCTGCAATGTTCTATCTATTGTCACATATTATGACTATGAGATTTGGCAGATGGACATCAAGATTGCATTCTTGAATGGAAATCTTGATGATGTTGGGAAGCAGTCGCGAGTGCGCAGCGAAAAATCAAAATTATTATGTCACTTTCCCTTTGCCCAAGATCCATTTGTTTTGATTATTCTACAAGCCTATGCATGTTATTATATATTCTAAGCATAAAACTCATAAAACATGCAAAGAACATAAACCTAAACATGCTAACTATCATAAGAACTCTAATTAAAATAAAGATAGAAAAAGACTTACTTGAACTGAAGACTCCTCCAGTCCTCCCTCCAATCTACAAGCTTTTCTCGAACTCAGCAAGATATTCCACGTTCCAAAGAGCCACGCAAGTGTGTGGCCTCCAAAGATGCACACACAAAAGCCAAAACTCAACGGCAAGACTACGCCTTGAGTTCACGGGTATTTTGCCCTTGGTGCTAGCCTAGGCAAATACCTCAAAACTTTTAACTCGAGGTTCCTCTAGTCAATTAGACTTAAGGATCCTCAAAATCAGTGGTTTAATCTTAAACTTTAGAGTTGCTCACTTATATAAACCCAAGATATGAAAGGTTTGGTGTAAAAAATTTGTGAAGAATTCTTTGGGTTTATATAGTGCTCCAAAGACAACAAAATTAATTAAGAATTCGATATGGGATAAAAGCTAATTTAATCTTAGCCATTGGATCTTAATTTAGTGATTTAATGAGATTATAAAACCCTAATAAGAGTTTGGGCCGAATTGGAATTCAAAACAAATAACAAATTTTTTTTACTATTCACGTGAATAGTAATTTTTTTTTCTTTTTTTATTCCAATTCCCAAAGTGCCCCCATCGTCATTCACCAATCCCTAAGCCACTATGGAACCTCATAAATGATCTGTTTAATAATTAAACACATTGAACCATTTATGAACAATTCCTACAGCAATCATATATGCTATTATATTTGTAATGTGCATTGTTAACCATTGATTTCGACTTTGTTGTGTGTGACCTTTTGGGTTCCCCTCAAGTTGGACATGAAATGAATCGTGATAATTTAATCGAACATAAATTATCCTCTGATCAGATGGTCGTTCGATTTCAATGACCAAGGTTGACATCTAGCAACATGCCAAGGCCCCCAAATGAGAAGGAAAGATATATATACCCATTCTGTATGCGATTTACATATGATACGGTCCATCGCCTCACTGTATCCCCACCTATTGACCTAGGGTATAGAAAGTATCTACCCATACGGTCAAAGGTATGATGTTGATAGTGTCATGAATCGTGATAACCCAAGAATCTCACATGATTCTTCCGATGTGGACAGAGTCTAAAGCACTGATCACACATATCAACCCGCGAACTGGAATACTACTCTTATAAGAAAATATTATCCGAGAGAGTGGTGATTCTCTGTTGTATCTTTACAAACTTCATGTGTTTCAACAAATGACCCAATCATACCCTTATGACCGGATCTTTTGAACCGAGGAAAGAGAATTTCAAAGTTATTTGATCCACACATAAGATTGTAAAGACCTCAAGTCAAAGGACTAGTCATATAATCGATACATGAAAGTTCTCATAGACACATGAGATAAACACTCCATATGAAAACTTTCGGCGGTCAGTTCGATGGACACGAGCAACTCATGCATCCATGTGATATACCAAGCGGACGGATCTCCGCTAGTAGCCTATTATCGGCTACCCCACTTAAGGGTGAATCATATCATCATGCTAGTCTCTCCGCTTTGTGAACACCTAGATTATTCACAAAACTATGACTAGGAACATTTAAGAGTAATGATTCTCATAAGGCGTGGAAGCCATCATCTTATTACTCCAAAGGCTTTATTACAATGTTGATGATTCATATAAGTTATGTAAGACACGTATAATAAAGATTGTCATTTTATTAATTAATGAAAATATTACAAATACATGTACATATAGCCCATCCACAAGTTGGGTATAGGGCATATCCCTAACAGATGAGTGTATCTATATGGTACAACCAGAGGGGTTCGTATCCCAAGGTCAAGAGAAAAAGGTTTGTAAGCTGCAAATGTCTATTTACAGACTTAAGTAGACATCTCGATCTTGGAACATAAGTTTTGATACCACGATCAAGTCTTTTAATTTTGAGCAGAATGTCCATGAGCTTGTGTGTACAAGCACGGCATTTACGAAAATGTGATTTTTCTTGTTTTATACGTCGATAATATTTTACTCATTGGGAATGATGTAAAAATATTATCGAATGTGAAATCTTGTTAGCTAATCAATTCCAAATGAAAGATTTGGGGGAGGCCAGATATGTAGAATCCAGATTCTTCGGTATCGTAAAAGACGACTGTTAGCTATGTCTCAAGCGTCTTATATTGACAAGATCCTTGTGCGATTTAGGATACAAAATTCCAAGAAAGACGAAAAGATCCTTATGCGATTTAGGATGTAGAATTCCAAGAAAATCAATTTGTCTTACCGACATTGAATTCATTTTTCAAATGAACTGTCTCTTAAGAAACCTCAGGGAGTTGAGGAAATGAGACATATCTCATATGCCTCAGCAGTTGGTAGTCTCATGTATGTTATGTTATGCACGAACCGAACATCTGTTTAGCAGTGGGAGTAGTCAGTAGGTTTCAGTCTAACCCAGGATTAGATCATTGGGTGACTGTGAAACATATTCTCAAATATATTAAGAGAACGAGAAATTATTTGCTTGTATATTCTAATGAGGATATGATCTTTAGGCGATATACGAACTGTGACTTTCAGACGAAAGTCGATACTAGGAAATCAACATCTAGATCAGTGTTTACCCTATGTGGTTGGGCCATTGTATGGATAAACATAAAGCAATCCTGTATTGCAGACTCCACCAGAGAGGCGGAGTATGTAGCAACTTGTGAAACACCTAAGGAAGTAATCTGGCTCAAAAAATTCTTGGGAGATCTGGAAGTTGTTCCAGATATGGATAAACCACTCACACTTTATTGCGATAATAGTGGGGCAGTGGTGAATTCCAAAGAACCAATAAGCCACAAAAGAGGAAAGCTTATAGAGAGAAAATATCATCTCATCTGGGAGATAGTGTAGAACTGAGACGTTTCTGTCACGAAGATTACATCCGTAGAGAATCTGGCTGATCCGTTTACAAAAAATTTATCAATAAAATTTTTGAAGGTCACCCAGAGGGTCTAGGATCATGTGACATGTACCATTTACTCTAGTGTAAGTGGGAGATTGTTAGGATATATGACCTAGAGCTTCATATAATGTAAAAATAATTATTTGTCATTAAATAAAAGATGCATTGTTCATTTATCAAATGTTTTAATTTAAGTCTCATATTGTAAATTATCTTTCTTACTATTGATTACTTATGTGCCTTCAGACTTAGTGTATGAGTGTCATACACATGAAAATTTAAGTCTGAAGTTAGTAATCTAAAATATTCCATAGAGAGAAAAAAAATGGGTACTTTCTTTTTTGGTTTATCTATAGCTGTCGTCCATTCTATAATTGTATGGGACTTTGATCCTGGATCGTCCATCTGGTGACATGAGAATGAAAGAACCCTATATGATGTGATCATATAGGTATGGACCTAGATAGAAATGAATTTATTATAATATCTATTAAATAAAGAAATTTATTTCAATATACTAGATGGTCATATATAGATTGATCTGAATCCTAAGTATATTGCGAACTCCTGCATGCAGGCTATGTCTTTTGATTTACCAAGGTGAGGTCGGTGTAGTTGGGGACATAATTTGGTGTGTAGTTGGGGATTTTTTACATAGACATGGAGTTCACTTATTCTTGTGAGAAATAAAAAAATATCTTCTTTAAAGGTTGATTCGATACTTGAACGATTAGAGCGCTCAAGTCTTTTTATTACTAATGGAAAGATTAATATTTATAATGGTTATGAATAAATAGTTCATTCGAGAAGCAATGACACTTAAGGTAAAATAATTAGAGGGGTATAACGGATATTATGACATAACTTTAATTATGAGATACTCGCAAAGTGCTAATATGTATGTAATGACTATATCGATGGACAACGATGTGGTTCGGCTTATATTATTTATCTACGGCAACGAGAGTGCAACTTTGGGTTTTTAGTGGAATAATATAAAGTTAATGATTATGAATATTTAATCAAAGTGTTTGATTAATATTATGGGATTATTGGAACTCAGAACTGTAGGTCCATTTGGTCCCCGTGCTAGCTCGATATATGTAGCAAATTAAATATAATTGGATAGTCCAATTATACACTCACATATTTATGTATTATTATTTAAATGATTAATAAGACATTTGTCACACATGTAACTTTATATTATATTTAATATAATATTTTAATTAATTAAATGATTATGAGATAATCACTTAATATATTAAAAGGATTGTAAATATTAAATTATTTAATAAATCATATTTGGAAATAAATGATTTTAAAATATGACTTTAAAATTCATTATTACATAAATGGTAGCTATAATTTATTTATTTAGTAACACTTTAATGTCATTAATGACATTTATCAAAAAGATTTTGATGTTACAAAAAAAAGGGTTGTCCGAATTTTATAAAGAAAATAGTTAGAGTTTTGTTTAATTTTTGACAACAAAAACCCTAAGTATAAAAGGAAACAAAAATAAGGTTTTTTTTTCATAAATTTTCACTTTGAAAACCCTAGCCACCCTTGTTCTTATTTTTCCTTCAAATATTGAAAGAAAAAGCAGAATAATAAAAAGAAAAAAAAAACAATTTGTTTGACAATATAATTCTCTAAAGTGTTTAGAGATTTAATCTTCTGTGAGTGAAGCTCACACTTCTATTTGCTGGTTGCGAGATATAGCATGGAAGACCTTTTGGAAATCAAACCAAAATATCTTCTCCCTTCCTTTTTGTTCATGGCAGTAACCAGAAAGAATACGCTCACTACGGCTATTTATAACTTGATTCGTGGCTCGGCTTGTGTTGCATTTTAGCCCAGAAAACTTAGGAATACTTATAGGTGTTTTATGGTTTTTATGGGGCTGGTTTGGTGGAAACATTTGGAACTGAATCACTGCCTTTATACACGTAAAAGAGGGGTTATTTTTGGGTGAGTTGTGCGCGCCTTATCGTGTGCAAAACAGTCCAGATTTGTGTTGCTATTCGGGGGTTGTTCAGGGGCAGGGAAATAGTCAAAAATAGAAGTAAAATAAGTCCAAAAGGACTTGTCAGATTCGACATTCATAAAGGAGAAGGCATTAATTTTTCAAGGTCAATCTCGGTGTCTAAGTCTCTATTGGCTTGCGAGGGAAATCAACTCCTACAATTACAACTTCAGCTATGCATGTCATACTTCCCGATAGTCATGTCTTTGTAACGACCGGAAATTACGGCTACTGTTACAATATGGGATGGGTGTTATATAATATAAATTATGTTCGAGCACATATCCATTCATGGAATGACTTTGGGGATAATCGGTGAATTCCTCGAAATTTCGATATGAAAGTGTATTATGTTCCACTCTGAACAGCCCATGGTATTTGGACCGTAACTTTCTCATACGAACTTCAATTTTTATGAATTTTATATCGTCGGAAAGCTAAGATCGAGAGATATAACTTTGCATTGGGCATTTTTCCATATTTTAACCTGAACTAAGTCAAAAATCGCAAATGCTGTGACTACTACAGTAATTTCTGGATTTATCTAGAAAAATATGAGGTGGCTTAATCCTAACCACCCAAATCCATCACAAAAAATCAGCCCCCTTCCTCTATAAATAGGACACTATTTCCTCATTCCAAAAGTGGAAATTGTGTAGAGAAAGAGGGAAAAAGAAACATGGAGCTTGGCAAACCTTAAAGTCATGGAGAAGTGTTGGAAATCAAAGGAATATAGGTAAGAAAATCATGACCCAAATTGTGATATATTAAGTTTTGATGATTTGATACTTGTAGTATGTTGTGAGCTTAGGTGTGATGATGATCATATGATTTTTGTATTAAGACAATGGTGATTTTGAGAAACCCCAACTTTTTAGGATTGTGGGTATAAAACTAAGTGTAGTATATAAAATAGATATAAGTTGATGTTGAGGGAGATGTTAATAATGTTGTGGATAATTATTGAGGTTTAATGGAATGGTTTTTGTAATAAAATTGATATAGAAGTATTGAGGAGGCATTTGTGTAAGATAGACTTGAGAAAGCAAGTGCAAAAACTAGGAAATCAGGTGCACGTCGCAACACAAAAGGGGTCAGCATCGCGACGCGTATTGGAAAATTATGACAGAATCATTTCTAGAATGTGTGCGTCGCGATGCGCAACACATTGCGTCATGACTACGAGATCAGAATTTTCCCCAAATCAGTTTTAATTCATTCCAGTTCCACCCCAGCGTGTTAGAAGCCACCATATGGGTCTCATATCAAATCGTGAATACAAAGTACACCATGATATAAAGATGATATATATTGAAATAATAATAAGTGCTTGAGTGGATAAATTTAGTTTCATTTGGAATATGTTCCCCTGCCCATTTTCTAATCAAGTTGTCAATTATAGATCATCGCAGGAACCAAAGTTTCCTCAGCAAGCGAGTAATGCCAGCCAGATTCCAAACCAGTGAGTTGACCTCTTTTCTCAAACTGATTTTACTTAACAGTTTTGACATCAGACTTACTTTTGAACATATATTGCTTTTCAGATAATGATGATCTACAAAATATATTTTCAAAACATGTGTTTTATGTTTTCGAGGAATGGAGGAGAAACCCACCTCAGTATGTAACTTGATTCAGATATAGAATTGACGGACAGCACATGTGCACATGTAGGGGGCTGGGGGGACGACGATATTTAACGCCCCCATATCCTAGTTCAGGACTATGGATGACAGACGCCCTTAGATCTTAGTTTCAGAGCATGGGTAGCATAGATTTGCACCCCCAGTTCTAGTTCAGTGGCTTGGAGGACGGCGATATGTAACGCCGCAAGACAACTAGTTTCAGGGAAAGGAGTGGCATGCTTTAGGGATGGCGATACGTAACGCCCCAAAGTCATGGATTTGTACTCTTGGCTCTAGTTAGGCGTTTGGGGGGACGGCGATACTAACGCCCGCATACGTCAGGTTTTCACAGACAGCGACCAGTTTTCAGAAATAGTTTTCAGATACAGATTTCAGAAATAGTTTCATATACAGATTTCAGAAAAGGTTTATAGAAAGGAAAGTTTTCAGAAAAAATAGTTTTATAATAGACTTTCTGAGATAAAGAATTTTTACAAAGAGAATTCAGATGAGATTTTTCAGAAAAGAATTCAGAGTATTTAGACAAGAAAATAGTTTTCATATAAAGCTATTTATTGAATTTTGATTTCAGAACGGAACATTTTCATAGTAGTATTTAGTTTTTATTTTAAATCGTCCACTCACTTAGATCGTTCAAACGATATAACCCCCCACTCCTAGTGTTTTATTTTACAGGTTCATGAAGGACGAGCTCGGGAGGATGGATACTGATGGCAGTCACTAGGGAGTTGGTCCACCAGGGCTAGTCAGGGATTAAGTCCAATTCAGTCAGAGTCAGAAAATGTCATGTAACACATATGTTATACAGTAATGGTCACATATATTGCATTATATAAGGTATTGTCAGTATTTAATTTTGTATTTAAACAGAGTACTTAGTATTAAGAATATTATACATACATGGTCGATGAGTTGGGCTATAGTCCCATAGATAAGTTTATATATATTTGAGATAAGAATACCAGTTATCAGAAGACAAAAGCTTATAGGGTGTAGGCATTGAATTTTTGCATACCAGCCCAATGATAAGCCTCGTACGGAGGCACCACCTTTTAAGTCGTGGAAGTCGCGGGAAACGGACGTCGGAAGAGAATAATCAAGAATTGACGTTTTGTTGGATTTTTGTTCGCTCGCTTAACCTCACCTCGGGATTTGCCGTTGAGCCTCTGTATCAAAATTATTTCTCACCCCGAACCTTAAAACCTACCCCTGTGACCCTTCACCTTCCATGCACAAACATAAAATAATAAGCCACCAACCAATTAAACAAATTCAAAGAAAATGAAACAATTAAAAAATACAAACCAATTTAATAACAATTTTCACAAAACCAAAATCAAAGAAACTACCCCACCGCCTATTTCCATCAACCAAACCAAACAAAAAGGCCAAGCTCCTCACAAATCAACAAACCTCCATTTCCTATCCTCCACAATCAACAAACACTAACAAACAAGAAAACAAATAAACAAATGCCCCACACACCAAAAGCACCTTCAATTCACGACCCCTAACCCCTCACGTTCATTGCCTCAACCACTGACATCATAACCAATTCAACAAAGCCCTTCAAATCACCAAAAACTCCTTTGTTTTGCATCAATCATGCCCATTTTCCTCCTCATTTCACGCCAATCACACGGCACCTCACAACCCCACACGTCTTCAGCTCCATTGGATCATGCCTGAAAAACCTCCAACCAGCCCCTTTAAATTCATCATCATTCACGGCAAGAAAGGGGGACTGCACATCATAAGTCACGTAAACCCTTCAAATGAAACCCTTCAAGCTCCTCCTCTCGTCCCCATGTTCACGTAATAACCCCATGGATCACTTCTTCACACGCCCACAATAGCCTTCATCACCAATCCTCACTGACTACCCCTACTCGCAACACACAGGCCATTTAGCAACAAACAAAACTCACTGCCTTCATAACCGTACACCCCTCACAGCCCCTCTACTCACACTTGACGCAACCAAAGAACCCACACACCCTTTAGCTTCTCGGCAGCCACACACTCAAAACCTTCAGCACCCTCACTTCACGGCCTCACGCACTGCCCAGCCCCTCCACTCACTGCCTCTGTCTCACGCCATAACTTCCCTTCATTCACAAGCACGCCATCTGCCCACGCGAGGACCCTCTGCCGAGCCCTCAAACAAACAGCGCACAGAAACCACTGCCAGCCCACCCACGAAAAGCACTTCCCCTCACAACCATAACCACACGTCCCAGCCACCTCCACACAAGGCCAAAACCGAAGCCATCCACGCCAAATCAGACCTTCATCAACGTCCTTACAGCCCTTAACCCAGCAACATCCTTCACACATCACTGCACTTCGACTCCACTGCAATCCACTCGGCAAATCCTCTTCATGAACACGTCCCCAGGCCACAAAACACAGCTCATTGTCACAAAAACCACGCCCAGCCATTGCCTTCAATCCACTGCCTCACGCCTAGCGAACACCCCCCCACGGTAGCCACAAAACTACCTGCTGCCCTTGCACTTTCACACACCCACAAGCATCCACATAACCCTCAAAAATCACTCATTCCATGCACGTAACTAGCCCTCTACAACCCTAAATTGCCTCCAAACTTCACGCGTAAAAATGCCAGCAAACAACCCATCACGTGAAACCCATCAAAAACGCACTGCCCACAGTCACGTATAAAACACCAAAACAATCCACTCACTGCCAGCCGAGACCAAGTAACGCCAAGACTTGCCTCTTCACAGTCCATGCAGCCTCATGCACGTGTGATAAAGCCCAATAAATACAGCCCTCCAAAACAGTGAATGAAATAGAGAAAACGGTGAGTTAAAATAGTGAGAAAATACAGAAAATAGCGAGCAGAAACCGCGAGTGAAAACGGCGAAAATAGCGGAAACAGCGGACCCGTGAAAATAGAGAAAACAGCTAAAATAGTGAACCTGAGAAAACAACGGAAACAGCGAACAGTGAAAACAGTTGAAACAGTAGATCAGTGAAAACAGTTGAACGATAACCCTTCCGGCACCGTGAAACGCACTCCCGATATGCGACTAAAAAGGTATGACCTGAGGGCACCCTTTGTTATATTTTATTTTGTTGTTCCGAAAACGGCGTACTCGGTTGACGTGGAATACGTCCAACCGGGTATGCGAGGTCCTACATTGAAAATGGTCGAGTTCCTGGGCCACATGTTTATGTTATGTTATGAGAATTTACTTTCGAAGCATACAAACTAAGATATAGGATTTATCTTTATAAATGCAAATTAGAATAGGTTATTTTGGCCAATATGTATGTTGAGTAGACTTGGTTAAAATTGCACAAATCCATTCATTAGAAGTGACATAAGTAAGAGACCATTCCGAACCCAACAGTTTGAGGTCTTCCCTTGCGAGGGGTGAGTGCGGCCTTAAATCATTTTCCCGGTTCACACCGGGTGGCGACTCCATTATTCTCCGGTTTAGTCCCCCGCGGGCTACTTCGTGCTCCTAACTAGGCCCTGAGTCTAGAACAGCATGCGTCGCCCAGTTTCTGTGTCCTACAGTCTGGCGACTCCACTGGGGATAGAGAATCGGCCCCGAAATAATGTCTTGTAATGTTTGGATTTGTGTTTTAATTAACCATGACTACTGTGGGTTTAAAGAGTTTAATCAAAGGCATTGTTAAATCTAGGTGATGGTTTGGTGTCTTCCTTCACTCACTACCTTTCTCTAAGGAAAAGCTGTGAAGGCACCTAGATAATCATCACCCGTAGCTTGTTGTGATAGACTAGTTTGGAGGACTCGTTGTTTATTCCTGTCACCAAGCGATAAGAGCCTAAGGGGCTTGGGTACTTAAGAGAGCCTCGCTCCACCCTCCCTCTGGGGAATATACAACGGGAAGTCCATTCGATAGTTAGTCACACACCATAACTTGTTGGCACGTACCATAAGGTATAAAAAAGGTGCGCTCACTTGGTCGCTTAAACCCTTGAGTGGGGAGTCCTAGTTGTGGGCAATCCTTCGTCAGCAAGAGCTTTTGTTTACACTCTTACAACCTACACGTGAACCTTAGTTGTATGACCCTTAGAAAATATTTGATTATGCTTGTGTTTTGGTCCATTATCATTTGGATTCAGTTGGACTTTTTGTCAAGAAATGTGAACTTGTTGGGCCATTTAAACCAGGACAAGTTCATGTCCTTTTGAAAATTAGGAGAAAATTTCTAAAATAATGATGGGCCATCATGTGTGTGCCTTTTAATCATTTGAAGTTATTCAGTTAAATTATCGCAAAGTGTGAACCTGTTGGGCCTTTTCACTGGGACAAGTTTGCACCGCGCGCATAGTGTGATTGAATACTTTAAAATGATAATGGGCCAATTAGTGTAAATTCTTTTATGAGCTTATTTATTCCATGCATTGCAACACATGTCATGCATACATGCATCATGCTAACCCTTATGTTTTAAAAAGCCATTATAGATTCCCATTGGTTAGGAAAGAAGGAAGACTTGTCAGAGGCCAATAAAAAGTATGAGTGGATCAGAAACGAGATATCCCGTGTGGATCGGCTAGAGAATAGTTTCGCCAAGATTACCGAACAGTTGCAAGCTCTGACTACTGCCATGTCTAATGTAGCTGTACCCCATGCCGGGGGTAGTTCTGAAAATGAGAGGCGTGAAAAGCCTCAGAACAGGGTTAATGATGATGTTCCAATGTTTGATGATGATATGGCTGAGTATGCCGCTGGGAAAATAACCGGGTCTCAGGCAGAATTACAGAAGCTCCGGGATCAGGTATAAACGGTTACCCGCAAGATGAAGGGTAAAGATGAAGATCTGCTGGATTATGAGTCGATGACTTTTGAAGAACAGTTGTCGGCTAACTTTAAAATGACTGATATCGCTAAGGTCAATGGAAATGGGGATCCGAGGGTCCATCTCCGTCAGTATGTTTCAGTTATGAGTTCGGTGGGTTTATCGAAATGACAGGTGCTGAAAATGTTCGGAATGTCACTTGAAGGAGCTCCTGTGGTTTGGTATCATAGCCTTGAGAATAAGGTGAAGGAAGACTGGAGGGAGTTAGCTGATGCCTTCCTGAAACAATATGTCACTGACTTGGAGATCGATCTGTCACTCCGTGATCTGGAGAACATCAAGCAGAAACTAGAGGAGAACTTCAAAGACTATGTGGATCGCTGGAGGAGCCAGCTTCTGAAGATGCAGACTCGGCCCTCGGAGAAGGACCAAATTAAGATGATCATCAAGGGAACCAAGCCCTCCATCTATGGCAAATTGAGGAGGATGACCTCCATGATCACTGATTTCTGACAGTTGAGGGAAACTGTCATGGACATTGAAGAGGAAGAAGCTGAGAACATAAAGTTTTATGGCCAGAATAGAAGGACTTCTAGAGGGACTTCTGAAACCAAGCCCGCTAGTGCTACGGTCACTGCCATCAGAAACAGGCGATTCTCTAACCTTGGTAGGCCTCTATCAAAAGTGTTCGAAAATTGAAGATGCAAGGACTCTTAAAGCCTTTAGAACCCAGGCCCTTTCCAAATCCTGTGCCACCTCACATGAACTTAAACCAGTACTGTTACTTCCACCAAAAAAAAGGTCATGAGACCGATAACTGCGTCCGCCTCAGGCATGAGATCCAAAACCTCATTGATGCCCATACGATACCCGATCCAGAAAAAGAACAGCCCAATACACATAGAAATCCTTTACCAACTACCATTCCGTCCCACCACCCACTTATATGATCAACTCTGGCCTGCCTGAAAGCTTCGTCCTCCAAGATTTCAACCACTCAACTTCTTTCATCATGGGAATGGGAGATGACAATGGTGAAGAACCTTAGGCCAAGGAAGAAGGCAATGCTGTGAATGACGAGATTGTTCTCCTTGGTTTTTTGATTTCAAATCCTGCATTTTCAAGACATTGATTTTGTCTACCTGTTTGAACCCCTTTTAATAATAAAGTTGTTTTCATTTCACTTACTTGCCTGAGTCCCTACCTTTCAAGAAAAAAACAAAAAAACAAGATAATCTTTCAAAAGTTAGTTTCTCAATATGTGGTTTTAGAAAGGAGAATTGTACAAGCTACAATAAAATGGGGGCAGTGAGATTATTAGACTCGGAAGGGAATGAGTTCACGGAGCCGATCAACATGGACAGATTGAAATAGTACTTTGCTTGAGAAAGAGAAGAACTAGCAGAAGAACTAACCCGACGGGATAGGAAACTCATGCATGCATGCATACACGTAACGTACTTGCAATTCTTGTGTTTGTTCTATGTTTGCAGGTTTCAAACAGAAGAGGAAAACCAGCAGGAGGAAACACATGGCGCCGAGGAGCACAATGAGGGTCTCACCCATCAAGAACATGGAGTATCTCTACACATGTATGTGTATACATTACATGCACACGTTTTTATTATGTTGTTTTGTACTCGCAGGTTTCAACGAAGAAGGAAAAAAGAAAGCGGCAAAGACAAGCCAACCAGAAACAGCAAAAACGCAGTATCGGATTCGGGAAGTAATCCTAGGGTTGAGGCCCACATCGGAGTCAAGATTCGGGTAGTGATCTGAGGGTTGAGGCCCATATGAGTTTGAGTTTCGGGTATGGATCTCAGGGGGCGAAGCCCATATTATCAGAAGTTGAAAAGGAAGAATTCCTTAGAGTGAGTGAGTCAAAAAAAAAAGAGAAAAATGAATATGAAAAAAAAAATTGATGATGAAAAAAAAAATGAGTGAGAGAAGTCTTTGATAGTTAGACATATGTCCGGTGATGACATTGATTGCTGTAGGGAGAAACCTTAGAAACGATAAGTGTGAGATGTGCTCTCGTCCGGTATTCTGAATGGATTGATCTCAATTAGACTCACGAGCACTTGATTATGGGATCCTAGCAGTAGAAGCCTGAGTGGTTGGCAAGGTGACCAGTTGAAGAGATGATGGATCGGTGAATGATTGTTTTCCTGGGTGTCCACACTTGTTTACTGATGCTATGATATATGATATGGTTGAAAATTAAAAAAAAAAAGTCTCTGAAATAAAAAGAAAAGAAAAAATAGACCACCTATAACCGATAAGCGTGAAGCTACCCATGGGCGAGTATTAGGACCACCATGTGGAGAAATGCTACCTTAAAGGGTAGGTGTGTCAGAAAAAGAAAAAAAAAAGAAAAAAAAAGAAGAAAATTCAAAACGAAAAAGAAAGAGACAAAAGAAAAAAGACAAAGACCATATCATGTTGAGTATGCTGAAGTAATCACAGAATGTGATTAAGACATCCAGATTGGTTAGACCCACTGGTTCAATTCTCCAAAACAAAATCATCGAGTTGGCCTACTTAAGGAACAAGCTGCGAAAGAGCCTTATCACACACACACACTAAGAGTCTAGTTCAGATCACCCATTCAGACAATCGAAATTGAGTGTATCAAGTACTTTGAAGGTTCCTGGTTTCGACACGAAGCATTCGTTGAGGACAAAAATATGTTTAGCTATTAGGATTGTCTCGAGGAGAGCAGTATAGTTTGAAATAAATCATTCACATCAGTATCAGTCTTTGCCGAGTATAGAAATCTGGGGGCGAGGCCCACATCACTATCAGTTTTCGTCAGGTACAGCAATCTAGGGGCGAGGCCCACATCATTATCAATCTTTGTCGGGTACGGCACTTTGGGAATAAAGCACACATTCAGTACAATTTGGGAATAAAGCCTACATCTAGCAAACTCGGGAAAAAGCCACACAGTCAGCTGAGATCAGAGAACAAAGCTCACATTCAGTACAATTCGGGAACAAGGCCCACAGTCAACACAGTTGGGGAATAAAGCCCACATTCATTACAGTCAGAGGAACAAAGCCCTATCATAACACAATTCGAGAATAAAGCCTGAGGGAATAAAGCCTTATCTTGACACAGTTCGATAAGAAGGCCTGAGGGAATAAAGCCCTATCTTGACACAATTCGGGAAGAAAGCCTAAGAAAATAAAGCTCCCTCTCATCACAGTTCGGGAATAAAGCTCAGGAGAATAAAGCTCTCTCTCAACCGTTCGGGAATAAAGCCCAGGAGAATAAAGCTCTCTCTCAGCACAATTCGGGAATAAAGCCCACCTTCTAAACAACTCGGGAACAAAGCTCGGGGGAATAAAGCCTCACCTCAACAGTTTGGGAACAAAGCTCGGAGGAATAAAGCCTCATCTCAACAGTTCGGGAACAAAGCTCGGGGGAATAAAGCCTCATCTCAACAGTTCTTGAATAAAGCTTGGAGGAATAAAGCCTCATCTCAACAGTTCGGGAACAAAGCTCGGGGGAATAAAGCCTCATCTCAAAAGTTCTTGAACAAAGCTCGGGGGAATAAAGCCTCATCTCAACAGTTTGGGAACAAAGATCGAGTGAATAAAGCCCTATCTCAAGAAGTTCGGGAACAAAGCCCAGAGGATGAAAGCACTTTGCCATCACATTCATCTCAGTCGCAGTTTCGGAATGCGTCCCAGGATCGAGGTCCACTACGTCATCAACTCAGTTCAAGGCGAACCAGGCAGCAGCTGGCGAGCCAGGAAAGTAAAAATACATTGCAGCAACGAACTTTGATAGGATTGTCATTGTCACACACTGAACAAGTCCCATCAAAGTGGGGCGACTGTAGGCATTGCATTTTTGGATACCAGCCCAATGATGAGCCTCGTACGGAGGCACCACCTTTTAAGTCGCGGAAGTCGCGGGAAACGGAGGTCGGAAGAGAATAATCAAGAATTGACGTTTTGTTGGATTTTTGTTCGCTCGCTTAACCTCGGGATTTGCTCGTTGAGCCTCTGTATCAAATTTATTCTCGCCCCGAACCTTAAAACCTACACCTGTGACCCTTCACCTTCCATGCACAAACATAAAATAATAAGCCACCAACCAATTAAACAAATTCAAAGAAAATCAAACAATTAAAAAATACAAACCAATTAATAACAATTTTCACAAAACCAAAATCAAAGAAACTACCCCACACGCCTATTTCCATCAACCAAACCAAACAAAAAGGCCAAGCTCCTCACAAATCAACAACCCTCCATTTCCTATCCTCCACAAATCAAACAACACTAACAAACAAGAAAACAAATAAACAAATGCCCCACACACCAAAAGCACCTTCAATTCACGACCCCTAACCCCTCACGTTCATTGCCTCGACCACTGACATCATAACCAATTCAACAAAGCCCTTCAAATCACCGAAAACTCCTTTGTTTTGCATCAATCATGCCCATTTTCCTCCTCATTTCACGCCAATCACACGGCACCTCACAACCCCACACGTCTTCAGCTCCATTGGATCATGCCTGAAAAACCTCCAACCAGCCCCTTTAAATTCATCATCATTCACGGCAAGAAAGGGGGACTGCACATCATAAGTCACGTAAACCCTTCACATGAAACCCTTCAAGCTCCTCCTCTCGACCCCATGTTCACGTAAATAACCTCATGGATCACTTCTTCACACGCCCACAATAGCCTTCATCACCAATCCTCACTGACTACCCCTACTCGGCAACACACAGGCCATTTAGAAACAAACAAAACTCACTGCCTTCATAAACCGTACACCCCTCACAGCCCCTCTACTCACACTTGACGCAACCAAAGAACCCACACACCCTTTAGCTTCTCGGCAGCCAACACTCAAAACCTTCAGCACCCTCACTTCACGGCCTCACGCACTGCCCAGCCCCTCCATTCACTGCCTCTGTCTCACGCCATAGCTTCCCTTCATTCACAAGCACGCCATCTGCCCACGCGAGGATCCTCTGCCGAGCCCTCAAACAGCACACAGACACCACTGCCAGCCCACCCATGAAAAGCACTTCCCCTCACACCATAACCACACGTCCCAGCCACCTCCACACAAGGCCAAAACCAGAAGCCATCCACGCCAAATCAGACCTTCATCAACGTCCTCACAGCCCTTAACCCAGCAACATCCTTCACACATCACTGCACTTCGACTCCACTGCAATCCACTCGGCAAATCCTCTTCATGAACACGTCCCCAAGCCACAAAACACTCAGCTCATTGTCACAAAAACCACGCCCAGCCATTGCCTTCAATCCACTACCTCACCCCTAGCTAACGCCCCCACGGTAGCCACAAAACCCTACTGCCCTTGCACTTTCACACACCCACAAGCATCCACATAACCCTAAAAAATCACTCATTCCATGCACGTAACTAGCCCTCTATAACTCTAAATTGCCTCCAAACTTCACGCGCAAAACTGCCAGTAAACAACCCATCACGTGAAACCCATCAAAAACGCACTGCCCACAGTCACGTATAAAACACCAAAACAATCCACTCACTGCCAGCCGAGACCAAGTAACGCCAAGACTTGCCTCTTCACAGTCCATGCAGCCTCATGCACGTGTGATAAAGCCCCATGCATACAACCCTCCAAAACAATGAATGAAATAGAGAAAACGGTGAGTTAAAACAGTGAGAAAATACAGAAAACAGCGAGCAGAAACCACGAGTGAAAACGGCAAAAATACGGAAACAGCGGACCTGTGAAAACAGAGAAAACAGCTAAAATAGTGGACCTGAGAAAACAACGGAAACAACGAACAGTGAAAACAGCAGAAATAGTAGATCAGTGAAAACAGTGGAACGATAACCCTTCCGGCACCGTGAAACACACTCCCGGAATGCGACTAAAAAGGTAAGACCTGAGGGCACCCTTTGTTATATTGTATTTTGTTGTTCCGGACACGGCGTACTCGGTTGACGTGGAATACGTCCAACCGGGTATGCGAGGTCCTACATTGAAAATGGTCGAGTTCCTGGGCCACATATTTATTTTATGTTATGAGAATTTACTTTCGAAGCATACAAACTAAGATATAGGATTTATCTTTATAAATGCAAATTAGAATAGGTTATTTTGGCCAATATGTATGTTGAGTAGACTTGGTTAAAATTGCACAAATCCATTCATTACAAGTGACATAAGTAAGGGACCATTCCGATCCCAACGGTTTGAGGTCTTCCCTTGCGAGAGGTGAGTGCGGCCTTAAATCATTTTCCCGGTTCACACCGGGTGGCGACTCCATTATTCTCCGGTTTAGTCCCCCGCGGGCTACTCTGTACTCCTAACTAGGCCCTGAGTCTAGAACAGCATGCGTCGCCCAGTTTTGTGTCCTACATAGGGATATATCGGTCTATCCCCCGCCGGTAGCATCTCCCGAATTAGGGATGTTACAAAGATGGTATCAGAGCGAGGTCTTAGGAGTCAGTGAGTGCAGTGGGCAGAATGTTGAGGTCTGGTATAGGCAGTATGTCCGAGATACCCATATACGAGGCACTACCTCTCCAGTATCTGATCCTCGAGTACGCCTTCAAGCTCTATAGACAGGTTCATAAGCATGCCCAAGGCTATATAAGTTGATTTCCAATAAATAGCCATAATTCTCACACTAGTTACGAATCATTCTGTGATTATTCAAGATTAAGTTGAGCTACGAATATAGGAAATACAAGTACTAAAGATAGTTACTTAGTGGAGTGGGAATAGAAAGCTATAATAAAGGATGAAAAGATGCATAGAAGCTTAAACAGCTAGAGACAGAAAAGTAGAGAGACAAAAAGTAATAGTAATGTTTTAAGGATACACACTCAATAAAGTAGAAAGAGAAAGAGAAAACTAGAAAGAAAAATGGGAAAGATACAAAAGTAGATGATAAAGAAAAATCTATAAGAAAGTAAAAGGATAAGGTACCGATGATCTAAGTAATCAGATGTAGTAAAAAGATAGAGGTATAGAAAAAGATAATCAAGAAAACACCAGAACTTTTGGTAGTAAAAGAGCATATAGCTAGCCTGAATAAGAGTAAAATGTTGAGTAAACGTGAGTAAAATTTCTTCTTTTCTATTAAGATTCCTTCTCCAATAGAAACTCCACCAGGTAGCCCCAATAGATATAAGCATCTCTTATAGATAGCACAGTTTCCCCCGTATAGCGAAAATATTCAGAAAAAAAAAGAGGAGTAAAGATCAGGATTAGTTAATGGAATTTCCAGTAACACCAAAATATCATAAAAAGATATGGAAGTTCCAGATACCCAAAACTAGATCCTTGAGTAAGTAAAATGAAAGACGTAAAGAGAAGTGATTAGTTACCTTAACCAAAGAAATGAATGTAGATAAGATCTGACTTACCAAAATCCTCGTCACCAGTGATTTCAGAAAGGAAGTTGTCCTGACAAAGTCTATCCCATACATACTTTACATGAGTAATAGACTCCATCAAGACACAGAGTACCAGAACAAGGATCATGATAACCATAGAGATCTAGAGGTTTGCCTATCCTTTTCCCGTTTAGATAAAGGCAACCGTAAGAAAACACGATGAATGTCTGCCCTAAAAATATAAACATAAGATATGAGGAGATAGATCATCCAGAAAAAGACCTCAAAAGCCTCCGAAGCTAGAAATGAGAGAATTCAGTATAGTCCACAGAATAGACCAACCATAGTAGAACTCATAGATCAGACCAATACCAATAGAAACCCATGTGAGTTTAGAGAAGACAGACCAATGAGATTGAAGGTACTCAGAAGTTAACAAGATTACCAGCACGAAGTAATAAAAATTAAATGGCATAGCCGTAATCGATAGTAAGAGTAGAGAGCAAAGACCTAGAAAATAGCTCATGAGAATGAACCATTACCAGTCACAGTAGTACACTATAAAGCCAAGAGATAGGACAGGGAAATACAAAGCAGAAAGAAAGACCAGTATCTATAGTAGCAGAGATAATGAAATTTAAAGACAACAATGCAGGTGGGAACCTCAGCATAATTAAAGAAGGTTGTGAAAACCTTAAGATTTAAAGTAGTCGGTCAAGCCCCAGTAGAATGAGCAACGACTCTTCTGACCAATAAATCTGACTCCAATAAGTGTGTAGACACCCAACTAAGCTATCGTTGAACGTAAACAGTTAACAAAAAACTTGTACTTTTAGATCTCCAAGGAAATCGTGTATTCTCCCCCAATTTAGGGCCTAATGAGAAGATGAATAAGTATAGAATAGCATTGGACAAGATAAACAGATTATGTGACAGCCAAACCCAAAAGCTCAACAAAACCTAGATAAGAATCAGAAGATTGAAATATCTTGAACGACACAGAGTAGTTTGTAGACACAATAAGTTTAGCCAAGTTCAGAAGGGATAACTTGATACATAGTAGGGCAGAAAGCTTTCAAGGAAGTAAAGGCTCAAAAGAGTAAGGGAATTAAGTAAGCACCACATAATAACACATGAGTAAAGTATCCAACTTATAAAAATTTTCCCACCATATCAGAAAAGAAAAGATTAGTGAGAATGTATTACCCAAGCTAAAGATGCAGTAGTAATATCATAAATATTTTTAAATGTGGAGTTTCCAAGAGATGGATGACCTAAGAGGGTCAAGAAAACGAGATAATGAGGAAATCCAAGTAACATGGCAAAACTTAGTATGGAAGTATAACAGAGGAAGTATGGTAGACGTTTGAGAGAGTATGAACCTTATGAAAAAAAGAATTGTTTGTATTCATGAATCAGACATAAATACGATCTGGATTGGCACTCCAAGCCCCAACCCTAACAATTTCTCCCACTTATTCTAGTGCCAATCCACGGTCTCATATACATATCTAAATATGTATTACATATGCATGATCCTCAAGAGCTGACCTAGCACTCAAGAGGTAGGCAACAACAAGTAGATCAGCTATAACATATTGAGTTTGTCTAACAAACCCAATCATTTCCCTTAGCCAACATAATTCATATATTGTATAACCTAAGTTTTACATCAATATTACTCAGATGCGATATCAATATTGTGCTACAGCTACTGAGTTGTCTATGTATTTATAGATCAAATCCAAATATTATGAGACAACCGCAAGCACAATACTAATATAAAAAGCTTATAATCTATAAGGTCACTATGTAACTTCATAAGTCAATACTTTATAAGTTACAACTAATTCCACTAATACAGTAGAACCAATCGTGACACTCTCACTGCATCTTTTCTGACTTTATATGACATATACCATCTAATGTCATAATTAGACTCAAAACTAATATGAACCTAATGGTTGCAGATTATATTCTCCATGATTAAGAAATTCGTTCTTAATATCTCAAAGATAACAAAGAACATGTTTCAAGACACATCCTGTGGTCTATAACATATCAAAATAGTTCGTAATAATTACGACTAAATTGATATTTTTAATCACGCATAATATAGTATTCATTATGCCATCATCCTATAATGCATAAGATTGACTAGACATTCTAATCAATTTCTCTTTCGACAAAGGAATCATCCATTACGAAAGATAAATACTATATACAAAAAACACACCAACAGTTAAACAGTTATACTAACTGTCACACTGATAGTCTTGTTGTGTCCTTTATTGGATCATATATAATGCACGACTAATGAGAGTATCTCACAAGTCTCTTGTTTTATATCATATATAAAACTTTATATCAAATATAACAGAGATTACTCCCAATACTTTCATGGAGAAACGAAGACTTAGGTAAACCTTTTACCATACAAACATTTCATTATTACATTAATAATAATAATAATGTCGTTAGGATATATAACACTAGAAATAAATTTGTACGTTCCCATTGACCCTATTATCATATATGTATTCTCTATGCTTTTGATAAAATCAGACAATCTGACGGTACCAGACTATAGATCACATATTTCCGCAAAGCACACATAAGTGTATAATATGCTCTATAAGCCATTATACCAAACTACGATCTTAGCAGAATACAAACTCTAGGGCCATTCTAGAACGGACTCTTCAAGCAAAGAAATCACAACAGATCTCTTTTTCAAAGAAACTATTCAGGAATGCCACTTTGCATTCTTTAGCCAAAATACATAGTTTAATATCAACATTAACCAACAGATCCTTAATTGTTCAATTAGTGTGACTAGAGACAAGTTTCCTCAGAATGTACAATAGATTGCTGAGTATAACATTTCTCACTGTCATACTATAAAGGTCAAACCTTTAATAAGCTCACTTTACTTTTATTGCACAAATAATTTAAACATTTTATGAACGATTCATAACAAGAGCTCAATCAAGTTCTAAACTTGATCGTATTAAGCTATAAACAATCTTAGATCTATGGTTTAATGCTAACTTCCGAAATCGATATCAAATATCGCTCCCACTATAAGTTATAGGATAATTTTCTTCGATAAGAAAACAACAGAACCATTAAGTATCAAATACTTCGCAAATGATTTTAACATCCTATTGGACTTATATAAAGCTGTCTAAGGGTCTTTTCATCTTATTAATTACGTAGTTCCATTTATATTTTATCACTCTCACATTTGACTTCAATAAGTCAAGTCTTTTCTACAATCATTAACATCTGATGTTACACACTAAGTAATAAAATAGTTTTATAACTCAGGATCATAGAAAAGATATTCTATCAAATAGAATACAATATTCTATTAAATAGAATAAATGATAAACTTTTACTTGTACCTTCGAGGCGCAAGTACTTTCAATTATATAACCATTATACAAAAGAAAGATTCAAATTTTAAACTATCCAAGGTAATTTATAATTTATTAAACTACATACATCTAATATATTAATTTAATAAATCTAATGGTCCAATGACAATCATTGGTTAAATGAGATTTAATCACTTCCCGAATAAAATATTCATTAAATGGATAATGATATATAGTGTGATCTCGTATCAGACCATCCTTTACCATACGAAATAAGCATCTAATATTAAGTGATAACATCTCATAAAGTACTATTCTAAGTTATTTACTTAACCGAATATTTTTCTTAATGTTTATCTCTTCATCAATGACACTACTAGTCATATTAAAATATGAAATAACTGTTTATAAAGAACGAGTGACTATCCAATAGTCGCAAGTTCTGATATCAAATATCAAAACAATCATTAAACACTATTTTAAATAACTAGAAGGGAAATCTGGTATCCAATACCTATAGTTGTCGTGTTGTGAAAATCGATATTCTCTACAGACAACTATATATATCTCCTTTCTTTAACTTTATTATTTCCTTTCAACCATTCACAACAGTTACAAATAATTGATCAGCAAATTATGTCAGACATATGACCTCTAAAGGTCACTAAAGCCAAGAAACATCATTATCAGATAAACAAATACCTAATGGGGAATTCTTAATGTCAGTCAAGAATCTCGAGACACGAACTAATTCATGTCAATTCTTACTGCACAAGAAATTATTCTTTCTAAAGAATTATATCCTAAAACATATATCTATTTAGATTACCTAATGTGACTTAGTAACTAAGTCACTAACCATATTGATTTTTAAAGAAAATCGGAACAACAATCCTCGATGATTTTGTCTAATTTAACAATATCCAAGCCTATTCTAAATCTAGAACCTATTCTAGAAATCTGCACCCGTAAGGAAAGTTAGAAAACATATATATATAATATGCATGCAGTGGATTAAAAGTCTATTACTATCAAAATAATAGAATAAGGAAAAAATTAGCAGTCTTTTTCATAATATTACACACTGCCTTAGTTATGGATTTTTAACCCAGCAGTGGCTCCCACTACTTTACATAATACCGTAATCCCCAACGAAAAATGGGAATCCAATAATTAAATTGAATTCCATTGTGAGAAGTGGACCCTATGAATATATTTCGACTCACAGCTTTGGCACGTTCTCGCCTACGTATATTCACAGGTAGAAAACTAATTGTCAATCACGCTCACTATGAATCCTGATTTTGGTCCTGACTGTTTCTCGTTATGACAGCTTTGACACGTTCACAAGGAGGTGTATCAAGGCTTCACTTGTTAGTGACAAACGCAAGCTACCGATGTAGTCCTGACAGCTTTGGCACGTTCAGGATTTCCACTTTTACTTGAATTTGTCTCTTATCATATAAGTTCTACTAGCTCAAATGAACTACCATTAGCCATAACTGCACAGCTTTGGCATGATACAGCAACAGCGTCAAGAAAAAATTTACATTCGTACTGACAAGGCGGACCAAGAAACAAGTATTCATAATACAAGTTACTTTAATGCCTTATTTAAGCGGGGATATTCCTAAAGAGGGTTTACTCCACATTAAATGCAGATTTTAATTTAGATCAATTTCTCAATAGTTCTATTCTATCCGGGAAAATATAACTTAACTTAACCATTAAATCTCTGTTATGTTTTCTGTTAGCGTAGAAACGAAAAATTAAGAAATACCTAAATTACATGCATGTGCAAATATCAAAACTGGATTATATATAATATATCAAGCATGAAAAATGTAATGGATGAAGGATCAGACCTGCTCTAATACCATTTTTAATTGGGTTTTAGCGCGGACGCAGCGGAAGCTCGCGGTTTGGGCGAAATCACAACTATAAAAACTTTTAAAATTACCAAATAAATTATTCAATATCCAATATGAATAATTCATTTATATTTCACCTAAACATATTTATTTGATATCAAATAATGATATAAATAGGTTAGAAATATCGCGAAACCTTTACGAAAATATTTTTCCGCAAAATAGCATAAAACGCGTTTTTGTCCGAACCGATCAACTAATACACATGAGAGCTGCCCAGGTCAGCCCCAATAGTACTTGGGAAATTCATGGGCTGCCCAAACAGTGGCCAATTCATTGTTTGGATAAAGGACACCTAATAACCCCGAAACTCACCTGATAACGCCGTTTTTCGTCGTTTTTGCGTATTTCAACTCCGAAATAATTTCCGACAATTGTTCCAATGTCCAAAACACATCCAATATATTTATAGAACATACATTTCATCACAAAAATTATAGAAAATCTAGATTTGATTTGGTAACTAAAAATATCATTTTTCATGCTTTAAATCCAATTTTCTCAACGTTAATCATATTAATAATTACACCAACCAAAGTCACCACAAATTGAGAACCCAAGAACAATTCTAGGAGTTACAAGAGTGGTCATAACACTCTAGAATGGCAACAAGTCATCAAATGACAAAAATGAACTAATATTATAATAATAATATCCAATCTAACTTCACACATGCAACTAGCCTCCAAATCCATCCTCCAAATCAAAAATCCCCAAAATATAAGAAAGGAAGAAACCCTAGAACTTGTCTAGATGCTCAAAAATAAGAAACAAACTTTCTAAGTTTAATTGTTATGAAGATTACCTCCAAATCTCCTAATTTCCTTGAACTTTTTCTTGATTTCTTCACTTTCTTTCTTGTTTCTTTAAACAAAAATTTGGGAGCTTTTGTTTATGGAAGTTCGGCCGTGGGAGCTTGTTAAAAGAGAAAATAAAATTTTCTTACTTTATAAAGAAGCATAACCGACTTTGGAGGGAGGGAAGGGCATTTTTGTCATTTGGTCATTTTAATCTAATTAAATAATAATCAGCTTTAAGTTTATATTATTCCAAGTGCTCAACGAGTACACTTCATATTTTGGGACTCTTTAAGTTTAGTTTTATTTGTCACGGAATCCAATTTCGTGTCCATAATTCACCCACTCATGAATTATGATGACCACAAGTAATCTCACTAAACTATGCAAGTAGAGGTCATTGCATACGTATAATCCTTCTGTCACAGGCTATCAATATTATACCGGAGATATAGATAAGAACGTCAAATCCTTAAGGTATAATATAGTCGACTTTTAAATTTATGATCTCTAAATAACACTAGAAATTCGCTTCCAAATTATACCACGACTATGGATTTACTAGGAAATCTTCGGTGAGTCGTTCAATATTTATCAAATAAATACCTACATGTCTATACGAGTCTCCGAAGACTCATGGTTCATTAGGATAAACCATCGGACCAATTCTCGATATATTACATGTACTGGTCTCAACGGATTTTACTAACCGATCAGTGTTAGTAAATCTTGACCAGGAACTTTATTTGATAATATACTTCTAGTAGTGTCACTTCCCAATGTCAATTAAAAACTACTTTGTAACTGCGCACTACCAAATATATTATCGGGTCTTTGTCTAATATATACATATCACTAAATCATATAGTTTCAATCTAATCGTAATTAGAATATGTATATAAAAGCAAGAAGTACTACCATAAATAAGTAATATTATGGAAAGAATAATTGTTCGTATTCATGAATCGGACATAAATATGATCCGGATTGGCACTCCGAGCACCAACTCTAACAGAGACCCCATCAACTATAGCCACAGAAGGTTTCCACATGGACTCTACTGTAATCTAGACCCTCTCATCTAAGGACTTAAGGAACGCTCTCATGCGAACCTTTCAATGTAAATATTCAGTCTTATCAAAGAATGAGGGAAAATTTAAGAGTTGACTACGTTCCATAGCTAAAGGGTCAAGGATCAAGTTTAGTCTCTGATTCCAATTGAAAATTCGTGTTTATCCTAGGTTATGGCCCTATGCGGAATTTATCACAATATTTTAAGACAAGTCCTAAATATTGTTCCTCTGGATTAATTAAATTCACAAACACCCTTAAGTCTAATAATTATAATTCAACACAAATAAAAATAATGCATTAAATAAACCAATCACAAGTAGAAAACTCATGCGAGTAAAAAACCACTCCGGGTATCTCGACTACCAGCCCAAATCCACTATCAATAGAAAAACTTACAGTGATGATAAAAGACCTATGGTGGCAACTCTACCAACTCTAGTACCTCCAGACTGCAAGAACTCAAAGAACTATTTGAGCCCGTACCCCATAGTTTCTTCAGAATCTCTAAACTCTCTGAGCGGATCAACTCTGCAAGCATGCCAGAACTCCGACTACCAATCCTCCTCCTTGAGAACTCTGAAGGATTAGGAAATTTGGTTTGGTTGTATTGATGGTAAAATAAAGATCTATATCACCAAAGAAACGAAGACGAGAGATTTAAAATAGTTTTCAAGGTGATAAATAGAAAGGTTGAAAAGCTATGAAGGTTTGCCGCTTTGAGAGAATATATTTTCAACACTGGAAAAGGGTGGCTATATGTTCTTTATATAGGTAGGGTAAAAAGAGAGGCTTCATAATACCAAATTAGGTTAAAAACGCGTCCAAAATAACTCAATTCCGTACGGGCATTCGAACGCCACTCGAACGCGTGCTATCTGGAAAGTTTTGTTCGAACGCTTATTCGAACGCACCACGAACGTTTGCTCTCTGGAATATTTCGTTCGAACGCTTATTGGAACGCACCACGAAATTTTCTCTCTGGAATATTTTGTTCAACCTAACAGCGATCAAACTCTTCAATGAACGCATCACTAACGAAATTTACTTCGACTTTGCCAAATACCAGTCCAATTGCTCCAAGTTCTTCAAGACTTATTACAACTCAATTGAACTTGTTTTGTTATGGACATTGCCATTAAAAATAAAACTAACAATTTTTAGTTACGTGTTTAGTTTACCAATTAAATATGTCATTTATGATAAAGTCCATGTTATGATTTCAAACTTATACACCAAAGATTTATAATCATGTTTAGTTAGGTAAGTGATAACATGATATAATACGAAGGTTTTGGGTAGGCCTTAGTCGGGTATAGGTGGTTTGGTTCAATAGCACCTAGTCATATGTCATGGATATATATATATATAAACCTAGTTAAAAATAAGTCATTGATGGGTATGTGATTTGGATAAAATATTTTGTGATGTACGAGCTGTTTGACAATACTTGATTACTTTGTAATATATTGTGTGATATGTCTGACCTGTGGGCTTCTGGTTGAATATAATGGATAAAGATGCGTCTTAAGATGTATTTTATATTTGAGTGGTTACTTATGTCTTTCGTCTTTATTATACTTTTATTTTCTGATGTCTCTATTTTTTATTATTTTGAGTTATGTTTTGATAATGACGTATTTGAGCATCTATGATTTAAAAGTATTTTTTATTAAAAAAAAAGGGGAAGATTTCAGATAATTTGATTTTGACCATTAATTTTAAAGAAAATATTTCCATCTCGACGCTTAATTCACATTTTCATGTTTTATACTTAACAACGTGTTGTTAGAGCTGATGCTCGGCATGCCAACTATTAATGTAGTTACAAAAGCATCGCAACAAATACTGAGAAATATTACAACATGAGTCATTCTTAAAATTGTTCCTACTCAAGGTTTATATACTTGGTCGATTAGTAAACCCGTGAGACTAGCATATGTAGTATATTGGAATAGTTCCAATGGTTTATCTCAGGTAACAATGAGCCTTAAGGAGACTTATATAGACATGTAGGTAGTTATTGGATAAATAATGAACTAGTCGAGTAGCATATTAGCTAATTTGACTTGAGATACCACTATGGATATGTAAGATATCTTCATACGTTGATGGTAGTCATGTCAATGATCTTTTTAAGATCAGACCTCTGCCTATTCGTTGAGTGTGGATTGATATTTATGATATCATGTGATGTATCCAAAGAAGATCTGCCAGGCCCGTGTATGGGATTTAGGTGTCCAATCAGTGATTCATTGAAATCCTTGACCGAGGTATACTACAGAAACGCGTTTTGAGTATTTTTTTAGTGAATCATTATTATGTCACGACATACCAGAATTATTCATAGCTGAGATTTGAAGTTTTTCTATATCTCCATAGCAATTTGGATATCCTATGACAAAATGATTAAATATATGCAATAATATCATCTTGTATGATTGAACTCGATTATCTGTGGTCGTTGTAATTCATGAGTGGGCGAATTACGGACACATAAATGGTTTATGTGACAGATAAACTTGAAACTAGAGAGTCTCACAATATGAAGTGTACTCGTTGAGCACTTGGGCAATGAATTATGAATAACATGGATTATTCATAATTTGACACATGCTAAAATAATATGTATATGTATATAATACACAATTTAATTGGATACACATTATGGATAATTAGGGATGACACTTGTCTTGAGAAGCTTAATTAAATTAAGTAATTGTTAGTTAATTAATTAAGACTTTTAGAAATGGAATATGGTCAGAATCATTTTTCCAAGCCATTATTATTTTATAAATTTTTAATTAAATTGTTTAATTAAATATTTTTGACAAATGTATAATAGCTTTATATTTTGTAATCATTATGTTTCCATTTCTTTTCATGATTCTTTTTTTGCTTATTAGATAAGCATTATTTTTCTTACAAGATTTGATTAACTTTGTTGATGGTGTTTTTTAAGCACTATGATATTTAAGTAGTACGACATAGGTAAAAAAGGGAACTCTCTTGTTTAATACCGATCCGACCACATGAGTTAGGGGCCGAGCGCTTATGATCGGTAACCCGACAACTTAAGATCGGATGACCGGGTATTATCAGATCGACAGCAGCATTCTCAATTCAAAAGACTATCATGACCGACCTCATGAAGACTGACCAGATAGCGAGATATGCTCCAGAGATAAGTTATCCTATTCTTATGGGGTAAGAGGATAAGTTATCATATTCTTATGGGGTAAGGGGATAAGTTATCCTATTCTTATGGGGTAAGGAGATAAGTTATCATATTCTAATAGGGTATGGGAAGTGAATATAGTTTTTGACTAGGAATCCTTATGGGAAAGGGAAACCATCTCCAACTGGGAATTTTTGTACAAATAGGAATCTGATTTCTTCACCATTATAAATAGGAGGGTAGAGTGAGTGTAGAAGGGGAAGGAAGAGGAAGATCATCACGATCAGACTTGTAAACACAAGAGATATCAGAGAAGCGGTTAAATCTCCTTGTCGATTGACGTATTATTTGTCTTTTGCTAAGTTTTCTTTTGGTCCCCCATAAAGAAACAAATTCACTATTGAGGGAGGATTATCTCGGGAGTAATATTCCCATATTGCCCTGAGACCAAAATCAGCCGTCAACAGTTGGCGCCGTCTGTGGGGAACTCAACAAAAAGAAGCTCGCCTAGTAAGACGATGGTAGAAGATGGAAATCACCGATCGTCAGGGATTTCACCAGATAGTTCGGGAAATCCAGGATAAAGGTCTGTTGGCCGAGCCTAATTTGAGGAGGTTCCCGATTGAGGAGGGAAATAGTAGGGCATACTGTATTTACCATAACGTAAGGGGCCATGCCACGAATGGGTACAGAGACCTACGGGAGCAGGTGGAAGACTTGGTGAAAGAAGGCTATCTCAGTGTGTACATAGACCATTCGGTTTTTGAGGTCGACCAAGTTGATAGCGGAAGTCATCCGGTCGGATACGTGGAATGCTGAGATGCAGAGAGGATGTATTAAGAAGAGCCTTGCATGTAGTGACCCTTGTAGAGTTGCAAGAAAGGCAACGGATCCTAAAAAGGTGAGTAAGACATCTTCTGTCTTAGGTTGACATTTGATTATGCTTGTTTGTTATGGCCCACACAATGGTTTTGATATTTGTTTTACGGCTCGGATCTGCTCTTGTATCGCCGAGTCCGTTTTGTTGATATATGTTTTACGGCTTGGGTCTGCTCTTGTACCGTCGAGACCGATGTTTCTTTCCGGCTCGGGTCTGCTCTTGTACCGCCGAGACCGATGTCTCTTTCTGGATCGGGTCTGCTCTTATACCGCCGAGACCGATGTTTCTTTCTTGCTCGGGTCTGCTCTTGTACCGCCGAGACCGATATCTCTTTCCGGCTCGGGTCTGCTCTTGTACCGCCGAGACCGATGTCTCTTTTCGGCTCGGGGCTGGATTTCATTCCACCGAGGCCGCTTGTTTATTTGGCTCGGGGCTGGACTTCGTTCTGCCGAGGCCACTTGTTTATTCAGGTCGGGGTCGGGTTACGTCCCACCGAGTCGGCTTTTTTGGACTGGGGATGTAACATTCCCCTTGAGCCAAGTCTTTCTTTCAGCTCGGGGTCGGGTTACGTCCCACCGAGTCGGCTTCTTTGGACTGGGGATGTAACATTCCCCCAGAGCCAAGTCTTTCTTTCAGCTCGGGGTCGGGTTACGTCCCACCGAGTCGGCTTCTTTGGATTGGGGATGTAACATTCCCCCTGAGCCAAGTCTTTCTTTTAGCTCGGGGTCGGGTTACGACCCACTGAGTCGGCTTCTTTGGACTGGGGATGTAACATTCCCCCAGAGCCAAGTCTTTCTTTTAGCTCGGGGTCGGGTTACGTTCCACCGAGTCGGCTTCTTTGGACTGGGGATGTAACATTCCCCAGAGCCAAGTCTTTCTTTTAGCTCGGGGTCGGGTTACGTCCCACCGAGTCAGCTTCTTTGGACTGGGGATGTAACATTCCCCCAGAGCCAAGTCTTACTTTTAGCTCAGGGTCAGGTTACGTCCCACATAGTCGACTTTATTGGTCTGGGGAGGTGACATTCCCCCAGAACCAAATATTCTTCTCAACTCGGGGTCGGGTTACGTCCCACCGAGTCGATCGTCATCAGCATAAGGGCAAAGCATTTTCTCCATGGGTAGATATCGGAATCGTCGTTGACTGAGCACATGAAGGTGGCAGGAATGACCAGATTTCCAGCCAATGCATTTTTCTCTGCGGTTCCTGGAGTGACCACCGACGGAATCATCGGCACACTATCTTTTTTTATAGTTCCCGGCATCAACTCACAAACTCGTTATTACCGAGAACTAGGGGATAGATGTTGATGGTGTTTTTTAAGCACTATGATATTTAAGCAGTACGACATGGGTAAAAAAGGGAACTCTCTTGTTTAATATCGATCCGACCACATGAGTTAGGGGCCGAGCGCTTATGATCGGTAACCCGACCACTTAAGATCGGATGACCGGGTATTATCAGATCGACAGCAGCATTCTCAATTCAAAAGACTATCATGACCGACCTCATGAAGACCGACCAGATAGCGAGATATGCTCCAGAGATAAGTTATCCTATTCTTATGGGGTAAGAGGATAAGTTATCCTATTCTTATGGGGTAAAAGGATAAGTTATCCTAATCTTATGGGGTAAGGAGATAAGTTATCATATTCTAATAGGGTATGGGAAGTGAATATAGTTTTTGACTAGGAATCCTTATGGGAAAGGGAAACCATCTCCAACTGGGAATTCTTGTACAAATAGGAATCTGATTTCTTCACCATTATAAATAGGAGGGTAGAGTGAGTGTAGAAGGGGAAGGAAGAGGAAGATCATCACGATCAGACTTGTAAACACAAGAGATATCAGAGAAGCGGTTAAATCTCCTTGTCGATTGGCGTATTATTTGTCTTTTTCTAAGTTTGCTTTTGGTCCCCCATAACCAAACAAATTCACTATTGAGGGAGGATTGTCTCGGGAGTAATATTCTCATATTGCCCTGAGACCAAAATCAGCCGTCAACAAACTTATTTGATAAGTTTAATTAAAATTATTACATCCATCATGACAATTTTGTTGAGCAAAATTTTGTCATCTTTCTTTCTAATTCATTCAGCCAAGCCTCTTTAAAATAGAAAAGGGTTTTCATTTTTAAAAGTTCGCCATTTTCTCAAGTGTTGAGAACGAAAAGAAAAATAATAGAGTTAGTAGCAAAAAGCAACAACAACAAAGGAGAAAGAGTTGGAAACTTTGAAGCAAATTCAAGAGTTTAATTGGATTAAGGTAATATTTTTGCTTCCAGTTTTGAAAATTATTTTTCTTAAGCATGTAAATATGTATTAGATATATATATTGCATGTTTCTAAATATATTTATGAATAATATATTTGTTTCCACATATTTGGTGTTGTTAAATTTGATAATAACCTTGATTTTTTTTTTAACATGTGTGATTGTTTTTTTAATTAAAGTAATTAGCTTCAAGAATTAAAATTATCATTCTAGAATATTTTTCCCACTCTTATGATGCCTAGAATTGTTATTGAGAACTCATATGTGGTGACTTTAAAATGATGTGGATTAATTTAATTAATATGATGATAAATTAGATTCTTGCATGAAAATGGATTAATTTAATTTCTAGAACAGATCTAAAAAAACAATATTTCTGTGAATAAAATATGATGTTTGGATGTGTATTGGCTGTTAAATAATTTTTGGAAAGTTATGAGGCAAATATTAACGAAAACAGGGAAATTACCTAAAAATGGGCTTATCGCGCAGGGCTATCCAAGCAGTGAATTGTTCACTTTTATATTTAGGGGCTGACTGGCTACTGCCCAAGTGACCAAGTCAGTCCGGCTCGATAATTGGTTGAGCGGTTACCCGTTTTACGTAGTATTTTTCCGAAAAATATTTTTGTAAATTTTTTACCGTCTTTTGCGACTTGTTATGTTGTTACTTATTAACAAATAATATGTTTAGGTGAAATACGAACTAACTAAATATATAGGATACCGTCTTATTCATTCAGAAAATTTTTAAAATGTCAAAAAAATATTTTTCACCTCAAATCCGATTCCGCTGCCAAAAACGCAGACAAAAATGGTATTATGGTATCTGATCCATCATCCAAAATATTTTTTATTATAATAAATCTTTGATATTTAATCCAATTTATTTTACAAATATTAAAATTAAATTGATTGGGTCAATTTTTTAACTGTTTGATAGTAATTAAAAAAATATTCTTAGGATAAGGCTTTATATGTTATGTTTGTATTTGTACACTTTAATGGTTCGTTTTATCAGTGTGGATGCAAATTGATTTATATTGTTTTACCCACATTGTGCAAAAGTTGAGTGGTGTGATTTATAGTAATTAATTTACACCAGTATAACTTATTTGTTTAGAGAAAAATTCAAACGAAAGTGCATACCAATAGATGCCAAAGCAGTGAGATAGTGTACCTTGAGCTTGTCATTGACAAGTATTCCCTTGAACACGCCCCATCCAATAGATGCCAAAGCAGTAAGGATCAGAAACAGTTCAGGGATGAAATTAAGAGTCACATTTGATGTGATTGATAATTGTTATCTACTTGCAAACAAACCTAGGCGCAACGTGCCAAAGCTATCTATCGAAATATGTTTGTGGGATCCATTTTCTACTATAGAATGTAATTTAATTATTGAATTTTTTGTAATTTTTTTAGGGATTATGAAATTACGTAAAATAATGGGAGGGCATTTTTAGATTAAAAATCCATGATATGTTAGATGTTATATGATATTGATGAAATTACATTATCCGTTGGTTTTTGTTTCTTTTGTTATGTTTTTTTGTGATGGCAGCAATCACTTTTTCTAATCATTTTGTGCGTGTCCTCGACGCAAACAAACTAGTTGGCCCTGAAAATTTTCTTGGGATCCAGATATTTCGGGATCGCAAGAAATGACGGTTAGCTATGTCTCAGGCATCCTACATCGACAAGATCCTTGTACGATTTGGGGTGCAGAATTCCAAAAAAGGTAATTTTCTTTATCGACATGTAATTCATTTATCAAAAGAACGGTCTCCTAAGACACCTCAATGAGTTAAAGAAATGAGATATATCGCATATGCCTCAGCAGTTGGTAGTCTCATGTATGTTATGTTATGCACGATATCGGACATCTGCTTTGCAGTGGGAGTAGTCAGTAGGTTTCAGTCTAACCCAGAATTGGATCATTGGGTTGCTGTGAAACACAGTCTCAAGTTTCTTAAGAGAATGATAGATTATATGCTTGTGTATTCTGGTGAGGATATACAGACTCTGAATTTCAGACGGATGTCGATTCTAAGAAATCAACATCTGGATAAGTGTTTACCCTAGGTGGTGGAGCTATAGTATGGCGGACTATAAAGCAATCTTGTATTACTGGCTCCACCATGGAGGCTGAGTATGTAGCAGCTTGCGAAGCAGCTAAGGAAGCAGTTTGGCTCCGTAAGTTCTTAGGAGATCTGGAAGTTGTTCCAGATATGGATAAACCACTCACACTTTATTTCGATAATAGTGGTGCAGTGGCAAATTCAAAGGAACCAAGAAGTCACAAGAGGGGAAAACATATAGAGAGGAAATATCATCTCATCAGGGAGATAGTACAGAGAGGAAAAATTTTATGTTACAAAGATTGCATCCTCAGAGAAGCTGGTTGATCCGTTTACAAAGACCTTATCAGCTAAAGTGTTTGAAGGTCACCTAGATGGTCTAGGATTACGTGACATGTCTCATTTGCTCTAGTACAAGTGGGAGATTGTTGACATATATGTCCTAGAGCATCATGTAATGTAATCGGTATTATGTTTTATGAAATAAAATGATACATTATTCATTTATCAAAGTGTTCGTTTAATATCACATATTGTATATTATCATGTTTACCCTAGATTACTCATGCACCTTTAGACTTAGTGTATGAGTGTTGTACATAAGAGGATTTAAGTCTAAATTTTGTAATCTAAAATAGTCCATGGAGAGCAAACGAATCGGGTACTTTATTTGTGGTTTATCTATAACTGCGGTCCATTCTATAACTTTATGGCGACCTTGATCTGGGATCGTCCATGTGGAGACATGAGAATGGAGGCACCTTGTATGATGTGATCATATAGGACCGGATCCAAATAGAAATGAGTTTCTTATAATATCCGTTAAATAAAGAAATTCATTTTGATCTACTAGATGGTCATATATGGATTGATCTTAATCCTGAGTGTACTATGAACTCCTGCATGGCAGGCTATGTCATTGGATTAACAAAGGTGAGGTTGGTGTAGCAATCCCGACCAATAACTACATATTTTGGGGATATGGTTTGGTTTGTAGCTGGGGACGTTTTACATAGATATGAAGTTCACTCCTTCATGCGAGAAGTAGAGGTGTATCTTCCTTAAGAGTTGATTTGGTACTTGAATGGTTAGAGCGCTCAGGTTTTTCTATTACGAATAGAAAGATAACATTCATAACAGTTATGAATAAATTGTTCATTAGAGAATCAATAGTACTTAAAGGAAAAATAATCAGAGAGGTATAACAGACATTATGACCCGACCCTAATTACAAGATATGATTGAAAGATTAATCCGTATGTAATGACTATATCGATAGACACCGACGTGGTTCGGCTTAATATATCTATCTACGGCAACGAGAGTGCAGCTTCAGATTTTTAGTGGAATAACACAGAGTTAATGATTCAGAATATTTAATTAAGAGCTTAATTAATATTCTGGGATTATTGGAGCTCGGAACCGTAAGTCTATTTGGTCCCCGTGCTAGCTTGATATACTATAGCATATTAAATATAATTAGATAGTCCAATTATATACTCACATATGAAAATATTATTAATATGATTAATAATATTATTGTCACTGTTGTGATATTTTATATCATACCACAAGTGTACGGTGTCAAGTTTTAGTAAAAATGAGTTAAGAGTATCGAACCCACAGGGATTGTGTTAAACTCACTCTAAGTACTACAATTGCTAATCCTAAATTTATTTAGAAGATAAATAATAAAGATTTAATTAAATAAATAAAATAGAGTAACTAATACGATAGAGATTATAGAGCCTGATTTCACCTAGCTCTCCCTTATGTATTTGTCATGCCAATTAACTTGTTCAGTTGTATTGTTTATAAGTCAAGAATCCTAAGTATTCACTCCCTCTCCCAAGTACCAATGAAAATATTATCAATTACAGACTTCGATATCCCTATAATAATCTAGTAATTAACAACTCATTACGTCTTGTGATTATATGTTAACGACTTCAAATGAATTATATATTCTCCCGAACTCTATAGGTCATATTCTATAGATCTATTCAAAATCCCTCTCTCCCGAGTGATAGATTCTAAACATGCATCATCTTAATTTTTGGCCAGCAAACAAGAAGCAATAAACTCAAAATAATATGAATAAATTGAATAAAACATCATAAAAAAATTGATAAACTATACAAAGGTTAAAACATCAGTTACATCATTCTCCAGAATTAAGGAGTTAGTTCATGACGAAAGATACAAACAATAATAATAAGGTCATAAATCTAATGGAAATCATTAGAATTATAAGAAAGAAACAAGAAGATAAAACCTGAATTGAATCTCTTCCTCTTCGGACGTCACCGCCTTCGTCTCCTATTGTCGCTCTTCAATCCTCTTCCTTGGATCTCTTTAAAAATAACTGTTTTTCTGTTTTGTACTGTGTATTAGCCTTCTCTTTTTAGTTTTGGACGAACTTATGTATTTACAATAGAGCCTTGGGGTCCTTGTGCATATAAAACCCTAAAATTTTTGTTTTTGGGCTCTGCAGGGGGCCGCAGCGCTGGAAAATGGGTGCCACGGTGCCAATTTCACTGGATTTTATATGAAATATTGGAGGCGCTGCAACACCAATGAGTTGGGCACCGTGGCGCCAATGATTCTTTTCTCTGGCTTGCCAATTCTGTGTTTCTGCTCTTCCCGTGTGCTTCCGATGCGTCCTTATTGTCCCAAATTATGTATAAATGCCCCAAGATCCATGTATCAGTGCTTCCTATAAACAAACATAAAAGAACTACAAAATACGTTAAATGATACGGAAGCTAAAAAAAATAGTAAGCTAAGAATTCCGGAATAAGCGGGTATAAACCACACTTATCAAACACCCTCAAACATAAGATTTTGCTAGTCCAGAGCAAAAGACAAAATAAAAACTAAATAAATAAACAAACAATAAGTAACAAAATTAAGTAGGCCACTTTCGTAGGGATCACGATTGCATTTAGCATGCAACAAGTCTTTAAACCCCTAGGCAGCCCTAGTGGACGAGTTATAATTTCATGAGGGCTTACAGTGACGATATCAACAAACGTCATTCATAAAAAATCATGTAAAAAATATAAAACAAAGAAAATAATACTGATAGTTATGCATAATGTTGTCCTCAAAGAATGTTTATCAATGAAATCATAGAACCTTCAAAGTACGCAATTTCGACGTAAATCCAAGTTCTTGAATAAACCATCTAACCCAGACTCACAGTGTGTGTGTGTGTAAAGGTTCATTCATAGCTCGACTCCTAGTTAACTAACTTAATGATTTCGTATCAAAAATTGAGATCCGATTGGTCAAACCAACCTAGATATCTCAAGGGTATTCTGTACTTGCTTTTCTTTGATTCGTATGGTATGATTTTATTCTCTTTTTTTTTTTGCTTTCAAACACACCTACCTTTTAAGGTAGCATTTCTCCTTATGGTGGTCCTAACACCCGCCCATGGGTAGCTTCATGCTTGTCGATTATAGATGGTTTTTTTTTTTTTTATCATACCATACATCATAAAACTAGCATACTGAGATAGACAACTAAGCAAACAGTCATTCATCGGCAAATAATTTCTTCAACTAGTCACATTGCCAACTACTTGGGTTCTTACTACTAAAAACCTATTGTTAAGTGCTTATAAGTATAACCTAGATCACCTACTCAAGGCATCAGATAAAACTCAATTTGGACTTATCATTTCTAAGATTTCATCTAAAGCAAACCAAATCATCATTAGACTTATGCTTTACTATCAAGGAATAAAAACAAAAAAATACAATTAAATTAACAGGAGCTATCACTACATGCACACACCCCAAAACTTAAAATTTGCATTGTCCTCAATGTAAGATAAATATAGAGAAACATGAGTGAGGAACGACACTACCGTGCATGGAGTTGATCAGGCTTTTGCTGGTCAGAATTTGGTTGTGCGGGCTTTGTGTGTTTCGAGCTACCTGCATAAATAACATACAAACTAATAAATAAACAATAAAACACAGTAAAAATAAAAATAAAAAATAAAGAAAATACTAATAAAATGAATGCAAGGGTTGCCTCCCCGCTAGCGCTAAGTTTAACGTCTTCAACCAGATGCAACCACCCAAATGGTCATGGTAGCTTCTTCTTTTGTATCCACTGACTGTTTTGACATGAAAAATATAGCTTGGCAAGCTGTGGTAGTTTATCCAAATACCTTTTATTTTTGTTTGGTCATGGAGGAAGTAATCTACCCAATCTGTGTTTCTAATGACTTCATTGTTGCCCCGATATTTTCCATGTGTGTCTCAATATTGTTCAGCCTTGCTTCATTTTTCTCAAACCTCACTAAAGTATTAGCAACAAATGTGCTCATGAAATCTTCCAAGGAATATTTATGCTCAGTATTTTGATAGTCAAAGCCTGATGAAGGTTGCAAGGCATTCTCTGTATTAGCATATGACAGGTTTGGATGATAGCGATTAGGCATAGGATTGCCTCTATAGCTGTTGAAGTTCTGATTGTTCACATATTGGACTTGCTAAAAGTTCGGGTCTCCTTCCAATAACAACCTATTTGTAGCCGCCGCTGATTAAATAGATGGTTGTACTCGTGGATTTGCCAGGGCTGCTACATAAGTAGATATGGTGGAAATATGAGCTGTAAGTGCCACAAGAGGGTCCACTTCATATATTCCAGCCACTTTGGTCACTGTAGCGAGTTCACTTGGCCATTGAAAATGGTTAATGGCCATTTCTTCTAATAGATTGTAGGTGTCCTCAGTTGATTTCTTGAATAGAGCTCCCTCAGCTGCTACATCAACCACAGTCATATTCGAACCATTCAGCCCATTATAGAACAACTGAATATGGACCCAGTCTACATAATCGTGTTGTGGGCATCTTCGTAGTAGATCCTTAAAGCACTCTCATGTTTCATACAAAGTCTCAGTCTCCAGCTACTTAAATATACTAATTTAGGCCCTCAGTTGAGCTGATTTAGCTGGTGGAAAAAACCTCTTAAGAAATTTCGTGGCAATATATTTCCATGCCATGATACTCCCTGTCTGTATTGATTGAAGCCAATCTCATGCTTTATCCCGTAAAGAGAATAAGAATAAGTGTAGCCTAATAGCCTCTTTACTCACGCCATTCATCTTTATGGTATCTGCGATCTCCAGGAACATCCTTAAGTGCATGTTAGGATCCTGATGAAAACCTGCATGGAGCAAAGCCAAGCAAACCCACAAAAGATTGTTATCTATGCAACTATTGTGAACCCCGCAGGAACAAAGCATGTGAAACCCACAAAAGATTGTTATGAGCGCCCAGGAAAGCACAACGAGGTTTGAAGATTAGAAACCCGTGAAGAACAAAGCCTCAAGAACCCTTAATTGCTTGAAACACCACAAAGGACAACAACATCCTTTGATATGTTTTGAAGAGAATCCACCCTTCCATGGTTAGCCACTCATGGCCTCACCACCAATATGCCTAAAGGCAATATTAATTTTTAGGTTCAAACATTCATGCATTTTATTAATGAAAAGATTGTTTAAATAGTACAATAGAAACCCTAATTGTAATATGTTAAGAAAACCAGAAATAACTCTAGGTAATAATCCTTATTACAAATAAAATCTTGGGCCCCTAACATTTGGCCCACTCTAGAATAAACACCAATATTAAAACCTAGGGCCCCTAACAGTTGGCCCATTATAAAATAAACAATAACATTAACCCCCTCTAGGAGGCCTTCGCTTGTAAATTTTCGACCCATTCATTGCCAAATAACTTGAATGGATTATGAGGCTTCATCCTTATATGCTTGGATCTATACTTCGGGGCTTGTTTTCTTGATGCTCCATGTATAATATCATTCTCCCATTCTTTAAGAAAATTCGTCCTCGAATCTTTAAGGTCAATCTGTAATGTCCAAATACTTTATCTCTAACCAAATCTGATTTGTCTTTCTGTTCCTTTTTTGGCTCAAGATTAGTGTTTTTTTTCCATAGCCCACATTTTTTTTTGAAATTTTTGAATCCAACATATGCAGGATGACAAAAGGAAAAGAAAGAAAAAAAAATTAACAAAAACAGAACTCAAAGAAAAGAAAAAAATTAACAGAAACAACACTCAAAGAAAAGAAAAAAATTTAACAAAAAGATGACTCAAAGAAAAGAAAAAAATTAAAAAGACACAAACTATAAGATATAACCTGCTCTGCAACCAAAGCTCTGAATACCAACTGATGAAAACCTGCATGGAGCAAACTCAAGCAAACCCACAAAAGATTGTTATCCACGCAACTCCTGTGAACCCCGCAGGAACAAAGCCTGTGAAACCCACAAAAAATTGTTATGAGCACCCAGGAAAGCACAACGAGGTTTGAAGATTAGAAACCCGTAAAGAACAAAGCCTCACCAACCCCTAACTGCTTGAAATGCCACAAATGACAGCAACCTCCTTTGATAAGTTTTGAAGAGAATCCACTCTTCCATGGTTAGCCACTCACGAACTCACCCCAATATGCCTAAATGCAATATTAATTTTTAGGTTCAAACATTCATGCATTTTATTAATGAAAAGCTTGTTTAAATAGTACAATAGAAACCCTAATTGTAATATATTAAGAAAACAAGAAATAACCCTAGGTAATAATCCTTAATACAAATAAAATCTTGGGCCCCTAACATTTGGCCCACTCTAGAATAAACACCAATATTAAAACCTAGGGCCCCTCACAGTCGGCGCATTCTAAAATAAACACTAACATTAACCCCCTTTATGAGGCTTTCGCTTGTATATTTTTGACCCCTTCATTGCCAAATAACATGGATTATGAGGCTTCATCTACAGCTGAACCCCAAAACTGATTCCTTTGTACCATGTTGATCAATGCAGGTTTTAGCTCAAAATTATTGGCGTTGATTGGTTGATGGGTAATCCCAGAATAAGTATCATTTATGACCAGCTTGAAGTGAGCTTTGATTGCCACCTGGCATGGGTTGATCTCTCTGTTTTCAGCCGCTATTGCTTCTTTTTCAATTTTTCTTTCTTTCTGTAGTCTTCTCAATGTTCTTTCTCTTTTAGGATCAAACAGGAGCGAGTCGAGACTTGTGGATCTTCGCATTCACTGAAGCACCAAAAGATAAAAATCAATAAACAAAACAAAAAATAAATATAAATAAAAATAAACAAAAAATATAAATATAAATATAAATTAAAGCTATTAATGTGAATTAAACAAACAATCCCCGGCAACGGCGCCAAAAACTTGTTGTGATATTTTATATCGTACCACAAGTGTACGGTGTCATGTTTTAGTAAAAATGAGTTAAGAGTGTCGAACCCACATGGATTATGTTAAACTCACACTAAATACTACAATTGCTAATCCTAACTTTATTTAGAAGATAAATAATAAGGATTTAATTAAATAAATAAAATATGAAAATAATTATATATGAGGAACTAATACGGTAGAGATTCTAGAGCCTGATTTCACATAGCTATCCCCTATGTATTTTTCATGCCAATTAACTTGTTCAGTTGTATTGTTTATAAGTCAAGAATCCTAATTATTCCCTCCCCATCTCGAGTACCAGTAAAAATATAATCAAATACAGACTTCGATATCCCTATAAAAATCTAGTAATTAACAACTCATTACGTCTTGTGAATCTATGTTAACGACTTCAAAAGAACTATATATTCTCCCAAACTCTATAGAACTTGTAGGTCGAATTCTCTATATCTATTCAAAATCCCTCTCTCCCGAGTGATAGATTCTAAACATGCATCATCTTAATTTGTGGCCAGCAAACAAGAAGCAATAAACTCAAAATAATATGAATAAACTGAATAAAACTTCATAACAAAATTGATAAATAATACAAAGGTTCAAGCATCATTTACATCATTCTCCAGAATTAAGGAGTTAGTTCATGACTAAAGATACAAACAATAATAATCCAAGAAGATAAAACCTGAATTGAATCCCTTCCTCTTTGGACGTCACCGCATTCGTCTCCTCTTGTCGCTCTTCAATCCTCCTCATTGGATCTCTCTAAAAATAAATACTTTTGTGTTTTGTGCTGTGTATTAGCCTCATTTTTTAGTTTTGGACGAACTTATGTAGTTATAATAGAGCCTTGAGGTCCTTGTGCATGTAAAACCCTAAATTTTACGCTTTTGGGCTCTGCGGGGTGCCGCGCCGCTGGAAAGTGGGAGACGCGGTGCCAATTTCTCTGGATTTTGTATGCAACGCTGGAGGCGCCGCAGCGCCAAGAAGTTGGGCACCGCGACGCCAGTGATTCTTTTCACTGGCTTACCAATTCTGCGTTTCTACTCTTCCCGTGTGCTTCCGATGCGTCCGTATGGTCCCAAAACATGTATAAATGCCCCAAGATCCATGTATCAATGCTTGATACAAATAAAACATAAAAGAACTACAAAATACATTAAATGATACGGAAGATAACAAAATAGTAAGCTAAGAATGCAGGAATAAGTGGGTGTAAACCACACTTATTCGTCAAACTTGAAACTATATATTAAAATTTTAAATATGATTTTAATAATTATATGATAATTATTAAATACATGAAATTAAAATATATATGATATAATTTTAATAAGGCTAAATTTGGAATTTCTAAAATTTGGATTTTTGAAACCCTTGACTTTATTTTAGTAGTTACATCTTTTTAAAATGTAATAACTCTATAGTTTTGTAACATATTTTTCCATTATGGAAATTAATATTAGATGTTACAAAATTATTAAAAACAATCATGTCATGGCCGAAAATATGCTAGGGTGTATCTCAAAGGTTTTGTTTATTTTCGAAATAAATAACCCTAGGTATAAAAAGAACTTTAATTTTTATTTTTTACCTAAGCCTCTCATTTGCAACCTTAGCCACCTTTCTTCTTCTTCACAATTCTCTCAAGTATTGAGAAAAACCAAAAACAAAAACAAGAAGAAAGACAAAATAAAACTAGTGTGACTAATAATCTCTAAAGAGTTTAGGGATTTATTTTGTGAGTGTAGCACACCCTACGTTTTGTTGGTGACGAGATATAGCTCAGAAGACCTTTTGGTGTCAAACAAAATAATCCATCTTTGTCCCTATTCCTTAACCCATGACAGTGAGCATTGTTTTTGCTCACTGCTGCGTATAGTTTGGTGATAACGGGGCTCAGTTTGTTTTGCTTTTGAACCAGAATTTTTAGGAAACTTTAAGGGGTATTTTGGAAATGTCTTGGGACTTTTTTTGGGTGAAAAATCAGACCTAAAACATAGCAGAAACTTAATCATAAAAGGGCTGAACTAGGCAGTGAATTGGGTGCATTTCGGGTCCAAAACAGTCCAGTTTTTGTGTCGTTGTTCAGGGGCTATTCGGGGGATATTCCGGAGCTGAAATTTTTTTCAAAACAGAAGCAAAAATTCAATCTTGGTATTGGTAACTTTCGGCCAAGATGAGAGATGGACATAAAAAATTTTCAAGTCCGATCCGGGTGCCTAACGTGTTTTCGTTAATCTAGGAAAGTGGTTCCTATAGGATAGCACTGAGTTCTTGAGCAGAAAAGCAGAAAGGAAGTTAAGGATGATAAATATAATTGAGACACATATGTTCTCAAACCTAGACGGTCCTGAAAGTTAAACCTTACAAGGGATTCGAGGATGAATCATATTTAAGGGGGGAGAAAATGTAACACCCAGTAATCCCAATGACTACTATGTTATAGATGGCGTAATATGTAATATAAATCATGCTCAAGTGTGTAAGAACTCGTGAATGACCTTGCGAACATTTGGTAAATCCTTCGCAGATCCGATATGGAAATCATTCTTTATACCACTCCGAATAGCCCTTAGTATTTGGGCCATAAGTATTTTATACGATCCCTGATTTTTATGAATTGTATATGTTGCAACGCTAAGACCGATACCTACAACTTTCATGGAACCGCACAAGGTCAAAAAGACAACCAAAAAATTTAGATGAATAGTACCCGAGGACTAATCTAGAGAATTCTCAAAATTTCTGTTTTTTTTTTCATTTATTCATTAAAACAATTAGCCCCTAGTATAAATAAGACACAATATTCATTCATCTATAATATTTGAGAAGATGAATAAATGTGAGAAGGGAAAAGAGGGAAGAAAGAAAATGAGAGTCATTCTTTACCAAAGTTAAAGAGAAAGAAAATGGAAGTCAGCCCATAACAAGCTAGGAAGAGGAATATCAAGCTTAGAAGACTTGAATAGAGAAGAAAATCAAGTGAAATGAGATAAGAAAATCTTGACCCAAAATTTGAATTGTGATGTTTTGATAAAATGATATTGTGTTAGTGTTGTTGGCATACTAGTGATTGCATTAATATTGATAATGAACTAGGAAATTAATTCTATTAAGAAATGCCCAAATTTATGAAATCCTAGGTATTGAGCTAAAATTAGGATTTATGAGATTAGAGGGTTTCCTTGATGATGGTATAGCATGTATGAGTGTTGAAATTTAATGAAGTGTTTGTATGAAAGTTATAGAGTGGGGTGTTGGTATTGCATTTTGGAATTCGGCAATGGAAGAGTTAAAAGTTGGCCTGTAATCAAGCCAGCGTCCGGACGCGTATAAGGTAGCGTTGCACCACTACAATTGAAGATGCCCTTTGTTTCAGGTCTGGTCATGTGGACGTCGCGACCCTCAACACTTGATGTCACGACACGGATCATAAGGATGCTCTTTGCCTCTGGTCTGAACATGTGAGAGTCACGATGTGAAACCCTTGGCGTCGCGACGTACAACAAGAAAGTATCTCTGCCACATGTTTGACCGATTAAGAGTTGCGATGCGCAAAAGCTGGCGTCGCGATGCGTACCATTTTCTCATAATCAGTTTTAGCCATTCGAGTTTCATCTTAGGATGTCAGAGGCCACCCTATAGGTTTCGTATCGGCACATATACACGCATTATGACATGTCACAAGCATAATACATCATATGGGGTTTATAGATTAGTTAAATTGAGAAGCTTAGTCTAGTTGCGAATCATATTTCACACCTTATATTCTAATTAAGTTTCTCGACTATAGATTTTCGGCAGGAACCATGATTTTCTTCGACGAAGGAAAGAAGTGCCAGCCAGATTCCATATATGTGAGCGAATATTTTCTCTTCAAATTTGTATTTACTTATGTGTTTTTGAATTGAAACTTATTTTTCCGCACATAAGGCGTTAGCCAAGTTTATTTCCAGTTGTTTTCTGAATAAGAATGTTTTGAGAAATATTTTAGAAAGTGATGAATTTTAAAGTATGATTTTGATGATTTTTGGAGGCATGAGGAAAAACTCACCTCAGATATAACTTGGTACAAATATTGGATCAGCACGCTTGGCTCTAGTTCAGTGGTTTGGGGGACAGCGAGACATAATCCCCAGGACCACTAGTTTAGTCGTATGGGGGATATCGATACCTAACGCTCCCATGCGTCAGGTTTTCTACATATTTTATAGGCTTATGGGGGGACGGCAATACGTAACTCCCACATACATCAGGTTTTCTACGGATTTTCATAGAGATGATTTTCATAAATATGATTTTAAGAAACAACAGTTTTATAAATACTTTCAGAAAAGATAGTTTTAAGAAAGAGTTTTACAGGAAAAAAAATTTTTTACGGAAGGAAAGAGTTTCCAGAAAAGCTTCACAGAAAGAAATTGGTTTTTCAGAAAAGATTCAATTTAATCGGGATAATTTCGTTTTCAAAAAAATAAATAAATATTTTGTAAAGTATTTCGGTTTTTATTTTAAACTGTCCAGTCACTAGGTCTTTCAAACGATCTAACCCCATACTCCCAGTGTTTTCTTTTACAGGTTTACTTTAGACAAGCTCGGGAGGATGGAAACTGATGGCAGTCTTTAGGGTGTTTGGGTCCAATGGATTGAGTACAGAGTTACAGTTCGGACTGAGTTTTACATTTGAGATGAGATTAATAGTGTTGATCATAGTCAGTGAGTCAGAGGCTCAGGGGGATAGGTCAATGTATTCCTTGTCGGTAGTGTAACATCCCTCTCCCAGAGATGCTACTGGTAGGGAATAGGCCGATCTATTCCCCTGAGCCTCTAACTTACTGACTTTGATCCACACTGCTAAACTCATCTCAAATATAAACTCATGTATGGAACCATTTCCCAACTCAATAATACGAAATGCAACTCAATTCTCATAATTGTTTACTCTATAACAATACAATTTACACTTTACTTATGGACACATTTACTTAATACAATGACTGAACTCTCTCTGAATTGACTTGGTGGACCGAATACCCCAGTGACTGCCATCAGTATCCATCCTCTCGAGCTTGTCATCCGGGTATACTTGCAAAATAAAGAAACTGGGAGTGAGGGGCTTAGATTGTTTGAATGACCTAGTGAATGGACAGTTCAAAACGGGAATTGAAATGCTTTTTGAAAATCTAATGTTCTAAAATCAAAGTCATCTCAAGGAAATCATCCTTTATGAAATCTATTTTCTTGTCTGAAAATAATCTTCTTTTTAGAAAACTTTTATGAAAACTGCATTTGGTCTGTAAACCTCTGAATTTCTCATAATACAATTTCTCTTGAAAACTCTTTTATAAACCATCATTCTGAAAACCATGTCTCTGAGTATCTATAGAAAACCTGACGCATTAGGGTTACGTATCACCGTCCCCCACACGCCTAAACTAGTGGTCTTGGGGCGTTACGTATCGTCGTCCCCCAAGCCACTAAACTAGAGCCAGGTGTGCAAATCCATGCCACTAGGACGTTACGTATCGTCGTCTCCCAATACATGCCATTATCCTATCATTGAATCTAGGGTCTAAGGGTGTTACGTATCGTCGTCCCCTAGCCCTAAAACCTAGGATCTATGGGTGTTACTATTACCGTCTCCCTAGTCCTGCTCTACATGTGCACATGTTTAATCCTTCAATTCCATTAACCGTCAATTCCATATCTGAGACAAATTAAAACTGATGTGGTTTTTTCCCCCATGCCTCGAAAATCATTAAACTCAAGCTTTGAAAATCATTTCTTTCTAAAAATATTTCTCAAAACATTCTTATTCAAAACATAATAGAAATTAATCTTGGATAACTCCCTAAGTGCTCAAAAGTAAGTATTGATTCAAAAACATATAAATAAATATAGTTTGAGAGAAGAGTCCACTCACTGATTTGGAATCTGGTTGGTATTTCCTCATTTCTTCAAAGAGAATTGCGGTTTCTACCGATAATCTTAAATCAATAGACTTGGTTAGCACATAAGTCATGAATTATGTTTCGAAACTTGGCTAAGCTTCTCAATTCGACTAATTGTTATCTCTAAATGATGTATCATGCTTATGACATGGTGTAATGCGTATACATGTGCCCATATGAGACCCTAAGGATGGCTTCTACCATCTTAAGTTGAATTGAAATGATATAGAACTATTTTTATCTCGAGTCACGACGTCGGCTCTATCGCGTCGCGACGCCCACCTAAGCAGACCCAGGCAGAGATCATGTTCTCTTTCGCATCGCGATACTAGACTCCACGTGTCGTGATGCCCCCTGATCAGAGCCGAGGCAGATCATCTACTTATTCCGCGTCGCGACGTTAAGTGCTGGTCGTCACGACGCCCACTCAAATAGAATCAATACATAGTGCTTTCGTTTGCTACGCGTCGCGACGCTGGGGGTCGAGAGTCACGACGCTAGCCTAATTTCATAGCCTATTCCTAACTTTTCTAATAAAAATGCTCAATGCAATCCCCATCATCACACTAGGACATTTATATAGACAATTCTCTAAACTTCAATATCCACATACAATAACCAACCTCAATGCAAGCACATTTCATCACATAATGGAAAATACTCGTAGAACATTGGGGCGACTTATAACGAATAATATTGATTATTTGGAAATCGTTTAATGGTTAAACGTAAATTACACATGCGGTTTTTGATGATTTTTGAATTGATTTATATATGTATTAGATGCATAATTTTAATTAGATGCACATTAATTAATTATCAAATGAATTTGGAACACATGTAAACCATGAATGTATTTTATCATTTAGTGTAAATGTAGAAATACATTATATATTTAATTAAATGAATTAATTTATTAAAAGATTAATTTATTAAATAAATATGTTTTGAATATATAAGTATATGTCATTTGCGATTATGACATGTGTTATATATTATAAATGGTGACATGTGGCTTTGTTTGATATTAGTGGGATTAGATATTTTTTCTTTGAAATTATTTTTTTTTAAAAATTATTATCTCTCTCTCTTAGTCATATTTTCGGTCACATAATGTATAAAAAGGGGGATGTTCATTTTCTTCCAATGTGAAAACCAAAAGACCAAAATAGTAAACCCTAAGAAAGAGAAAACTTGTTGGAATCAAAAATCAAAGCTTTAGCTTAACGAATTTGGAAATTTAAAGTAAGTTTCTTAATATTTTAATAAGGAAATTATTTCTCTTGCTTTACTAGAATACATGAGATGTATATTTTATTTTTTATTTTCTTAGATATGGGTTTACTTGTTGGATGCTTTTTAGGGAGAAAGTATGCATGTGTGATGAATCTTTAAGCTTAATAAGTGTTATTAGAGTTAGATTTTCTCAAAGAATTGTAAGTTGTCATTATAGAGTTTTTATGCCACTTTATGGAAACCTAGAATTGTTCTTGTGTGTTTTGATTGTGGTGAGATACTTAGAATGTTGGAAAAATTAGTTTAAAGCTAGATTGAAAGTCAATTTTAGTTTTAATTTGATTAATTGAATTTTTATGGTTTATGCCAAATACTAAAATTGAGGATTTTCATTTTATGGATGTAATTAAGTATATTAAAAATATGCTAATCATTTTGGTAGTGTTTTGGACACACTTAAATGTGTAATTGATACTTTTGGACTAAAATGAGAAAAATACAAAAGTTTGCATATTTTGATCATTTCAGCTAAGGGGTATTTTAGACATTTCTAAATTTGATTTTGGGATTCAATATTAAAATTAATAGTTTATAGAAAAAAATTTGAAATTGAAAAATTCGATTTTTGACGCTCCGTTACTATACCCGATAAAGCATTAAATATGCGAACAATGATTAATAAATACGTACATATCTTGTTGTAAATTTCTAACTTAAAATTTTATCATAAATTTTTATCGGTGTTAATCTCATATGATCCATACTATATAGTGTATTATTTACATAGAGTTGATGCTGTTGGAAATGGTGATCGAGCACCATTCACTTTTTGTATGAATATTTGATATTTATGCAATATAATATTTATTTTATCATGGTTATTTATTTATTTATATGGTAAAACTCTTACTTTTATTTATATATTGTAAATCTAAGAGTTAGATTACTCTAAGAGTTAGAGATTTCGAGTTACACTCGGAACCTTATATGAAATTGGTAAAGACCCGAGAGTTACAACATATGGTGATATAGTTACAAGAGTTGCAAATGGTGTTGAGAAATATCACGTATTCTCTCGAATATAAATTGTTCCTAGTCTAGATATATTGACATGGGTTGGTCATTATATTGGTAAGACTAGTGCATTGTCTATATATGTAATGGACATATGGTTTGTCTCAACAGACTGTGAGCTTAGCAGAAGTTCGTATAGAAATGCGGATATTCATTAGTGGAACGAATATTGAATAAACTGTCAGTAGTTATCTTTTCGACTTGAGTAGTTATTGTGGTCATTTGACTTGAGACACCACGGTGGTCTTGTGAGTGATCCTCTGTGCCTGATACCATGCATGTCAGAGACCTTTCATGGTCTGGCCTCTGGATGACTGTTAGGTATAGACCGATGCTCATGAAGATCGGTGTGTGTTAATATGAGGATTCGTCAGTCCATATGGTTGGATTATGTTTCCAGATATTTTTCAAAGTATATTCCGGAAATCTTTCGGCTGAAAGTTCGTCGAAGAAATTGTTTCTTTGACATTATAAATAATATTGAAAAGAGTTTCACATATATTATTTATTAATGGAATATAGTTTTTGAAAAGTTAGTTTATATTGAGTAGATAAGGTTTTGACAGTATAACTATAACCTTACTCAATTGGAAACGATAATGACGAAGGGATTATACATTAGCGTTTTAACCTCGACTTGTATGGTTTGACGTGTCGTGTTGTTTAGTCATGATTTGTAGGTGGACAGGCCTTCATGAAATATATATACAATTATATGAGATATATAAGTATATATATAAGTAACAACCGAACGTGAGCCTAGAGAGTTCCACTATATTAAGTTTACTCGTTGAGCACTAGGGCGACCTCTCGTCAAATTTTGACAAAGTATTTTTTGGATTATTTTCAAGTGTTGGAGATAATTTTTAGATGCTTAGTTTGATTAATCAAGAGTTGATAAATTAGTTAAAGTGTGTTGAAAATTTTTTAATTGGCTTATGGTAATTTTAAATGCATGGAAAATATTTTTAGTGCATTAGGAAAATTTTAAGTTGATAAAATTTTTAAACCCACTATTAAGGCTTTCTGTCGGAAAAAAAATAATTTAATCGCTCGGGATTTGATCTCGGGTGGGTTCCGCTGCGTTCAGCATTGCCTTTCCTCACACAACAAGTGGTATCAGAGCGATACTTGCTTCTAATTGTTCATGTTCCTTTACATTTTTTCTTAATGTAATAAAATGCCCATGCATACATTTAAGTGTTAATTACATGCTTTAGGCATTTTTGGACATGCATACTTTTTACATATTTGTGTGCATTTGACTTTGGAAAAATCTCTACGCTAGATCATTAAGTGTCATTATTTTAGTTGAAATTATGACATGGTCCGGCTTGTCTATACGGTGTTAGTGAAAATACTGTGATTATTCCCAATATTGCTAAAGCGTGAGGGATTAGTTATAATATTTTGTACTATTCCGGTTAAGCATAAGATGAGTCGAATTTAAGAGAAAATATTATCCAATATTGCTAAAGCGTGAGGTTAATATTAGTATCTTACTTTCGCCAATAGATAAGTTGATCTAAAAATTGAACTATCCAATATTGCTAAAGCGTGAGGATGAGATTCGATTTAGGACCGAATGTAAGAGTTGCATAAGATGCAATTGACAATAATTGTCTACATCTTGAATTTACAATGGTCAATATTGCTAAAGCGTGAGACTTGAGTAAATGTCAATGAGGATCAACTTCTCATTGTGAGATTTAAGAGTTAAATTTCCGTATTATTGTTTGTAGAGATTATCAAGAATAAGTAAAACAATGTGAGGGCACTTTATAGAAAAATTAAATCCATATTATATTTAGTATTTTATCATGATATTTAAATATTAAATTTCCGCTTTATTTTTGTTTATCCTTGTGTAGACAGAATGTCTGTTTCAAACCCGCTTTCACGTATACTTGATATGCATAAGCTCCAGGGTGCTATTAACTATATTGTTTGGCTCATAAATCTCTGGATTCTCTGCCAAGCGGAGCAACTTGAATACGTTCTAGATCATCCAATGCCCGCAAGGTTTTCAGATGATGCTTTAGATGAAGAACGTGAGACGTTCGAGAGATGGAAGAATGATGATCGGAAAGTCCGGTCATACATCTTGGGATCAATGGTACTGGAACTACAGAGGAAGTACATGTCGATGCTTGATTCCGGATCCATCTTGTTACATTTGAAGCAGTAGGACTTTATCGTTAACTTTAACATGCATAAGATGCTTCCCACCTATTCTGAGTTGCACAATATGTTGCTGACAGCTCAAGAAGTCATGAATTAGAATAGTTCTGCATTCATAATCACTGGTGCTTCTTCTTCTGGACCTTCTCAGGCTTCTCAAAAGCCGGTTGAAAAAGAAAAGGAAAGTTAAAGGTAAAGGTCCTAAGGTTGCTTCCGCAGGGGTTTCTAAACCTAAGGTGAAGACAGATGTTGCAAAAGGAAAATGTTTCCACTGCGACATGCTTGGACACTGGAAACGCAACTGTCCAATATATTTAGCTTCTTTGAAGATAGAGCCCTCAAGTATTTGTTTTCCTATTATTGACATTACACTTACTTTTGATTCTAGTTCGACTTGGGTGTTAGACACCGCTTGTCCTTCTCATATCTGCAATACGTTGCAAGATCTGAGAGAAACTAGAAGACTAAAGTCGGGAGAGATCCAATTGCGAGTAGGGAATATAGATTCTCTACAAGTTGAAGCAGTGTGATTTTTGTGTTTGACACTCTCGGATGAATTTAATATTCTACTTAATAACTGTTATTTTGTGCTGAATATGATACGACAAATTATCTCACTTCATGTACTTGACAGCGAAGGGTTTCATATAAATATTAAAGATGGTCTTTTGAATTTATATGATAATATGAATGTTTTGCTTGTTTCATGTCCCATGGTTGATGGACATTACATTTTTGCAAAAAAAAAAAAAAAGTCGTGATCTCTTTAATTTAGAGAAATCTAAAAGGAAAAGATCGGAAGAAATAAATAACACAGAACTTTGTCATATGAGATTAGGTCATATAGGCATAAAATGCCTAACCAAACTAGTTAAGGATGGTATGATATTTGATATAACCATTGAACCTTTACCAGTTTATGAATATTGTATTCAAGGTAAAATGACCAAATCCTCATTTAGTGGTGTTGGACACCGTGCTGATGATTTATTGGAACTTGTGCATTCTGATGTATGTGGTCCTATAAATCATACTGCCATGGGTGGGTTTCAATACTTGTAACTTTTATCGATAATTTGTCACGATATGGTTATGTGTTTCTTATGAAACAAAAATCGGAAACTTTTGAAAAGTTCAAAGAATACCGATTTGAAGTAGAGAAACAAACCGGAAAACTCTTGAAATGCCTTCGATCAGATCGGGGTGGTGAGTACATGAGCAGTGAGTTATTTAAAAGAGAATGAGATTCTCGCTCAGTATGCTCCTTCAGGTACTCCTTAACACAATGGTATTTCGGAGAGGAGGAATCAAACTTTATTAGATACGGTTCGATCAATGATGAGTTTCACTGATCTACCAATATACTTGTGGGGCCATGCTCTAGACACTGCCACTCATCTTCTGAACAAAGTTCCATCGAAAGCCGTTCCGACTACTCCGTATGAGTTATGGACTGGAAAGAAACAGAGTCTTAAGTATGTTAAGATTTGGGGTTGTCCTGCCTATGAAAGAGTTACACAGCGAGATAAACTTGCACCTAGATGGTACAAGTATCGATTCATTGGATATCCTAAAAATTCCATGGGATATCAGTTCTATGATCCCGAGAACCGAAATGTGTTCGTTGCTCGAAATGCAACTTTCTTATAAACACAATTTGTGTTAGAAAGTGCAGATCATAGAATGATTGATCTTGATGAAGTCAATCAAAGTAACATTGAATCGACGATAGAACCAGAAGTTCAGGAAGATGAGATACCTTTGACCCAACCACCTCGTAGGTCACAAAGGATATCAAGACCCCATGTCAGGTACATGACGACATCTGACAATGCCCTCGATGTTTTCTTAGTCAAAGAAAAAGATCATTTAACCTACAGAGAGGCGATGTTAGACATCGATGCGGAGAAATGGCTGGAAGCTATGAAATCCGAGATTGCCTCAATGCATGATAATCAAGTCTGGGACTTGGTTCCGCTTCCCGACGGAATTGTTCATATCGGTTGTAAATGGGTTTACAAGAGGAAGCGGGGGCCTGATGGAAAGATTGAAACCTTTAAGGCCCGACTAGTAGCGAAGGGATATACTCAGAAATCAGGTATTGATTATGAGGAAACCTTTTCTCCTGTAGCCATGCTTAAGTCAATCAGGATTTTATTTGCTATTGTCCCACACTATGATTATGAAATTTGGCAGATGGATGTGAAAACGGCTTTTCTGAATGGAAATCTTGAGGAAGATATCCATATGGAACAACCCGAGGGATTCGCATTCGCCAAAGATCCTAATCTGGTATGTAAGCTTAAAAAGTCTATTTATGGACTTAAACAAGCTTCCCGTAGTTGGAATCTTCATTTTGACGATGTGATCAGATCGTCTAGTTTCATTAAGAATGAAGAGGAATCCTGTGTCTATAAAAAGGTTAGTGGGAGCATGGTAGTCTTCTTAGTGCTTTATGTTGATGATATACTTATTTTCGGAAATGATATAGGTATGTTACAATCTGTCAAAGCCTATCTTAGTAAGAATTTTCTCCATGAAGAATATGGGAGAGGCCTCTTATATACTAGGTATAAAGCGTTATAGAGATAGAACGAGGAGGCTGATAGGACTCTCTTAGTCCAAGTACATTGATTTGATCTTAGAAAGGTACAACTTTGTTGACTGTAAGACAGTCAATGTGCCTTTTAAACATGGTATTCATCTGTCTAAGAAAATGTGTCCTAAGACAGATGATGGAATGGCTAAGATGCTTGTCAGCCTTATGCTTCCGCTGTTGGTAGCATAATGTATGCCATGTTATGTACTAGACCTGATATCAGCATGGCTATAATGTTACAAGCCGTTATCAGTCTGATCCGGGTCAGGACCATTGGATGGCTGTGAAACATATCCTGAAATACCTTAAGGGTACAAAGGATAAGTTTCCCATTTATGGAGAAAATGACTTACAGTTGAGAGGTTACACGGATTCAGATTTTCAATCTGATCCAGATGATAGAAAGTCTACATCTGGGTTTGTGTTTTCTCTCAACGGCGGTGCCTTTATAGTTTGTAAAGTACGAACTGAACAAAATGTAGCGGACCCACTAACTAAAGCCTTAACTCCCAAGGTGTTTGAGAAACACGTGGAGTCAATGGGTATTAGATTCCATCGTGAATGGAACTAGATCAAGTGGGAGTGTTGGAAATGGTGATCGAGCACCATTCACTTTTTGTATGAATATTTGATATTTATGCAATATAATATTTATTTTATCATGGTTATTTATTTATTTATATGGTAAAACTCTTACTTTTATTTATATATTGTAAATCTAAGAGTTAGATTACTCTAAGAGTTAGAGATTTCGAGTTACACTCGGAACCTTATATGAAATTGGTAAAGACCCGAGAGTTACAACATATGGTGATATAGTTGCAAGAGTTGCAAATGGTGTTGAGAAATATCACGTATTCTCTCGAATATAAATTGTTCCTAGTCTAGATATATTGACATGGGTTGGTCATTATATTGGTAAGACTAGTGCATTGTCTATATATGTAATGGACATATGGTTTGTCTCAACAGACTGTGAGCTTAGCAGAAGTTCGTATAGAAATGCGGATATTCATTAGTGGAATGAATATTGAATAAACTCATAAAAGATGACTAATAGATATTCCATAAAATTGTCAGTAGTTATCTTTTCGAGTTGAGTAGTTATTGTGGTCCTTTGACTTGAGACACCACGGTGGTCTTGTGAGTGATCCTCTGTGCCTGATACCATACATGTCAGAGACCTTTCATGGTCTGGCCTCTGGATGACTGTTAGGTATAGACCGATGCTCATGAAGATCGGTGTGTGTTAATATGAGGATTCGTCAGTCCATATGGTTGGATTATGTTTCCAGATATTTTTCAAAGTATATTCCGGAAATCTTTCGGCCGAAAGTTCGTCGAAGAAATTGTTTCTTTGACATTATAAATAATATTGAAAAGAGTTTCACATATATTATTTATTAATGGAATATAGTTTTTGAAAAGTTAGTTTATATTGAGTAGATAAGGTTTTGACAGTATAACTATAACCTTACTCAATTGGAAACGGTAATGACGAAGAGATTATACATTAGCGTTTTAACCTCGACTTGTATGGTTTGACGTGTCGTGTTGTTTAGTCATGATTTGTAGGTGGACAGGCCTTCATGAAATATATATACAAGTATATGAGATATATAAGTATATATATAAGTAACAACCGAACGTGAGCCTAAAGAGTTCCACTATATTAAGTTTACTCGTTGAGCACTAGGGCGACCTCTCGTCAAATGTTGACAAAGTATTTTTTGGATTATTTTCAAGTGTTGGAGATAATTTTTAGATGCTTAGTTTGATTTATCAAGAGTTGATAAATTAGTTAAAGTGTGTTGAAAATTTTTTAATTGGCTTATGGTAATTTTAAATGCATGGAAAATATTTTTAGTGCATTAGGAAAATTTTAAGTTGATAAAATTTTTAAACCCACTATTAAGGCTTTCTGCCGGAAAAAAAAAAAAAAAAATTATTCGCTCGGGATTTGATCTCGGGTGGGTTCCGCTGCGTTCAGCATCGCCGTTCCTCACACAACAGATGCGTGAGTCTACTACATGAAGAGATGAATTTCACACATTGAAGACAAGTGAAACACATAGACAAATAAGAGAAACAAGTTGCATCAAGCTTAAGAACCCCTAATGTTCAGCTCATACTATTGGTTGCTATATGGTGTCTTCACATTTGCCTATTCTATATACGATATTGGTTTCATTGGTAGGAGGACATCGTTTGTCGTAGTAAAAGGGATTCTGCACAGAGACAATTGATAGTTTGATGTCGTAAGGAATTTCACATATTCACAACAATCCGACCAAAGACGGGATGGTTCTTGCTGAACAAAGTTATCTAAGAGATTCAGTGAGTTGCAATAGTAATTAAGAGATAGAATTTAATTACGTAAAATCCTATAGTTGTAATATTTTTCAGATTTAGTGATTTATTCATTCTCTGAGTTTGGTGGATGTAAGGATTTAAACTCTGAACCACATAAAAATCCTCATGTCTACTTTATTTTTCACATTGTTTAATCAACATTTTAATTGAAACATAAGAAGGGAATGACTAATTTCAACAAACAACTCAGGGGTTTTTGATCATTATCCCCTCTACTTGACTTTCACCATTTAATATATCTTCTTCTTTTTTTTTTTTTTGGGGGGGTTGAAACCCTAATAATGAAAGAAATAAAGGATTTCGTTTTCATTTGTATTATTTTTTAGAAACAGAAAGAGACCGCTGCTAGTGTGTGCTTCATACGATTTGTATCCATCTGGAAAACATTGTTATAATAATTAATCAACTTGGTTCCATCGTGCAGTTCTTTTGCTGTGATGTAGTCTGATGAGGATCATACTGTTGCTTCTTTTAAAATGTGGATGCAATAGCATGTTGCCAGCATATTAGGACAATGTGACCCTAGCTATTCGATAAATCATCGTCAATCGCTTGCCACTACTCACCTGGAGTCTGGCCATGGAAATTTTCAATAAATAAATTAGTAATTTTATATTTGTCATATTCCCATTTTTGACACCAATTATCTTTAGAATTTTCATAGTTTTTGTTGGTGATAGCCTTTTTTTTTTTTACTCTCTCTCTCTCCAGAAATAGTTATGGTAAGCCTTTTTTGGGAGATATAAACCCTCAAGTTTTGTAAGAAAAGGAGTTTGTGTATTTAAAAGGAATCTGTGTGATCATTTATGAAAACAATAAGGGTTTTGTAACTGTTTTGCCAAACTATGAGGGTCTAATTATCTTTTTCCTTTATATTATTATGTCCTCTACTAGATTTATCATTTTTACAATTAGGAAGTTTTCTTATTCTGCTAAGGTTTATCCCAAAAAAAAAAAAAAAAACAGTTTTGTGCTAATATGCAGTCCACAAATAGTTTAGGAATTCCAAAATGTTTAAAATAAAATTTGCCACAAAAAAAAAGAGAGAGAGGAGAGAGAATTACGTACAAAATAATTCTTTTGTACAACAGTTACTAGATAAAAAGTTGATGGAATGAAAGTAACAATTGAACAAAAGAAACAATTCTTTTAATATTATGCCGAGCTCCACTATAGAGATGTTTCATTCATGTTGCTTCTTATTGTATTTTCGGAGCCAGCCATATCAGCTCAGATAGAACCCCACTTTCATTGAAGAGGTTTTTCTTTTTATGCTTTCTATAGTGCTCTTTTTCCTTCTATTTAATTAAAAAGACACACTACAAGAATTAGACCATTTAGCGTCGAATTGTTTCGACGCCATAAGTGAAGATTTCGACGCAAATGATATTTAGCATCGAAAAAATTAGACGCAAACAATGGACGATAAAATGTCGACGAAAACCACTTTTAGCGTCGAAATGATTAAATGCGACGCTAAAAAACAGTATTCTGCGTCCATTTATTTCGACGCTAAAGTAAATTGTTCGACGCTATATTGTATATTTGGCGACGAAATATATCGACGCAAAAATTCAAACTTTTAGCGTCGAAAGGTGTGTCGACGCTAAAGTATATTAAAAAAGTATTATATGTAAGCTTACAGCGACCATTTTTGTTACTATTAGCGTCGAAACGTTTCGACGCTAAAAGTTACTTTTAGCGTCGAAACTTGTCGAGGCTAACGTATATTAAAAAAGTATTATATGTACGCTTACAGTGGCCATTTTTGATACTATTAGCGTCGAAATATTCGACGCTAAAAGTAAAAAATTTATTTTTTTAAAAATTAGTAATTTACTTATTTTTTGGTCTAAAATATTTAATTTAGTTGAAAAAAAAATGTAATTAATGACGAAATATTATATTGAAATTTGTTTTAGAAAAAAGAAATATTATATTAAATTTATTTGTTCAAAATGTTTATACAAAACCAAATATAAAATTAATTGCTACTGTGATGGAGGGACGCTCGAGCCCGATGCACCATGACTCATTGAGGCCTCGAACATCTGACGGAAAGCCAGCAGTTGCTGTTCCAACTGCTCCATCTTCTTCTCGTGGTCCACCGTGACCTGTTGTAGCTTCTCCTTAGTCTGTTGCAGCTCGTCTCGGGTGCTGGCTAACTCGTCTCGAAGAGATACATTGTCCGAATTACCACTATTGCGTGCAGATGACGTTGGCTTCTTACGAGTGCCAAGACCAACGTTGTAAGCTGTCTGATTCTTGAAAACCAATTGCGACAGCTGCTCATCTGGTATGGGGTCGGTCCCTGTCTCCTGAGTTTGATGTTGGAGTTCCATCATTTCGTTCTGTTTCAAAAAATAAGTTAATATTAGAATTTGAGAAAAAAATTTAACATATATAATATTAATTATTTTATTTTAAAAACTGAAACTTACATAGCAGCGTTCGGCTTCTTCATTTATCCATTTATTCTTGTCATTGTAATGCGTCACACGGAAAAAATCTGGAAATGATTGCACCTCACCTGTATTACTCTGTTATAAACATAAAATAATTCAATATTATTCCAGATAGTAAAAACAATTAACTGTTAAATTTTACGTTAGGATATATTTACCTCAGAATGTTCGGCACGATGTTGGATAAATGGCTTCGAACCTGCACGGTGGTTAAAACGCAAGTGACTTCGATTTTCCGCATTTGCGTGATATTTATCCTGTATTCACCAACACTGTAAGTACCGAAAACAAAGACAATTATAAATTTCCGTTTATTTCAAAATTTACCTCGTGTTTTTTGCTAGACCAAAGCTCACATAAGAATGTCCAATCTTGTTCCTCTATAAAATCAGGCTTGTGTTGTGGAGCATTTAAAGGTCCATGTTCGTCGAATATTGGTTTCAGGACTTTTGTTCTATAATCTTTATAACTTTTCCCCATGTGGTAGTCAATATATTGTTGGACATTCACTTGGGTCAGATCGAAGTCGAACCATTCCTACATGAAAATTCGAGTAAAAATAAGTATCAAATAAAAATGTTAAATAACAAACAATATCGAAAACTTACAAGTACCGAAGGGAATAGCTGGTTCATTTTTGTCTCCCACGGTATCTTTCTCCAAGATACGTAGTTTTGGGGAGCTTCATATCGAGCTGTAGCTCCTATGGCTGTATTAAACGCTGAATTATGTTGTCCGACTTGAGTGTGTCCATCATCTGATATCTCTATCCGAATACGGCCGTGAGCCTTAACGTACTTAGCCAACCCCAGGCCACGGGTGCGTCCTCGACCCTTCACTGTACTGGACTCACCTGTGCTAGCAGAGAAATCACCAGGGCCAGTTGCCCTTGCTGATGTAGATGGAGTCGCGGTAGCCCGTTTGCGATTGCCCGGTGCCATCTGCAAAACCCGTCGCATTAGCGTCATCAAATTCCAAAGTTCTTATACATATACATACATATCCATACAAGTCAATACAACTTAACAAAAGCGCTTATCACATCGAATGCTCACTTTCGTAAGTTTCGAATTCCAAAACACATACAAACATTCCAAAACACATACTATAATATATGAACTTTCGAATTCCAAAACAACAAAACATTCCAAAACACATACTATATATACTATATGAACTTTCGAATTCAAAACACATACAAACATTCCAAAACACATACTACTATACTACTAATACGAAGTTTCGAATTCCAAAACACATACTGTACTAAATGGACGACGAAGTTAAAAGGAAAATAATCGGGGCTGCTGCCTGTTCTGCCCAAATTCTGGGCAGAACAGGCTGCTGTTCTGCCCAGAATTCTGCCAGTCCCCGTCCCTTTAATTCGTCAATCATCATCCTTCATTCATTATCATATTTGTCCCTCTAATTTCGACAAAATCATCATCAAGCATCAACAATAATCATCAACAATCATCAACAAAATCATCAACAATCATCAACAATCATCAACAACAATCATCATCAACAAGCATCATCAACAAGCATCATCATAAACAAGCATCATCATCATCATCAATGATTCCACTCCTTTAACAATCATCATCAACAATAATCATCATCATTCATCATCATCAACATTCATCATCATCAAATAAAAATCAAAAAGTGAGACTCACCTTAAATTTGTTGCTTGCAATGTGTATAAGCCGAGAATTGCAGGAGAGAAGAGGTCTCTGGTTTTAGGGATTTGAATGACATTTAGCGTCGAATTTACAGTCTTTTAGCGTCGAAACATTCGACGCTAATAATTAGGCGGTCAATTAAAATTTAGGGTTTTTTTCTGGGAAATTAAATTTTCATATTTAGCGTCGAATAACAACATTCGACGCTAATATCACCTTTAGCGTCGAAATAAATTCATTTTAGCGTCAAAAATTTAGACGCTAAAAAATTGGCGGTTTATTAAAAATTTAGGGTTATTTTCCGGGAAATTTAAGACATATAGCGTCGAATAATTTCGACGCCAAATGTAAGACATTTGGCGTCGAAAGTATTCGACGTTAAATGTCGTTAATTTAGCGTCGAAAATTATATTTCGACGCTAAATGTGTATCATTAAAAATAATAATTGAAAACAAATATATCATAGTTATACTATTAATCATTACGTTAATATTTCAATCATATCTACAGCGTAATTAAAATCAACAACCATACATTAATCCATATAAATTATTCATCCATTACAAAATACTGTAACTTCATAATTAATCACTATTATCGTCGGTATTTGAGGATTCGTGACTGGAATCGAAGTCATCTTCAGTGTCAAATTATTCTTCACTTACTACTTCAACGCTCACTTCAGAATGAGGAATTAGCTCAACGTCTGTACTAGCTCGAGTTAATGTGATATTTTCAGGAACGTTGACAGTTGGTCCAACAAATATCTGTTCAGGAACTTCAAAATTGCCCGAGACTTCTTGTGTTTCATCTGATATGTCAACTCTATCTTTCTCCTGCGTGTCCCAAATGGCCCTATGTTGTAACTTTTCTACCACCATCCATCCAGTTCCTAACTTAGGATCAGGTATATATATCACTGAACGTGCTTGCGTACAAAAAATGTATGGATCATTCTTGTACCAACAACGTTGAACATTAATTGACGTGAGATGATTACTAACTTGAATTCTCCTCTTTCTGGCATTAGTGTCAAACCACTTACATTGGAATAGCACAGTATGTCGTCTGGGTCGATATATGAACTCAATGACCGATTGCAATACGCCGTAGAAGTCAATTACATCTGAGCCGTGTTCTCCTTGGACTACAATTCCAGAATTTTGAGTCACATGATTAACATCTCGCTGTTCGGTATGAAATCTAACTCCGTTGACAATACATCCACTATACTCATACGCCTGCATTTGAGGCCCATAAGCCAAAGAAACCAACGAGGATTGCGAGTCCAATTGACCATTTTCCACTTGATTAATAATCTGACAATGAAATATATGTGTTAATATAACAAACTGAAATGTCTAATGTTAGGATCAAAATAAATATAAAATATTATAACTTACAGTTGTCTCAAACCATTTAGGAAATTCTTTTTTGTGGGTTTCATCAACATTATGGTCACCATCAATTTGTAGCATTGTTAGATGTTGCCTACAATAAATTATCACGGTTAATGTATGGAAAAAATTCAGTAATGATGCACCAGAAAAACTTACATTAAATACGGTTGCACTTCATCACAATTACTCAATATAAACCAATGCGCACGTTGAACTTCCTGATGGGTTAGTAATTTGACACCTACTGCCCCAAATGGTCTGTAATTTTGACGGAATACTGTGATCTCTTGGCTATTACTTGCATCTCCATCATAGTTTCGTGGCCGACGATTGAAATCAGTTTCAATATTCTGCATGTACATCGAACAAAATGTTATTGCTTCATTTATTATAACAGCTTCAGCTATTGAACCTTCAGGTCGGCCTTGTTTTTGACATATTGTTTGTAATCTCCCAAAGCTCTGCAGATATGACAACAAGTTTGCATTAACACTAAATTCTATGCACAAAAAAACGGTTACAAATTTTCTTATATAAAACTGTATATATATATAATATAGTACCTCTCAATGGGATTCATCCATCTGTAATGGATAGGACCTCCCTTTCTAGCTTCATCCGGTAAATGCACAGCCAGATGTACCATGACATCAAAGAAAGCGGGGGCAAAATTCGCTCCAGCTTGCATAGGATTATCACGATTCCTCGCTCAAGGTCGTCAATAACAGATGTGCTTAATGTCCTCTGACACAATTGTTTAAAGAAGCCACATAGATCAAGTACGGCGTCGCATACATTCGGGGGGAGATAAGGTCGAATGCCAACAGGAAGGAGAATCTCGAGCAGCACATGACAATCGTGACTCTTTAATCCCGTTATTGTATCATCTCTGACCCAACGCCCAATATTGGATGCATAATTATCATCAGGAAATTTAACCATTTTCAGCCAATCACAGAATGATTTTCTCTCCGATTGATTGAGCACATAACTAGCAGGAGGCTTAATAAAACCTCAAGAGGAGTCTTGTAAATGCAAGTCACTGCGAATTCTAAGATCTTGTAGGTCCAATCTAGCATTTACAGTGTCTTTTGTCTTACCCGGAATATTGAATAGTGTACCCACTAAACTCTCACAAATATTTTTCTCTATATGCATTACATCCAAATTATGTATAATAATTTGGAAAATCATTAATGGTCCATAATAATGCGGCATGCATCTGAAAATACTGCTATGAAGCTGCATCATAGGTATGCACACCCACATTCCATAATGTTTGTAACTCCTCGATCAATGGTCTCAAGTAAATATTTATATTTTACCAGGTGAACGTGGACCAGGGATAAGCAATGACATAAACATGAACGGATCCTTCATACATTTCCATGGAGGTAAGTTATATGGAATGACAATAACGGGCCAGATGCTATAAGAGTTGTACATATTCCCAAATGGGTTAAAACCATCAGAGGCAATACCTAACCTGACATTACGGGGGTCCTCAGCGAAACGGGGGTACATGTCATCAAATTCCTTCCATTCGGTTCCGTCCGCAGGATGTCTAAGTATGCCCTCCGCACCGATCCTCTTTTCATGATGCCACATCATATCAGTCGCTGTGTGTCGTGACATGAACAATCTCTGCAGCCTGGGCGTTAAAGGGAAATATCGCAATATCTTTTGAGGCACTTTCTTCCCTATACCACGGACTTTGTACCGACTTTCACCACATATCGGACAATGTTCAAGTGATTCATACTCGGCACGAAATAATACACAATCAAACTTACAAGCATGAATGGATTCATACCCCATTCCCAGATCACGCAACATTTTCTTTGCCTCGTAGTACGACTTAGGCAATTCGCTTCCAACCGGTAACATTTGGGCCAGTAACTCTAACATCATATCGATACTTTTGTTGGTCATTCTGTTGATCACTTTAATGTGTAATAATTTCACAATGAAATTCAAGATCGACATTCCAGCACCTTCGAATGGAATTTTTTTTGCCTCATCAAGTAGTTCACTAAATAAATTTTGATCATTTCCACTTAACACTGGCATGTCGCCACTAACACTATGACCAAGTTGTGGACCTTGTAAGTCATGCAAAATATCGGCGATCTCATCGTTTGCAGGTTGATTGTAACTACTGCTCCCTTCGCCGACATCATAAAACCGTGACTGAGAATGATACTGCTCACCGTGATAAATCCATGTACGGTAAGTTGGTGATATTCCTGGCATGTATAAATGATTATGAACTTCATCTAACCGCTTCCTTTTCCTATTCAAACAATTTGCACATGGACAACGAACACGACCTTCTGCATCAATGTGTTGCTTTGCGACTTCCATAAACTCAGACACTCCATTACGATATTCAACACTCAATCTATCCAGAGAGCTCATCCAATTTCTATCCATTTCAGCAGAATACCTAAATATAATAATATAATTATTAGATATCATTTTACAGTAATCAACATTACTAATTCAGTAATACTTAATTTAAGCATATATATATATATATTTGGTTGATAAATTAAATAGTTTACAAAAAAATTATATTTTATTAATTAATATACTTACTCTACATATATGAATCATAAATCACTAACAAACAACATATAAACAACATATATAATCATAAAAATTGAAAATAATAAAGCAAAATGAAAGAATAATTACCTTATCGGAAATTGATTACAATTTTATTGAAAATTTTTAGGAGAGATGTGAGGCTGTAGAGGAGAAATTCTCAGATTTCAGAGGATGAAAATGAAGAGAATGAGAGAAAAAACAGAGGGGGAGAAGGGTTGGTGACCATCTGCATTTTAATCTATCTTTAGCGTCGAATACACCAATTCGACGCTAATTGTTACCGTTTTTAGCGTCGAAAACGTTTTGTCGACGCTAAATATCAACAATTAGCGTCGAATTTAATTTAGACGCGAAAGAATCAAGGATCTGTCGGTGGAAGCTTCATAACTCTTTAGCGTCGAACATATTTTCGACGCTAAAAGTATTATTTTTTGCGTCGAATATTCAAATTCGACGCTAATTGTGTACTTTATTAGCGTCGAAACCGTTTTTTCGACGCTAAACATAATACTTTTAGCGTCGAATTTAATTTAGACGCGAAAGAGTCAGGGATTTGTCGGTGGAAACTTTATAAACCTTTAGCGACGATATATGTTCGACGCTAAAAGTATATTTGTGGCGTCGACACCTTTTTTCGACGCTAAAAGTGTAATATTTGGCGCCAAAAATTATTCCAATAGTATAATTATTCAGCGTCGAATACTATTCGACGCTAAAGTTCTGTTTTTAGCGTCGAAAAATATTTTCGACGCTAAAACATTAATATTCTGCGTCGAAATTTTCTTCCGTCGCTAAAAATATGACATATAGCGTCGAAAATGATTTTCGACGCTAAATCTCACTTTTAGCGTCGAAACATTATTCGACGCTAAATATTTGGACGCTAAAAGCCATAATTCTTGTAGTGACAAATAAAAAATTGTTTATCAGAAGATTACCGCCACTTCACATGCAAGGATGGTGACACAATGAACAAATCGTGATTCGTGAACTGGATCCTTGTTAATTACTTCAAAAAAATAAAAAGAAAAAAACATATTTATGTTATGTACAATATATTTAATTTTCCAAATGCTAATTAAAATCAGTGTTTTAAAACACGACCCGATTCATCGACCCAGGATGGCGAACAGGTCAAGGGTCAGAGGTCGAACTGGGGGTCGACCCGGATCGAAAATAAATTATTATTTTTTGTATATTTATAAAAAAAAAATGATAAAAATGAATAATTTTTCAAAAAAAATATAATAACACTAATTATAATATTCTTAAAATATTATAAGATTTTTTTACCCGAAATATAATAATTAATTAAATTTTTATTTTAATTTAAAAATAAATTAAAAAAATGTCAAAAACCGGGCCGACCCGTAACCGGGTCAACCGAGTCACAGGTCATCGGATTTTTGGGGACGAGTTTTTAGGATCACTCAGAACGATTAGAGGATTGGTCCACAAATCAACCGATCGGATTGATCAGACCAATCCAAATTTTAAATCAATGATTAAAATCGGATGAACAGTCAATTGAGCCCACGCTATTCAATAATTTACAACATCCATGGCTGTAAAATCCCAAATCATCATGTCATTATAAGTACTGGAGCCACTCATCTAATTAGAGGTCACCATTATACAGAATAAAATCGTGAGGGGCTAATTAATTGTAGCCTTTTGATCCAAGGTTTTAGATATTGTAAATTCTCATGTCGTTTGGGAGAGATGATCTAGTGATGTCCTTATAAATTTTGCATCTAGAGTTAGAGGCCATTTTAGTACCAAAACAAAATCATGCAGGGCCAGAAGCCAAGTAATAAAACCGTGGGAGGTAAGGGACTTAGTTGCTAGGCCAAACAATATTTGACTAACTAAATCAAGTTATCACAAATTAAATTAAGAAATAAAAAATTAGTACCTAATTAGTCCTTAATTTGACTTAGGCATATCATAGAAAATATATTCTTTTTAAACGAACCAACCTATGGGGGAGGTTGGAACAAAAACACATTTGGTTTTGAATCTAATGCAGTAGATTAAAGGTATATTTATGTACAACCCAATTAATAGTTTAAGTCATAGACTTCCATCATTCATTTTTTCTTTGGAGATTTCGCTTTAACTAATCATTTATGTCAATCAAATAATTCAATATTACGGGGATGAGATGAAATTTCTAACTACATGTCTTATTTTTGGTCAATAATTCATATTTATAGCAAAATTAATATTGTTCCTCCCTGAGAGCAATAAGATAAGGGACTCCATGATTAACTATTAGCAACAATCCTATATTTTATTATCTTTCTAGACCGAGGAGAAAGGGGATTCGGTGATAAGAGGATTGCATCATGAGAGAAGTAAGGAGGTAAATCTCTTTCAAATATACTATATGTATTCTAGCAATACAATATAATAACCATTTATCTTGAACTGAATGATTCATCTTTTCCATGGATGCAAATCTTTGCCGGCTAGACAAGAGGATAGTATGTCCAAATTTCTATTTCGGTAGGACATATATTTTTATTATTATTAAATTCATGAATGAAGTAGTTAACTATTTTATCAAGTTTTTGAGGGCTTAAGAGACACAGAAAAAACATAAAAACTCGAATAAAAATAGAAATGAGATGAACTTCAATTCTTTCCTAAATAGTAATAACTTTGACATAAGGAGGGGTTAATCTGAAAATATCATCTTGACTTGGGTCTGATTTGTCTATTTTTCTATTTTAAATATTGTTTCTCCTACCCGTATTTAACATACATTGTTCATGGAAAAATTATTTGATTTAGATCGAAAAAAGTCATATGGTTTTATATTAAAAAAAAATAGTCCTTAATTTAGTCAAACAGAATATAATTCTGGTGTATTACCGTTAATTTGCACTGCAATATCTATGTCGTTTAAATTTAGTTGATATCATAAAAGAATCCTGATCCTCTAGATAAATAAAATCTTTAAAAAGAAAACAATAACAAAATGGATCACTTGTCAGATTACAAAATTTTATTATTATCGAAAAAAAAAAAGAAAGACTGCGATCGATAATTTTAATACCATGAAAAGTCTTTCTTCCAATTAACTTCATCATTGCTGAAATAGAAGCCATCTTCTTTAACCAACCAAGAACATTTCCTGAGAGGATTGCACCGGAGACTGTCTCTAGTAACTTTAAACGCATAAAAAGGCCTCCTCTTTTCATCCCATTTCATGGTGCATAAGAAATTGGTAGTGCCCCAAATCTTGGTCCTGAGCCTCCAGCTGAAATCATCGCCGGCCTGGAGAGCCCGACCGCCCATATCACCATCCTCCGACGAGCACCAAATCACCAAAGCCAATGAAGAGTTGTTGGTGAAGCCATTCACTACTCGAACATCGTATTCTACGCCGTAGAAATGCTGTGGTTGTAATACTGACATGAATATGATGCCTATGGCAAGGAAAAATATAAGAAAGATGCTACTGAGAATCTTCATTTTGTAAGGAAGATGGTGCAAATTGAAAATGAATATAGCGTTGTAACTAGAATGCTTGTTATTACATAACAAATGTATGTGCCTATATATATCTATATATATATATATTTTTTACCTTGTTGGATGGATATCAATATTTATTGCTGATAGATACGCTGAATTTTTTTTTATAGAAGTAGATGGATTATGAAATTACTACCCTGAGATTTTGTTCTATGATTCTGTCTACAAATATAAATTGGTATGGATATTTTTACAAACTCGGAATATAATTTTTTTAGGACAATCAATTTCTAATACTTAATAGAATATTATTCAATTAATTTATTAAATTTAATTAAACTTACTGAAATAGATAAATTTGATGTAAAATTAAGTTAGTGAGTCTGAATCCGATGAGGGGCTAAAAGGCCAAAAGGATTCCTAAAGGGGTGAAGAAAACCCTCTAACGCAAGGAATGCCTAACCAAGGATGACATCAAGCCAATAGGACAAAGAAACATCAGAGTAGGGAATGCATCCATGCATACATGCACACATGTCGCATACACACAATTTTTGTTTTGTGTTCGCAGGCTTTGTAAAAACAAAAAAAAAAAAAAAGAAAGAGAAAAAGCGGCGAGGAGAATAACTCCAAGAATGGAGAGGAAACTCGGGAATGAGGACGAGCAACTCCAAGAATGGAGAAGAACTTCGAGAATGGAGAGGAATATAACAACCTCGGGAATGAGAACGAAGAACTCCGGGAATGGAGAAGAACTCCGAGAATGGAGAGGAATAGAACGACCTCGGGAATGAGGATGAAGAACTCCGAGAATTGAGAGGAACTCCGAGAATGGAGAACAACCTCGAGAATGAGGACGGATCAGGTAAGTAAAAAAAATGCATGCATGGCTTTGATAAGGTTATCACTGTCACACACTACACAAGCCCCATCAAAGTGGGGGCGACTGTAGACATTGCATTTTTGCATGAACCCGATGATGAGCCTTGTATGGAGGCACTACCTGAAAAGTTGCGGAAGTTGCAAAAAATGAATGCCTGAAGGAAGGAAAACCTCCAAAATTAGCCCCTCATCGGATTCGAACTCACTAGCCAGCCTTAGATTCGCTCAGTCAGTTTCTGCTTCAAACCGTAGCCTCGGACATGCATCTACCCCTACTTCAGACCTCCCATGCAACCCATGCAATCCATGCAGCCCAAAACCCCATGCACGACAAATCTTATCTTCAAATCACTTGCCAAACTTAACAAAGATTTGAAATCCCCTTCTTGCCAAATATACAAGATCCTAGACCCAAACTAGAAAGAATTCTCACTTCCTAATATAAGTGATTTGAGTTTCCCGTATAAATCCCTTAAGCACCTTATATGGAAAGGGAGATCTTGACACAAAAGGAAGGATAGAGGCTGCCATAGAGAGAGTGGCGGCAACTTGAAGAATCAAAAAACCCTAGGAGGCAGCAGCTATAAAGAAGAAATGGAGGAGAACCGAGGGGGGGAACAAAAAGAGGAAAAAAAAAGTAAATAAAAGAAACTAAAAAAAAAAAAAAAACAAAGAAAACCCTAAGAGGTAGCCACCATCTTCGCCGTAACCTTCATCAGCCCCCATCAACCAGCCTTCCCCACGATAACCATCATCCCCACCATCCTCATCGTCCACAGCGACAGCAGTGAAGGAGTAGAGACAGACGTGAACCAGCAGCGTGAGAAGAAACCAGCAACCAGAACATGAACCATCAGTGTGAATCAGAAGGCAGAAACCAGCGGCGTGAACTAGCAGTGTGAGAGGAAACCAGAACGTGGACCTGACGCTGTGAAGAAACCAGAACGTGAAGCAGAAACGAGAAGAAGAACCAGAAACAACGAACCAGCAATAGCAGACGCGAACCTGAAAACAGAAACTAGAAAACCCTATACGTGAGAAGGAGGAGAAACCGAGTGAGAGAGAGAGAATCAAACCAAACCTTGAAACCAAACTTCGATCCTTCCGGCGAGGGCCTAACGCACTTCCGAGAAAGCAACTTAAAATGTAAGACCTGAGGGCACCCTTACCAAATTTCTTTTTATAGTTCTGGACGCTGCATGTCTGGCTGGACGTGAAATACGTCCAGCCGGGTATGTGAAGCCCTACATAAAAAATGACCAAATCTCTAGCCACATTTCTTCTTTGGCATTCTGTTATTTATTTTTTTTATCTATTTATTCACTTTTATTATTATTTTATTATTTCGCCTTTATTTTATTTATGTTTGTTCATGTTGATGATTATACGTATATGCATTGTTATATTATTTCGCGCCTATTTTTTTTATGTCTGTTTACATTGCATTGTATGTGTGTTATTATCCCTTGCGATATATCGGATGGAAACCCAGATGTAAATTCCGTAGCCGAATCCGAATGGACGGTAGTGCGGTATGTATTTGGGATACAACTCCACGTGCCATTCGGGAAATACTCATATATGCGTGTTGACCCTCTTTTTGTTTGCCATTTATCTTAATGAATCATTTGCTTTTGAATTGTTTCCTTTATGTTATGATCATTATTATTTCCATAGCCCATCACGCACGACTTTTGTACTATTATTATTATCATATTATGCTTTACGTCGTTATTGGTACTATTGCATGTTTTCTCCCACCTTAGCATTGTTACTTCCCATATACATTACATTTATTTATTGACGTTTTTCCTACTTTTGATTGTTTATTATAATTTTCGTTATCGCATCTCGTATTTCTTAATTTAATATGCTTTTGGAATCAAGTTATTGTGACTATTATTTTGATTGAGTATGTTGTTACATTTTTATTCCCTTTTATGCATGAATTGCATTAAGACTTGACTATACCATCGTTTGAACCCGTACATTATACTTACATAAGTAAGGGACTATTCCAAACCCAACGGTTTGAGGTCTTCCCTTACGACGAGTTAGGGCGGCCTTAAATCTTTCGCAGTTCACACTGGGTGGCGACTCCTTTATTCTCTGGTTTAGTCCCATGCGGGCTAATCCGTACTCTCTACGGGCTGCGAGCCCAATAATGTCGCGGTCGTCGAACATCATAGGCATAGCGGTAAACCCTGCTTTGCTCCTACAGATGGCGACTCCACTGGGGATAGATAATTGGCCCCGAAATAATACCTTGTAGTGTCCGTAGCTTTGGCTTTGGTTAACCAAGTCTCATATATTTTGCATACCCTGCTTACCCCCGATGGCGTCATGTATCGTGAAGTCGCTTTCACTCAAGGCGGCGGATCGTTATGTGATGATAACCATCACTCGTTGGCACGTACCCTATGATATAAAAAAGGCGTGCTCACTTGGTCGCTCGAACCCTTGAGTGGGGAGACCTAGTTGTGTGCAACCCTTCACCGATGAGAGCCTTATCCATACCCTTGTAAGCCCACATACGAACCATAGTTGTGTGTCCTATAGAATCTACCCTTTATGCTTGTGTTTGGGCTTATTATCATTTGGATCCATTTGGGCTTCTCGTCATAGGATACGAACTTGTTGGGCCACTTAAACTGGGACGAGTTGTATCTTATGATGATTGGGCCAAAAGTTTTCGAAGTGACGATGGGCCACCTTGTGTTTGGGCCCCCTATTATTTGAAGTTATTTAACCACCTTATCGCAAAAGTGTAAACTTATTGGGCCTTTTCAACTGGGACAAGTTTACACCTCGCGATAATCTAATTGAACGCTTTAAAACGATAACGGGCCAACTTGTATGAAAATCTTGATAGGCTTAGAAGCTCCAAATATGATCCGAATATGGCATATGCATGAGTCCAATATCCGCATTGGCCTTCATCCAGGAAGGGAACACCTTGTTATGTCATATTTGTATACTTTTGGATATCTCTAAGTCCGTCTCCGCCACAACTATGATTACCGAGGGCCCAATTCGTTGTTTCTAGACAATGACACGATCCTCATAATAGACTTAGTCAATCTTGTAAATGGGCGGTCTTTGTCTTTTACGGATGAAAATCGACTGAGGTAGCCAAGGTTCACCCATGTAGCGTATGAGAGAATGATTTTGTGTACCCCACATTGGTGCATAAAATGAGTCATACCTAGGGCAGAAATGGACTTACCACGGGTGTGGGAGGAATAAGGTTGAAAGGGTATATGTTGTTTTGATAACCACATGCATCGCATGCATACACATATCATGCTAACCTCTTTTCTTAAAAGTCATCATAGATATCTGTTGGGTTAGAGAAGAAGGAAGACTTGTCAAGAATAGGTTAGCAAGCATGGATGCGTCAGAAGCGAAGGTTCCTGCATGGATCAATTGGAGTCCAACATCACCAAAATTACCGAGCAACTATAAGCTTTGACCAACATTGTGGCCAGTCTGACAGCACTCCACACAATGGGAACATAAAACAACAAGGATGGAAGGCGTGAGGAGCCCCCGGATAGGGTGAGCGAAGAAATCCTTGTTTTTGACGATGACATGGCTGAGTATGTCGCAGGAAGGATAGCCGGGCCTCAGGCAGAGTTACAGAATCTCAGAGAACAAGTAGAGTCAGTTACCTGTAAGATGAAGGGAAAACATGAAGATCTATTAGACTATGATGCGATGAATTTCGAAGAACTGTTGCCCCCCAGTTTAAGATGCCCGACATGGCCAAGTTCAATGAAAATGGAGATCCAATGGTCCATCTCTGACAATATGTTTCAGTGATGAGTTCAGTGGAATTGTCGAAGCGCCAGTTGCAAAAGATGTTCGGGATGTCACTGGAAGGGGCGCCCGTAGTATGGTATCATGGCATGGAGAGAAAGGTAAGGGATGACTGGAGGGAATTAGCGGAGGCCTTCCTGAACCAATATGTCATGGATATGGAGATAGACTTGTCACTTCGTGACCTAGAAAATACCAAACAAAACCTAGAAGAGAGCTTCAAAGATTATGTGGATCGCTGGAGAAGCCAGCTCTTGAAGATGCAGACCCGGCCCTCAGAGAAGGACCGGATTAAGATGATCATTAAGGGCACCAATCCCTCCATTTATAACAAGCTGATGAGGATGACCTCCATGATTAGTGACTTTCGACAGCTAAGAGAGACTATCATGGATATCGAGGAAGAGGAAGCCGAGAACAGAAAGTTTTACGACTAGAATAGAAAGACCATTGGGGGGCCTTCAGGGACCAAGCTCGCTCCTGCTGAGGTCGCCGCCATCAGAAACAAGTGATTCTCCAATTTTGGTAGACCTTTGTCAAAGGTGTTTGAAAAGCTGAAGAAGCAATGACTACTAAAACCCTTATAACCCAAACCACTTCCAAACCATGTGCCATGCCACCTCGACCTAAACCTATATTGTCACTTCTATCAGCAAAAAGGCCACGAAACTGACAACTGCACCCGACTTAGGCATGCGATCCAAGACCTCATTGACACCCATAAGATATTCGAACCGGAAAAAGAACAACTCAACACACACAGAAACCTTCTACCCAACTACCACTCCGTTCCACCACCCATCTACATGATCAACTATGGCCTGTCTAAAAGCTTTGTCCTCCAAACTCTCAACCACCAAGCTTCTTGCATGGGGATATGGGACAACAACAGTGAAGATGAAACAGAGAAAGGGAGAGATTTCGGGGAAAACTTCTCGAGCAGTGACGAAGAGGAGGTAAATAAGATGACTCGCAATGGAAATTTTCACAATGATGTAACGGAGAAAGGTAAATAAGTGCTAAAAGAAGGCCAAGAGGTGACGGAGAATACGGATAACACTGAAGGAGATACTGTGTTGCATCAATTGAAGAAGACACGGGCACATGTGAGCATATGAGAAATTCCTTCAAAAAGTCAATAAGTACAACCTCCGACTCAACCCCAAGAAGTGTGTGTTTGAGGTAACATCAGGAAAGTTGTTAGGGCATACGGTAGGAATGGGAGGGATAGAAGTGGACCCTGAAAAGATCAAGGCAATTACTGAGATGCTCGCACCGAATAAAGAAAAGAAAGTTAGAGCTTTTCTCAGAAAATCCAGTATATCAGTCGATTCATTGCCAAGCTAACATTAGTATGTGAGCCCATCTTCAAGCTATTGAGGAAGGTGTTGGGGTTTTCTAGGTCAAACCAAGATCAATTTAAGCATTGAAATGTGTAAATATATGAAAGTAAAGTTGCGGAAATACTCACTTTGATCAGATTTGCGATGCGTTGAACACAAAAAATTTCTGCTCCTTCATTGAAGCTCTCTGCCAAGCCCTCTTTGTGCTCCTTTGATTTTCGGTCAAGCCCCATTTGTGTGCTCCAAGCTCCAAGCTTTGTGAATGAGATTCCATGCTCAAGGGTTTGTTTCCCTATCACCTTTGGATGACTCTTTAGTGTGCTAGCACTTGGAAAAATTTGCCACAAATCTTCCTTAAGTGTTCTTGATGCTCTCGGCAATGAGAAGCAATTTTGAGAGAAAAATGGCCCTTGGCCGAAAATGGGAGAGGAGGAAGAGAAAAAGAGTTGTGTGTGTGTTGTGTAATCTAATACACCAAAATAAAAGTCAAATATCAAAATAATAAAATATGATATATGTCTTTCAACCATCACATAAGTGTGTTTCACATTCAACCATCAACCAACAACTTCCATCACATTAAAGTGATAAAGTTGACTAGTGATGTGACGCTTGATGTGACTTGTGGGCCCCACTTGATTCGAAATGCGAGTGGGCCCGCAAACACTCCCAGGCTCGGGTTCGTTAATTCCGAATTAACGAATTTTCCGTTGCGACGTAATTAAATCAAATTTAATTAAATAATTATGCCTAGCAAAATTACTATTCACGTCGCAAGCGAATTAATTCTAAATTAACTCGTTCCCCCGAATTAAAATCTAATTTTAATTTCGCGTCGAAATCTAATTTCGTATAATATATCGATTAATTCCAAATTAATCGTTCTCTCTCTTTAAATAATATTTTATCCTAGATAAAATATATCCGTAATTAATCCCAGATTAATTTTCTCTCTCTAATAATTAATCCCAGATTAATTATGCTCGAGTCATACGTCATCGGTGAATCTTCGGGAAGCGACCCATGAGATCCCCGGATATGTTGGCAGTAAATCCGGTCGTCGGACTATCCGAACACGTACGTACCTAGTACTACGTTTTTACTGATTTACAAGACATGATTAGCTTCTAGCAAAGCACCGTGCCTACCCAATTCTCCAGAAATATTCTTAAAGGAATATGTAATCTATATCAGGCGTAGTATACGTAGTATTGCGTATTGCGATCCAGTATCGGATGTCACATGCTAGGCCTGGGGCTGGAATTGTGTCTGCCCCATACGAAACACATGTCGGATCTCTGGTAACTAGTCTCTATAATCGGATAATCATAACCTAGTCATATTATCCCGATGACTGCAGTACTAAGGAGTACTAGTTTCGTATCCTACGTGACCATCATCTCCACTATGACTGGAGTGATACTTCCTTCATGACATCACACCCAATACACTACGATTCTCAATATACCCAGAAGAGGAGTACATAGAACCGGTTAAAGCCCTGGACATCCAAAACCAAAGTATATTGATTTTCGCAAGTATTAGCGGTGCAAGTCTCAGGTTAAGACCAAATACACCTACCCTGATTCGAACTTCCATAGACATATAGTTATACTACCAATGGAATTCTGAGGGGTCTATCCAGAGCGAAGCTATTTCCGTACCATCGGTAACACAACCTCCTATTACACTTGCATAAGTATCCAATACTTAAATATATGAGAACTATGACGTTATGCTCCCATAACACGCACAAGTGCAATACTAGTCTATTCCGTATTATCGATGTCCAATCTCGATAATACTCTGACTATGGATGTTTTAATGATTAAACCTTCATGGATTGATAATGTCTCATATCTTATCAATCCAGAACTAATCATACGGACTTTTATCATTTATATATCCCGGTAATCTAATTATAAATGATAAAAGAGCAATTCCCTTTGTCACATAGTTAATTTGTACAACAACACCATCTTCTGTAGAAATAGTAATGCTATGGGTCATAATTGTCCAACAATCTCCCACTTGGCCTATAGCCAATCACTCAAGTGTCCTACACTTGAACTATGTACGGGTCGCTCAAACTTCTGCTGAGAAACTCCTTTCGTCAGCGGATTTGCAAGGTTATCATCTGATACGATTTATTCGATCATCATATCGTCACGATGTATGATCCGAACGAATCAGATAAATAGTTGAAGTATATATTTGGATCGTTGATGAGACCAATAATTCTTTAGCCTGTGCTGTAGCCTAGCTCAGCTGCTAACAGAACTACTCCTAATCCAATTAGGATTATTAAGATCCAAATGGCTTCTATTGCTGCCTCAGCTGCAGTAATATTCCGTTTTTGTTGTTTATTCGGCAACAACATCTTGCTTGGAAGATTTCCAGCTCACTGTTCCGTTATTCAAACTATATAGTACCCTAGTTACGACTTATAGTCGTTTTTATCGGTTTGGAAACTTGCAATAGTGAACCCAGTCACTTCAAGTTCTCCTTCTCCATAGCTTAAGAAAACATCCTTAGATCATCTAAGATACTTAAGGATGTTCTTAACATCAATCCAGTGACTATCACTTGGATTAGCCCAATTGTGACTCCATATGCTCAAAGCATATGAGACACTAGGTCGCGTAAATTTATTTCAATGTACGAGTTCTCGGAGAGTGCCAACAACCTTTAGATCTATCCCAGTAGATCTTTATTCCTAGAATAAAGGTTGTCTCTCCCAAGAATTCTACGGAGAATTTTCATGAAAGCCAAGCTTTCACCGATTGTATTATAGGAATATCATTTTCAAGAAATGATATATCATTATTTTATAGGACAATCATTGTCAGTGTGCTCCCACTAACCTCCTTATATACACAAGAATCATTTTTGTTTTGAATTAAATCATACACCTTTATGATTACATCAAAATGATAGTTCCAAGAACACAATGATTACTTCAATCCATAAATAGATCGAATAACCTGCAAACCTCGTTTGCTTGTTTTGGTACGACAAAACCGTCAGGATATTGTAAACATCCTCCAAAAGGTTTCCATTTAAGGGAAGCGATTTTGACGTTCAGCTGCCATATTTCATAAATGAAACATGCAGCATTAGCAAGCATTATCCAAATGGATTTAACCATGGCAACAGATAAAAGGTTTCATCGTAATCGCACAATGTTGATAATGATACCTTTTCGCTACAAGCCTAGCTTAGTACGTAGGTATGTTGCCATCCATGTATGTCTTCCTTGAAGACACATATAGTACCAATAGGCATAATGCCTTCCGGTACATCAACCAGTGTCCAAACTTGGTTGGTATACATCGAATCCATTTCGGACATCATGGCACTTTGCCATAATAGGGAATCGATACCTTGTATCACTTCCTCATACGTAGTCGGTTTATCTTTCTCAATAAGATTGACATCTTTACGAGGTGAGATCAGAAACCCATACCTCCCAGGTTGTTTTCTGACACTCTCCGACTTACGCGGTTCTTGTGTATTCGAAGATTATGGTACAGTTTCATCCTTGATGAACTGTTTGTGTTCCATTAGGAGTCGGTGCCTGGAATAATATTACTCTGATTTTCATCGAATTTACTTTCCTCCCACTTACCACTGCATATAGGTATTCCTCTTTGGAAAACCGCATGGCGAGCAACAATTACATTGTTCTCGTGTGAGTTGTATAAGTACTATACTTTGGTTACCCTAGGATAACTTACAATTAGGCACTTATCCGATTTGGGTTCTAGTTTGGTATCATCCAAACATATGCCCAGCATTCCCAAATCTTCAGGAATGAGAAAACCCAGTTTCTTTCCTGTTCATATCTAATATGAAGTCTGTCAAACAGATTTTTATGGAACCTTATTCAAAATAAGTGTTGCACTGTTAAATGCGTATCCCTTGAAGGAAAATGGTAGCTCAGAGCGACTCATGATTAACCTTATCATGTCCAACAAAATTTGGTTTCTCAGTTCGGACACACCGTCAAATTGAGGTGTTCCGTGAAGAGTCTATCATGAAAGAATACTATACTTTTTCATATATTCGAGAAACATATTGCTTAAGTATTTTCCATCATGGTCTAATCATGATGTTTTAATACTTTAGCTGATCAGTCTGTCAACTTCGTGTCGAAACTCTTTAATTTATCAAAATTTTCTGATTTATGTTTCACAAGAAACACATAACCATAACGTGACCAGTGCTTACACACACGCGTATAACGCAAGCGCACGTATCGTTCAAGTAGTATAAAAAGTATCGATCCCACGAGGACTTAATACCAAATCTATTAATTTTATGAGGTCAAATGATTACTAGTATCTAACAGGTTGATTTATTGATTTGAAATGGTGATGATTTTGAATTTAAAAACAAGTAAATAAAATTGCACGAAAGTAGGTTTAAGAAAATTCAATATTAGGAAACTATCTAGGGTTGTGAATATTTCTAGTATCTTTTAAAAGATGAAGTGTTATTTCATGTTTGTGTAATAAATCGGTTTACTAACCTGGAACACTAAATTATGCGAAAGCCTCTGTCGATGGTTAGACGCAAATACCCAGTATAACCCAATTGAACCATATTTCTATGTCAACCAAATTACATGGATTCATTAAGTTTAAGTTCCAATTATGGCTACCCCCGCCCGACAGGTATATGTCTATCCTGTAAGGAAATCTATTAAAGGGTTATCTATCCTCAAGGAAGATCATGAGCTATTAAGTCTAAGGTTGAAACCTAAAATTCCTTTGTCAAGTTTATTTTAGATTTACCACATCAATCTTATTGGTGATCAGACAACAAGAAGCATTAAGCTTAAGACTTAATAAGTAAACCTTTAAATTACCCAAACTATAAAATAACCCCTTATAAACCGGTGATATTAGAATTCATCACAACCCCAGATAACTAACTTAGTTACGACACATAACTAGGGCTAGTAAAAACTTAAATAAAATAAAAGACATAAAGTAAAATGCTGAAAAGTAAATTGTTGAAAAGTAAATGACAGAAAGTAAATGCTGAAATTAAATACTGAAAATTAATTGCTGAAAAGTAAATGCTGAAAGTAAATTACTGAAAAGTAAATGCTGAAAGTAAATTGCTGAAAAGTAAATTGCTGAAAAATAAATAAAGTAAAAGTACAATAAAAGAAAATGCTTATGTAAAAGGATCCACTTTTATTACTTCTATTTTAGATATCTCCCTTAATATAATATATTAACTTTGCATGATAATTACCAACCAGCCATATAGGCGGTATCCAGATTAAGTCAAATTAATAATTAATTACCAACTGACCAATCAGGCGGTATCCAGTTTAGACAGGTTAAAACCAATTTAAATAATTACCAACCGACCAATATAGCGGTATCCTCGTTAAGTCAGGTTTTAACTAGTTTATATATTATAATTAAGGGAGATTAATCTAAATATTAGTAATAAAAGTTTTACATTTTACCCCAGCAAAGGGGAGTTACCTCCTCATTACTGAAAAGTAAAAACTGAAAATTAAAGAAAGAAAAGTATTGTGCGTAAAAGTAAATTGCGGAAAGTAAAAACTGAAAAGTAAAGAAATGAAAGTGCGAAAGCGGAAATTAATTACTGAAAGCTGTAAATAAACAAACAAGATACAATCTTCTTAGTATTCTTAAGGAATTCCTTAAAAGAAAGTATGAATTTACAAATGAAATGGCTTGGTATTTATAGGCAAAATTTTGCCTCCATCAAATCATCCATCAAATCCATTATTAATTGCTCCACTAATTGCTCCACCAAATCCATTATTAATTGCTCCACTAATTGCTTATCATGTTTGGTGGTGATTTGATAATTTTTATTATTTATTTATTAATTTATTTTTTGCTTTGAAAATGATTGAAAATGACTTTAATAATTACACACAACATATTTCTCGATGGTTCATCAATTTCGGGCATGAAATCTTCAGAATTCGATATTATTTTATATTTCAAAGTTGTAGATATTTGAGTCTTCTTTAATCTGGAATTTTAATCAGCTCAATCCGATATCGGAGTAAGACGTTATGCCCAAAATACGAAAGATGCGCAAAATTGGAATTTCCAAAACTGCACTTCGTTGAAACGCCCTTTCAAGTTTCCAATCTCCAAAATTAATATGTCAAGTCCAATTTTTACACTTATTTGACCCACATTTCGTCCTAAATGATTTCATTGTGTCCCAATATTATTTTATCTGTAAAATAAACTAAAACACATCAAAACGTTCATCAAACCCGAGAAACTAAACAAAATATTAAGTAAAAGGGGCGATAAATATTGATATATTTTCCGCTCATCACACCCCCAAACCTAACATTTTGCTAGTCCTCAAGCAAAATAATAAAATAAAATACAAGAAACAATTAAAATTAAACTAAGCCACTTTCTTAGGGATCACAGTTGCATTTAGCATATGCAACAAGCCTTTAAACCCCTAGGTGTCCCTAGTGGACGATTTATAGTCTCGGGAGGGCTTACAGCAACGATACCCACAAACGTTTTACAAAAGTAAAAAGATAATAAAAGTAATACACACAAAAGTAAAAAGACAAGAGAAAATAGAATAAAGAAGTTAGTGACTAATCAGGTGAAACTTCTACTCCAAGTTACTAGTTGTTTTCTTTCTTTCTAAATTACTGAATAAGTAAATTCTCCGATTATATTTACCGTTCTCCATATGCACAGCCGACAAAATCTTAATCAACTCATTTTTGCCCACAACAGTCTCAAGTGCAGTTGATAAGAGAGTAATATTTTTGTCCTAAAGTTTTATCAGAATTCACACCTTTTTGCAGCAATGGAATAATTTTTCTGATTTTTTCTTTGATTTTTGATTTTTTATTTATATACAATATCTTCCATCTATGTAGCGAGTGTTGGGTCGGTGACTCCCAAACCAGTTGACTTTAGGGCACCAGGTGTTAAGACACCCCTACGGACTTAATTACTCAGACTTCAGATATATATATTTTTGCAGTATCTTTGATCCATGTAGCGAGCTTTGGGCCAGTGACTCCCAAACCAGTTGGCTTTAGGGCACTAGGTGTTAAAACACCCTTACAGACTTAATAACTCGGATCTCAGACGTTTTTTTTTTTTTTTACTCCATCACTTTTTGAGATGCTTCCTCCAATTAAACTAGAGCACTGAATATTACAAATTTTTCAATTTTAGCTCATGTCCGTATGTTACTATGTATGTTGATAATACCTGCCAACTGAGCATATGAAGATCCATTTTAGTCAGTTTTATGGAGAATTTACAAATTAAATAATTTAAATATGATAACAAAAACTAACTTGTTTCCAAAAAATGGTTTGAGATACGTCTCAGAAGTGGAAATTCCTTTACACAGCTATCTCTTACCAATTTCACCTTTTTAGTCAAAATAAAAACAAAAACGCAAAATATTTTTGTAATTTTTGAAAATTTTTCAATTTTTTTGTATTTTTCGAAAAATTTTGGAATAAAAACAAAAACAACACACAAACTAAAAACAAGGTACTGATCAACTAATTCCCTCCCCCAAACCTAAATGAGACATTGTCCCCAATGTATTAAATAGTAGAAGAAGAGTTTAGAAGATAATACCTGGTTCACTGAAATTCTACAGGAAATTAAAGGTTAAGATCCAGATTAATCCGACGCCTCTTACCACGATCGTCCTCGGACCAATTTATCTTTGAAAGGATAGGGTCAACTTGTGGTTCATAGGCTAACAGTTGGTCTATTAGATCCGGAGCAGTTCTGGCAGTGAAGAGGAGTTCTTTTAAAGGTTTTGACACGAACCCATTTCTCCAGGCATCATCAAGAAACATACAAAGAAAATCATAAAATCCATCAACGTTAAACAGCCCAATTGGTTTCTGGTGTATGTTCAAGTTCGCCCAAGATAGCACTATAAAAATTTCCTCTAATGTGCCCAAGCCACCTGGCAAAGCAATAAAAGCATCAGCACGATTAATAATTTCTACCAATCGTTCAGACATACCTGGCACGATCAGTTCCTCTCCGTTTGATGGTCCAATAAGATTTGCCTCCGCCAAGGGTTTTGGAATGATTCACAAAACGTGATTGCCTTCTTCCTGTACAACCTTTGAAACGATCCCCATAAGTCCAAGATTGCCTCCGCCATATACTAAGTGCATATTCCTTGTAGCTAAGACTCGACCCAATTCATGTGCTGCTTCTACGTATTGTGGCTTAACACCAACACTAGTTCCGTAAAACACACAGATGTTTTCAACTCGTCTTCTTGAAGTGGCTTCCATGTTTTACTCTGGATGTCTTCAAAAGTGCAATGATGAGTTGAATTTATATCACCTGAAAAGGGTGAGTAAAATAATAGCACTAGTACCTGCCAAATGACAATTATTAGTTAATAGTAAAATAAATCGTGATAGTCAAAAAGGTCTGGATCCTGTCGGAGAAAATAAAAGAAAACAACAAAACAAATTACAATTATTAGGAAAAGACAAAGAGATATAATATTTACAAGAAAAGTAGCGGCTTGATTGATGTCTATGCGTCAGGGACAAGCTTCCCATCCAATTTTCTTATAAATTGGCAAACAGGGTTTTTTGAGTCAGATTCCCGAGACTTAACTGTTGTCTTTCTTTTTGAAATTGTGTATATAACACACGAATTTCTTGATACACATATCCACTGGGATGCGTCTCAAGAGTTTTAGATATATCATCCAAAGACTCGTTACTCAAGCTATCCATAATGAAATTAATCTTATCTTCGCGGTTATCAGACACAATTCCTAAAGAACGACAACGAGTATCACAAAACATACGAGCACATTTATAACAAACACACATTCTTTTGGCTCTTCTCTTTTTAGCATAGGTGCTCATTCCTAAACCAGGCAGATGTGAAATAAAAGAGTCAGAAGACTCACCTGCCAATCGGACTGGTGCTTCAATAATCCAACGAATATCAATAGGAATACCTTTGATCATCAGTAGTCTCATCTATTCCAAGCGAGCTTTGTAGACTTTCATCAGAGATTTTTGAGGGAGAGAAGGAACTTACTTGCGAAGATTTGCGAGAGCTTCTTCCATCGTGAAATGACTTTACCTGCAAAAACTAAACACACCAAATTAAATCACACCAAATCACAATATATACACAAATTTCATGGGTTGCCTCCCTGCTAACGCTAAGTTTAACGTCGACATCTAGACGTGACTTCTCGATCGTTAGGCTGGATCTGAAAGTGTGACACTTTCTTTTTGTCGCTCAAATGATTCTCCCCAGTAGTGCTTAACACGCTTGTTTTTAACCTTGAAAGTTTTGTTAGAGTCAGGATCATGTATCTCAACGGCTCTATCTGGTAAAAGCTTGGTGATCACAAATGGACCTGACCACCGTGATTTTGGCTTCCATGGGAAGAATTTCACCCTTGATTTGTTTAACAGTACCTTCTGCCCTGGTTCCAGTTGTATGCGCACTAACTTCTCATCATGTCTCTTTTTCGCCTTTTCTTTGTACAATTTGGCATCCTCAAAATGCTGATTGTAAAATTCCTCCAATTCGTTGAGCTGGTGGAACTTTTTCTCTTCTGTTGCTTGTAGTGCAAGAATTGACTTTTTCAGTGCAAAAGACGCTTTATCTTCAGGCTCCACAGATAATTGACATGTTTTAAGTTTGTCAGTAGAACTTTGCATTGCATTGGAGTTCTGAATGGTATTGTGTATTACATCAAGTCTGAAACATTCCTCATTCTTTTCATCATCTGGAAAATTCATGGCCTTGAAAACATTGAATGTTACCTCTTAGTCATGTACCCTCATTGTTAATTCTCATTTTTGTACATCAATAATGGTTCGACCTGTAGCCAAAAATGGTCTCTCGATGATGATTGGCACGTCTGCGTCTTCCTCCATATCAAGGACAATAAAATCTGCTGGGAAAATGAATTTGTCAACCTTGACCAGCACATCCTCAACTATGCCTCTTGGAAATACGAGCGTTCTATCAGCAAGTTGTAGAGAGACTAAAGTTGGCATTGTTTCTCCAATCTGCAATTTCCTAAAAATATAAAAAGGCATCAAGTTAACACTTGCACCTAAATCACATAAAGCCTTACCAAAGTTATGTTCTCCTATGATGCATGGAATGATGAAACTGCCAGGATCTTTCAACTTCGGGGGAAGTTTCCTCTGAATGATGGCGTTGCATTCTTCTGTCAATGCTACTGTCTCGTAATCTCCTAATCTCTGTTTTCGTGAAAGAATGTCTTTCATGAATTTTACATAGCTGGGCATTTGTTCCAAGGCTTCTGCAAATGGAATGTTGATGTGCAGCTTTTGAACACCTCCAGGAAACGAGCAAACTGATTGTCCAGTTTGTTTTTCTGAAGACGCTGAGGAAAATGTGGAGTTGAAGTGATCTGTTCTTTTTCATTTGCTTCTTTTTCCTCCATCTGTTGCTTTGTTTCTTTTGAAACTTCCTCAATTGTTGTTTTGGCTCCAACATCTTTGTTGATTTCAGTACCGCTTTTTAACATGATGGCATGACACTGCTCCTTCCCTATGTTCCTTGGATTTGGTTCTGTGTTGCTGGGAAGATTACCTGGCGGTCTGTAACTTTGAGCATTGGCTAGTTGTCCGATTTGATTCCCCAGTGCTTTGATGGAAGCAAATGGGCTCTGAAAGATAGCATCATATGTTGCTTGTTGCTTTTTGAACATCTCTGCAATTCATTCTTTCATTTCTGGTTCTTTTTCATGTTCTTGGCCTTTGTTCTGTTGTTGAAATCCTGATGGTGGATAGTTCTGCTGTTGGAATCATGGTGGTGGATTGTTCTTTTGTCCTGAATTATTGTTCTATGAAAAATTGGGATGATTCCTCCACCCCGGATTGTAGGTGTTGGAATATGGATTGTTCCCCTGTCTGTTGAAATTGTTGACATAATTCACTGTCTCTTCAAGTTGGTTTGGTTCTGGTGCTCCTCCATATGGTGAACTTGTGGATCCAGTGCTGAGAGTCTCCATGAATTTGCATATCTGATCCAACTTGGCGTTGACTGTTGTATTGGCTCCACTTTCATAAATTCCTGCAATTCTTTGGATCATGCTCCTTTCTGTTGGCCACAATGAATTGTTGTTGGCCATTTCTTCGATTAGGTCTCAAGCTTGATCTTCTCCCTTTGCCATTAAAGCTCCTCCAGCAGCAGCATCGATTGTGGTTCTCATCAGTCCAGAAAGTCCATTATAGAAGGTTTGGACTTGAAGCCATTTTGGAATCTCATGGTGAGGACATTTCCGGAGCAAATCTGTGTACCTTTCCCAAGCTTCGTAGAGAGTTTCTGAGTCTTGTTGCGCAAAGGATGTGATGTCATTCCTCAGCTTTCCAGTTCTTGCTGGTGGAAAGTACTTTGTAAGAAATTTGGTGGCTAAAGTGTTCCAAGTTGTGATGGAACCTGCTGGTAGTGAATGTAGCCAAGCTTTAGCTCTGTCTTTCAAGGAGTATGGGAAAATATGCAGTCTCATTGCTTCTTCAGCTTCTCGTTTGTAATTGAAAGTGCCGCAAACTTCCAGGAAGTTGCTGATGTGGGAATTATGATCTTCAGTTGCATTCCCCCCAAACTAAACTGACTGCTGAATCATCTGAATGCATGTTTTGATGTCACCTGTATTTGCTGGTAAGGGAGGAAGTATAATACATGAAATGAGTCTGTCAACCACCAGAATGGTTCTGTCTTGAATGGGAATTGGTGGTGTAACCTCTAAAGGTTCAGGTTCCATGTTGACTAAAGCTTCTTGGCCTTCTCGTCTTTCCCTTCTCAACTGTCTGATGGTTCTTTCAATTTCTGGGTCAAGCGGTCGGAGTTCAAAGCTTCTGGTTCGTCTCATGAAGGATCTGAGAACCTGAAACACAAGAAAACAAAAACAATAAGTAAAAAGAAATTATATACAAGTAAAGGTATCTTACCTCTAAACTAATAGTGAAAGATAAATAAGTCCCCGGCAACGGCACCAAAAATTTGACCGGCGTAAACACATACGTATAACGCAAGCGCACGTATCATTCAAGTAGTATAAAAAGTATCGATCCCACGAGGACTTAATACCTAATCTATTAATTTTATGAGATCAAATGATTACTAGTATCTAACAGGTTGATTTATTGATTTGAAATGGTGATGATTTTGAATTTAAAAACAAGTAAATAAAATTGCACGAAAGTAGGTTTAAGAAAATTCAATATTAGGAAACTATCTAGGGTTGTGAATCTTTCTAATATCTTTTAAAAGATGAAGTGTTATTTCATGTTTGTGTAATAAATCGTTTTACTAACCTGGAACACTAAATTATGCGAAAGCCTCTGTCGATTGTTAGACGCAAATACCCAGTATAACGCAATTGAACCATATGTCTATGTCAACCAAATTACCTGGATTCATTAAGTTTAAGTTCCAATTATGGCTACCCCCGCCCGACAGGTATATGTCTATCATGTAAGGAAATCTATTAAAGGGTTATCTATCCTCAAGGAAGATGGTGGGCTATTAAGTCTAAGGCTGAAACCTAAAATCCCTATGTCTAGTTCATTAAAGATTTACCACATCAATCTTATTGGTGATCAGACAACAAGAAGCATTAAGCTTAAGACTTAATAAGTAAACCTTTAAATTACCCAAACTATAAAATAACCCCTTATAAACCGGTGATATTAGAATTCATCACACAACCCCAGATAACTAACTTAGTTACGACACATAACTAGGGCTAGTAAAAACTTAAATAAAATAAAAGACATAAAGTAAATGCTGAAAAGTAAATTGTTGAAAAGTAAATGACAGAAAGTAAATGCTGAAATTAAATACTGAAAATTAATTGCTGAAAAGTAAATGCTGAAAGTAAATTGCTGAAAAGTAAATGCTGAAAGTAAATTGCTGAAAAATAAATAAAGTAAAAGTACAATAAAAGAAAATGCTGAGGTAAAAGGATCCACTTTTATTACTTCTATTTTAGATATCTCCCTTAATATAATATATTAACTTTGCATGATAATTACCAACCAGCCATATAGGCGGTATCCAGATTAAGTCAAATTAATAATTAATTACCAACCGACCAATCAGGCAGTATCCAGTTTAGTCAGGTTAAAACCAATTTAAATAATTACCAACCTACCAATATGGTTGTATCCTCGTTAAGTCAGGTTTTAACTAGTTTATATATTATAATTAAGGGAGATTAATCTAAATATTAGTAATAAAAGTTTTACCTTTTACCCCAGAAAAGGGGAGTTACCTCCTCATTACCGAAAAGTAAAAACTGCAAATTAAAGAAAGAAATTTGTGCGTAAAAGTAAATTGCGGAAGTAAAAACTGAAAAGTAAAGAAATGAAAGTGCGAAAGTGGAAATTAATTACTGAAAGCCGTAAATAAACAAACAAGATACAATCTTCTTAGTATTCTTAAGGAATTCCTTAGAAGAAAGTATGAATTTACAAAGGAAATGGCTTGGTATTTATAGGCAAAATTTTGCCTCCATCAAATCATCCATCAAACATCCACCAAATCCATTATTAATTCCTCCACTAATTGCTCCACTAATCTCCCCCAAATCCATTATTAATTGCTCCACTAATTGCTTATCATGTTTGGTGGTGATTTGATAATTTTTATTATTTATTTATTAATTTATTTTTTGCTTTGAAAATGACTTTAATAATTACACACAACACAATTCTGGATGGTTCATCAATTTCGGGCATGAAATCTTCAGAATTCGAAATTATTTTGTATTTAAAAGTTGTAGGTCTTTGAGTCTTCTTTAATCTGGAACTTGAATCAGCTCAATCTGATATTGGAGTAAAACGTTATGCCCAAACTACGACAGATGTGCAAAATTGGAATTTCCAAAACTTCACTTCGTTGAAACGCCATTTCAAGTTTCCAATCTCCAAAATTAATATGTAAAGTCCAATTTTTGCCCTTATTTGACCCAAATTTCGTCTTAAATGATTTCATTATGTCCCAATATTATTTTATCTGCAAAATAAACTAAAACACATCAAAACGTTCATCAAACCCGAGAAACTAAACAAAATATTAAGTAAAATGGGCGGTAAATATTGATATATTTTCCGCTCATCATAACACGATGCCACATCCATAAAGGTTACGAAGTATTCATATCCACCTCTAGCCTAGCTAGATATGGGCCCACTTATGTCACTATGAACGAGGGCTAACAGATCGGTGGCACTTGTACTTTTATCAAGTAAAAGGTGTTTTAGGCACTTTGCCTAATAAACTAGATTCGTAGACATCATTTGAGTAGAATCAAATCTGTTCTAGTATCCACTCTTCAAAAGTGTGGATATACGAGTCTTGTTTAATGTGTCCCAGACAACAATGCCACAGTTAAGTCTCATCTGATTAATTCAGTTTGAGCTATTTGTTTGTCATGTAGTATGTTTGAGATTCATTTATATTCAAAATATAAATACTGTTTTTCACATCTAATGTGTTTATCTCAATATCATCTTTATAAAATAAAATACTTTAGTGCTCCAGAATATAAAGGTATATCCGCAACGGATTAAACCCTGATATAGAGATAATGTTTCTAGTCAAACTAGTTACATTGAAACAGTTTCCTAATTTAAGTACACACCTAAAGGGTAGTTCCTAAACTTAGGTATCTACAATTAAAACAGCGACTTTTGTCCTGTTTTCGACTCGCAGGTAAATCTCAATTGAAGTCAGTATCCTGCTAATCAGCAGATACCGCACATCACTACATATTTATGTACCACATCTAGTACCAAAATCCAATTTTGAAACTAATAGGGAACATGTTTATGACAACATATTTGAAGCCGGAGCCTTGCCCCTCTTCACTTCCTTCACGTCTGCCTTGTCCATACGGCAGTCACGTTTCCAGTGACCCCGTTTGCCATAGTTTAGGCATACATCTTGGGATATGTCATTTGTCTTCTCAAAAGACTGTGATGATTTTGCCTTTGCCTCTTTTAGAAGCTCTGGCTTTGCTTCCTAGAGCATAGCCATCAACTCTCCAAGAGTTTACTCTTGGTTCATAATGAACCTGCCCCAGCTTTTGGGTAGAGACTATAAGATCAAATCTTTGGTAGTCTCGGCCACGTAGGTAATGCCTAGCTCACCTAGTGCTCGACAGATGTACCCTTTGACATACACGAGCAAAAGAGCTTCTTATGCAATTTTTACTTCTAAGTTTTAAGACTAAATCTATGAAGATCTTTAATTTCATCATCATGGTACAATGATCTAATCCTTAACTTTGACGACGGAATTAAAGTGTTATTTCATTAAGCATAACGGATTGAGCATTAAAGTTATCATCACATGAATCTTCCAAAGATCATGTTCTACTATTTGCTCAACTCCGGGCTTAGGCCCAAGAGGTTTCTCTATCAAATAAAGTAACTTCTCAATTCTCAGGACTATTCTGAGGTTTTATTCCCAATTTGAAAATTAAAGCCGTTTAATGACATTTTTACCTAGGTTTATGTTTTAAACGCTAATATTTCAGTTATCTTGATTGCTATAGTCCAACTATCCAATCAACGATTTCAGGTACTATTTAATATAATGATTACTATAGTCTAACTATATAATCAACTATAATTTGATTGGTTAAATTCAAATATATTGATTACTATAATCCAATTATATAATCAACTATAATTTGAAGTAGTTTGAACACAGTCCAACTGTTTAATTAAAACAACGATATTAAATATTAGTCCAACTAATATATTTAAGTAATGACGAAAAATTGAAATGAGCGCGTATTGGCAAGTATCTAAACGAAATTGCAAATTTAATACTTGCCTCCCACTATTTTTCGGCGAGCCTCTAACCCTCTGTTGAGTACTCGGGAAACCTTGTTTCCTAGTGGGGTAGGATCCCGTTAAATAACACACAACCTTGACTTTGGCCAACAAGCTGTATGATATTTAACTAGGTAGATCTCTAAGATCAATTGGATCTCATCCAATTCCTAGATCCAGTAGGTGGACATCCAAGTCCGCAACATATATAAAATATATGCCAATATATCCAATATATTTTCCTAATCTTTTTCCTCTGAATCAACTAAGCCTTGGCTTTGGCACAACAAACTTAATGATTCCAGTTAAGCGGGACCCATTAACCTTGGAAAGCTTCGTAATCGATGTCGATGGACAAGAAGTGATATTGACTTTGGCCAACAAATCACAACTTGGACAAGACATGCAATATGGAACAAAGCCTTCATGATTCAAACACATCCGCGATGGACAAAGGTCTTGACTTTGGCTAACAAACCAGTGCCAATCTTGGATCTTGAGAATGAATCATTCAATGGAAGGAGAAACGCTTAATATATGTTGAGGGTTTTTCGTGTAATTGGCAACCAATTAATTATCTTTGTTAAGGTATCATCATACACCCTTAAAGATGCATTCTAAAAACATAATAAGGCGAGTAAATAAATTAATAATGATATACGGATGAATATTTAAAACAACTTGTTCCTAGAACAAATCTCTCCATTTCCTCTCTCCCGCTAGCATAAATCTTACTTCTACCAAATTACATAACACTTCTAAAGAAACCTCATTTATATTGAGGGGAATAAGTGAGAAGAGAAATACAAAGAGTCAAGAGGTAATAGGCTGGACACGCAGGTCGAATTGAATAAATTCTAAATTTATTACAACAATTTCCAAAATTGCCCTCACCAATCTAATATCCATCCGATATACATTATTCATACATCACATCCATGTATTCACATAAAGCATGTTATCAATCAATCTAATCCAATTAATTAATCTGAAATTAATGACCATCCAATGTTCAAACAACGATTTGATTTTGCGCGAGTCCGACTCGTTTTAAGAATAAGTACTCAAAGTACGAATTCTCGAATTATATTAAATCCAATTTAATTTGTATTTAATACTAATTCTATATTTAATTCCAAATTAAATAATTACACTTTATTTAATGTGCCTTTACGACTTAGATTCTAAATCTAATCTTTACGGGTCTCAAATCCCAATTAACATCCAATGTCAATTTAATTAAAGTCCAATGGGCTTTCAATTAATTTCTTAAGGCATGGACTTTGGTCAATATGGGTCAAACCCAAATACCAAAGCCCATTTAAGGAATCACCCTTATTTGCCAAGAAACCAATTTAGGCCCATTAGGCCCAATTAAAATTTTAAAGGCCCATTTAATTATATTTGGACTTTATGGATATGGTTTTGGGCCCAATTGGATCCAACCAATTAACCTAAACCATACTTGGCCCAACCAAGCCCATTAAGCCCAAATACAACTTATAAGCCCAATTCCAAATTTAGCCCAATCAATTAAATTACAAAATTCCAAATTTCACAATTAAATTAATCAAAGTGTATAGCCATGATTAATTAACCAAATTAACATTTCCAAAATACCAATTTATATAATTAATCAATAATCATGCTTATTATCATCAACACATGTCCAACACAATTGAATCAAAAATCAATTCATTTTCCATGCTTCAACTCACGGCAATTAGGGTTTTATTGTCCGATTCCGAATTAAATCCAATTAAATCCTAAATCAACATTTCCCAAGTCTTTCAAACTCATCCAATGATTCAAAAAAAAAAATCACCATGACATTAGGGCATCCAACTTTCGGCCAAGCCTCAAATTTGGGGAAAAATTATCCAATTCAATTTTCATAAAATTGTTCATGCATAACACTATGTTATCATCATTCAAGCATATTCAAACAATCAATTTCATCCAAACATGCTCAAATCAATTTTACCCAATTTTAAAGTTAAGAACCCTAATTCCAATTTCATGCTTAAATCATGGCTCTGATACCATTGTTGGGTTTCTACTATAGTCCCAAGATCAATTTAAGCATTTAAAAGTGTGAATACAACAAAGTAAAGTTGCGGAAATACTCACTTTGATCGGATTTGCGATGCGTTGAACGCAAAAAATTTCTGCTCCTTCCTTGAAGCTCTCGGCCAAGCCCTCTTTGTGCTCCTTTGATTTTCGATCAAGCCCCATTTGTGTGCTCCAAGCTCCAAGCTTTGTGAATGAGATTCCATGCTCAAGGGTTTGTTTCCCTATCACCTTTGGATGACTCTTTAGTGTGCTAGCACTTGGAAAATTTGCCACAAACTTCCTTAAGTGTTCTTGATGCTCTCGGCAATGAGAAGCAATTTTGAGAGAAAAATGGCCCTCGGCCGAAAATGGGAGAGGAGGAAGAGAGAAAGAGTTGTGTGTGTGTTGTGTAATCTAATACACAAAAATGAAAGTCAAATATCAAAATAATAAAATATGATATATGTCTTTCAACCATCACATTAGTGTGTTTCACACTCAACCATCAACCAACAACTTCCATCACATTAAAGTGATAAAGTTGACTAGTGATGTGAAGCTTGATGTGACTTGTGGGCCCCACTTGATTCGAAATGCGAGTGGTCCCGCAAACACTCCCGGGCTCGGGTTCGCTAATTCTGAATTAACGAATTTTTCTTTACGACATAATTAAATCAAATTTAATTAAATAATTATGCCTAGCAAAATTACTATTCACGTCGCTAGCGAATTAATTCTAAATTAACTCGTTCGCCCGAATTAAAATCTAATTTTAATTCCGCGTCGAAATCTAATTTCGTATAATATATCGAATATATTATTTTATCGATTAATTCCAAATTAATCGTTCTCTCTCTATAAATAATATTTTATCCCAGATAAAATATCTCCGTAATTAATCCCAGATTAATTTTCTCTCTCTAATAATTAATCTCAGATTAATTATGCTCGAGTCATACGTCATCGATGAATCTTCGGGAAGCGACCCATGAGATCCCCGGATATGTTGGCAGTAAATCCGGTCGTCCGACTATCCGAACACGTATGTACCTAGTACTACATTTTTACCGATTTACAAGACATGGTTAGCTTCTAGCAAAGCACCGTGCCTACCCAATTCTCCAGAAATATTCTTAAAGGAATATGTAATCTATATCAGACGTAGTATACGTAGTATTGCGTATTGCGATCCAGTATCGGATGTCAAGTGCTAGGTCTGGGGCTGGAATTGTGTATGCTCCGTACGAAGCACATGTCAGATCTCTGGTAACTAGTCTCTATAATCGGATAATCATGACCTAGTCATATTATCCCGATGACTGCAGTACTAAAGAGTACTAGTTCCGTATCCTACGTGACCATCATCTCCACTATGACTGGAGTGATATTTCCATCTTGACATCACACCCAATACACTACGATTCTCAATATACCCAGAAGAGGCGTACACAGAACCGGTTAAAGCCCTGGACGACCAAAACCAAAGTATATTGATTGTCGCAAGTATTAGCGGTGCAAGTCTCAGGTTAAGACCAAATACATCTACCCTGATTCGGACTTCCATAGACACATAGTCATACTACTAATGGAATTCCGAGGGGTCTATCCAGAGCGAAGCTATTTCCGTACCATCGGTAAACACAATCTCCTATTACACTTGCATAAGTATCCAATACTTAAATATATGAGAACTATGCCGTTATGCTCCCATAACACGCACAAGTGCAATACTAGTCTATTCCATATTATCGATGTCCAATCTCGATAATACTCCGACTATGGATGTTTTAATGATTAAACCTTCATGGATTGATACTGTCTCATATCTTATCAATCCGGAACTAATCATACGGACTTTTATCATTTATATATCCCTGTAATCTAATTACAAATGATAAAAGAGCAATTCCCTTTGTCACATAGTTAATTTGTACAACAACACCATGTTCTGTACAAATAGTAATGATATGGGTTATAATTGTCCAACAGAAGGACCAGTCTGTGGAGTGGAATAGGAAATGTCAATAAGCTTTTGACAAAATCAAAGAATACTTGGTTAAACCGCCCGTCTTGAAACCCCCAAGGTCGGACAAACCCTTGGTGTTGTATTTGGCCATAGAACCCGAAGCGCTGGGGGCGATGATGGTACAGGCAGATGAGACAGAGGTGGAACATGCAGTCTACTACCTCAGTAAGAAGATTATTCTATATGATGCCCGCTATCAAGAGGTGGAAAAGATATGTTTGGCGGTGATATGGGTTTCCCGAAAGTTGCATCATTACTTCTAATCCTATAAGATACAAGTGGTGGCAAAGGAGGATCCCCTAAAGTATTTACAGTCACTACCTTCACTGGTGGGGAAGTTGGGGCACATGGTTGGTGTTGTTGACAGAGTTTGATATAGAATACCTCACCTCTAAGGTAATCAAAGTGCGAGCCGTAGCGGAATTCCTGGCATTACAACCCATAGAAGGAGATCAGTATAAGTTCGAATTCCCAGATGAGGAGGTTCAAGCCATAACGGTCCAGGGGTGGAAAATGTATTTCGATGGGGCGGTGAATTACAAATGAGCTGGAATATGAATTGTGATAGTAACCCCCGAAGGAGAAACCCTACATATGGCCAAAAGATTGACGTTCGGAGTAACTAACAACATGACCGAATATGAAGCATGTGTCTTTAGACTGAAAGCACTAATAGCCCTAGGAGCTAGGGACGTAGAAGTTTATGGAGACTCGATGTTGGTAGTTCGACAGATGCTAAGGGAATGGGAATTGAAAGAAGACCGGTTGAGACCCTACCTACTCCATCTTAGGAAGTTGGCACAGGCTATCTCCGACTGTAATTCCATCACTTGCCACGAGAAGAAACTTGTAATGAGACCTCTTGTGCTGACAACAGCTAGCAGACCCAGTTATGAGATATAGAGAATCTTGGAAGTAGAAGTCGACGATGGAAAACCTTGGTACTACGACATTTTTTAGTATCTAGAACGTGGAGAATTCCCAGAATGAGCCGGCAAGAAAGACAGAGTACCCATTCAGAAATTGGCTTCTCAGTATGTGAGTTTGAGGGGAGAGTTGTACAAGAGACAAGCCAATGGCATCCGGCTGAAATGTTTAAGAAAAGAATAGGCTCATAAGGTGATGGAAGAGGTGCACGCTGGAGTATGTGGACCACACATGAATGGATTGAATTTGTCTCGCAGGATAGTGAGACATGGATTTTACTGGTCGACCATGGAAGCTGACTGCGCAAAGCTGGTGAAGCACTGTCATGATTGTCAGACACACGGAAACTTGAACCATCTACTGCCTACGTAAATTCATGAACTGTCAGAATCATGGCATTTCTCAGCATGGGGTATTGACATGATTGGAGAAATCAGGCCACATGTATCAAATGAACACCGCTTCATAGTAGTGGCGGTAGACTATTTTTCGAAATGGGTAGAAGCCAAGTCATTCTGTAATGTTACGGCAAAGCACATGGCCAAGTTCATAGCCCGTAATATAGTATGTCGATACGGAATTCCACATCACATAGTGACAGATAATGGAGTCCAATTTCATGGAGAAACAATGGCGACGTTGCAGAAGTATGGGATAAGGTATCACAAATCATCACCTTAGGGCCATGAAAACCATAAAGAAAATACTAGCTAAGATGACAGAAAGTTATAAAGATTGGGCTGACAAACTATCGTATGCCTTATGGGGGTATAGAGCTTCGGTGAGAACGGCACCAGGATTGCCTTGGTTTATGGGATGGAGGCAGTGTTACCAGTGGAAATAGAGATACAGTCAATGCGGGTATTAGCAGAGGCAGGATTGCCTGAGCCGGAATGGGCCTCGCAGAGGTTTGAACAGCTAGCATTACTGGATGAGAAAAGGATAAAGGCCTTGTACCACATGCAGCTATACCAGAAAAGGTTGGTCAGGGCGTTCAACAAGAAGTTGCATCCCACCAAGATTAGAGAAGGTGATTTAGTGCTCAAGAACCTAGTCAAAAAGGTGATGGGGAATGTGGCAGTGAGACTGTCAGATTTGGAAGGGAACGAGTTCACCGAGCCCATCAACGTGGACAGACTGAAACAATACTATGAATAAAAAAAAGGCTCGTTGGGTTGAAAATCCGCAAAGGAAAGCCCAAGTAAAATATAGAGCATGAGCGAGCAAGAAAAATGGTTAATTGTAAAATTTGTGAGGAACAGTTAGCGACAAAGGTATCCTTGTAATGCAGTTTATTATTTCCTACATATGTACTAATAAGTAATGCAAACACCTTTATTGAAATAAATGTTCAAGATGTTCGTAGATTGCATAAATCCCAGCTAACCGGGAAAGATTAGAGTCAAGTAATTACAAATCACGTCTTTTTTTTCTTAGGTGTTGGACCAAGGTTAGGAGATCTAGGAGAAATAGCGTTGGGAGGCCCCAGGGCAGCGACGGGCCACGTTCGACGCTGAGACCATTTGTTCTAGAAATAGTCCAAGAGGCGGCGAGACAAGGGCCCACTTTGTAAGTGCGCTGTCCAAGGACATGGTGATGGAGACACCCATATTGTCGAGGAACCCTAGTGGGAAGATAGAACGAACTGGAGTGTAGGCCGGGAATGGGTATGCAGTGCCCGAGGAAATCCACGGTGACATGACTAAGACGCCGCCAATGACACATCCACGTGATGTATGCAGTAGTGAGGCGCCGCAACCACTCGTGCCATTCCGCATAAGGAAGGTTTTTCTTCATTAAGGCCCGAGCAAGGTGGTGACGAGGGCCATAAGAAATAAAGACATGAGTCGGAGGAGGAACCATAAGCCTTAAATTTTCTTGCAACCAGATCTAAAAAAAATTAGCTCGCTGAATCGAAAACCTGAAAAGGGGACCCAGGCAAGATAGAGCAATCCGCTAAGTTGAAAATCCAAAATGACATTTTAGGCAAAAGATAGGACGAACCTGCAAAACAAGGGGACTCCCAAGAAACCAACTTACATGATGGTGTTTTATCCTGTCTAAACCATGAAGCGTCTCGGCCAAGATAACGGGGGAGTGATCATGACCACATCAGATTCCCTCGATGATGTGAAAAAAATAATAGTCGCCTCTCGTACTATCACAACCCACTAAGAGGTATTGGGCCAAGATACAGAATAAGACTACACTCCTCCGGGGACAGGACCCTACCTCCATCCTGGAAGATACACGTAAAATGACATGTAACTCAATGGGTGAAACACAATGCAGTACCTTTTTCACATTCTCAGGACATCAAAGGAAAGCTTTGGAGGCTTCCCGAGGGTATTGACATTGGAAACCCGACATTGCCGGAATGGTAGTAAGAGAAAATGCAAGCCGAGAATGGCAGCAAACTCCTCATGGAGAGGGCATACTTCAAAATCTGGGAATCTGAAGACATGATTTTCAGTATCCCAAAATGATGAGGCCGCTTTCAAAAAAACGTAATCCACATTGACCCGGTGCAGGTAGCGAAGAGCAGAAAGCTGAGCCAGGTCTAGGGATGACCAGTCTACCACCCCGCGAATAAGGGACACCAGAGGATCTTGAGCCATGAGACCAAAGAGTACTGAGCAATCACCGGAGGAGAATTGACAGAAGGAATATGTAAGCAGGCCAAGGGGGCGCCCAAAGCTTTTTATAGGCAAAGGGCACCAAAGGCCAAAAGGATTCATAAAGGGGTGAAGAAAACCCTCTAGCGTAAGGAATGTCTAACCAAGGATGGCATCAAGCCAATATGACAAAGAAACCCCATCATAGTAGGGAATGTATCCATGCATACATGAACACATGTCGCATATACATAATTTTTGTTTTGTGTTCGCAGGATTTGTAAAAAAAATGACGAGGAGAATAACTCTAAGAATATAGAGGAAACTCGGGAATGAGGACGAGCAACTCCAAGAATGGAGAGGAACCTCGGGAATGAGGATGAGCAACTCCAAGAATGGAGAAGAACTCCGAGAATGGAGAGGAATAGAGCAACCTCGGGAATGAGGACGAAGAACTCCGGGAATGGAGAAGAACTCTGAGAATGAAGAGGAATAGAACAACCTCGGGAATGATGACGAAGAACTCCGGGAATGGAGAGGAACTCTGAGAATGGAGAACAACCTCGGGAATGAGGACGAGCAAAGAGCCTCGAGAATGAGAACGGATCAGGTAAGTAAAAAATACATGCATGACTTTGATAAGGTTGTCACTGTCACACACTGCACAAGCCCCATCAAAGTGGGGGCGACTTAGACATTGCATTTTTGCATGAACCTGATGATGAGCCTCGTATGGAGGCACTATTTGAAAAGTTATGGAAGTTGCGAAAAATGAATGCCAGAATGAAGGAAAAGCTCCAAAATTAGCCCCTCATCGGATTCGGACTCACTAGCCACCCTCGGATTTGCTCAGTCAGCTTCTTCTTAAAACCGTAGCCTCGAACATACATCTACCCCAACTTCGGACCTCCCATGCAGCCCATGCAATCGCCCATGCAATCCATGCAGTCTCAAACCCCATGCACGACAAATCCTCTAATCAAATCACTTGCCAAACTTAATAAAGATTTGAAATCCCCTTCTTGCCAAATATGCAAGATCCTAGACCTAAACTAGAAAGAATTCTCATTTCCTAATATAAGTGATTTGAGTTTCCCTTATAAATCCCTTAAGCACCTTATATAGAAATTGAGATCTTGACACAAAAGGAATGAGAAAGGCTGCCATAGAGAGAGTGACGATAACTTGAAGAATAAAAAAAACCCTAGGAGGCAGCATCTATAAAGAAGAAAGGGAGGAGAACTGAGAGGGGGAACAAAAAGAGGAATAAAAAAAACAAAAGCAAAAAAAAAAAACCAAAAAAAAAAACAAAGAAGAGAAACAAAGAAAAACCCTAAGAGGCAGCCACCATCTTCGCCGTAACCCTCATCAGCCCCCATCAACCAGCCTTCCCCACGATAACCATCACCCCACCATCTTCATCGTCCACCAGAGACAACAGTGAAGAAGCAGAGACAGACGTGAACCAGCAGCATGAGAAGAAACCAACAATCTTAACGTGAACCAGCAGCGTGAAATAGAATGCAGAATCCAGCGGCGTGAACCAGTAGCGTGAGAGTAAACCAGAATGTGGACCTGATGCTGTGAATAAACCAGAACGTGAAGCAGAAACGTGTAGAAGAACCAGAAACAGTGAACCAGTAATAGCATGCGCGAACCAGAAAATAAATACTGGGAAACCCTAGACGTGAGAATGAGGAGAAACCGAGTGAGAGAGAGAATCGAACCAAACCTTGAAACCAAGCTTCGATCCTTCCGACGACGGCCTAACGCACTTTCGACAAAGCAACTTAAAAGGTAAGACCTGAGTTCACCCTTACCATATTTATTTTTATAGTTCCGGACGCTGCATGTCTGGCTGGACGTGAAATACGTCTAGCCGGGTATGCGAAGTCCTACATAAAAAATGACCAAATCTCTGGCCACATTTCTTCTTTGGCATTTTGTTATTTATTTTTTTATCTATTTATTCACTTTTATTGTTATTTTATTATTTCATCTTCATTTTTTTTATGTTTGTTCATGTTGATGATTATACGTATATGCATTGTTATATTATTTCGCGTCTATTTTTTTTATGTCTGTTTACATTGCATTGATGATTATGTGTGTTATTATCCTTTGCGGTATATCGGATGGAAACCCAGACGTAAATTTCGTAGCCAAATCCAAATGGACGGTAGTGCAGTCCGTACTTGGGATACAACTCCATGTGTTATTCGGAAAATACTCATATATGCGTGTTGACCCCCTTTTTGTTTGCCATTTATCTTAATGAATAATTTGCTTTTGAATTATTTCATTTATATTATGATCATTATTATTTACATAGCCCATCACGCATGACTTTTGTGTTGGACAGTTATGGCCCAAAGCATCACTATTTGTACAGATCATGGTGTTGTTGTACAAATTAACTATGTGACAAAGGAAATTACTCTTCTATCATTTGTAATTAGATTACCAAGATGTATAAATGATAGAAGGTCCATATGATTAGTTCCGGATTGAGATGATATGAGACAATATCAATCCATGAAGGTTTAATCATTAAATATCCCTAGTCGTAATATTATCAAGATTGGACATCGATAATGCGGAATAGACTGGTATTACACTTGTGCGCGTTGTGGAGCATAACAGCATAGTTCTCATATATTTGGGTATAAGATACTCATGCAAGTGTAATAGGAGGTTTTGTTTTACCGATGGTATGGAAAATTGCTTCTCTCTGGATAGACCCCTCGGAATTCCATTGGTAGTATGACTATGTGTCTATGGAAGTCCGAATCAGGGTAGGTGTATTTGGTCTTAACTTGAGACTTGCACCGCTAATACTTGCGACAATCAATATACTTTGGTTTTGGTCGTCCAGGGCTTTAACCGGTTCAGTGTACGCCTCTTCTGGGTATATTGAGAATCGTAGTGTATTGGGTGTGATATCGAGATGGAAGTATCACTCCGGTCATAGTGGAGATGATGATCATGTAAGATACGGAACTGGTGCTCTTATATGCTGCAGCTATCGGGATATTATGACTAGGTCATGTTTATCCGATTATAGAGACTAGTTACCAAAGATCCGATATGTGCTTCGTACGGGGCAGACACATTTCCAGCCTCATGCCTTGCACGTGACATCCGATACTGGATCGAGATACGCAATACTACGTATACTACGCCTGATATAGATCACTTATTCATGTAAGGATATTTCTGGAGAATTGGGTAGGCATGACGCTTTACTAGAAGCCAACCTTGTCTTGTAAATCGGTAAAAATATAGTACTAGGTACGTACGTGTTCGGATAGTCCGACGACCGGATTTACTGACAACATATCCATGGATCTCATGGGTCGCTTCCCGAAGATTCACCATTGACGTATGACTCGCACTTTATTAATCTGGGATTAATTAGATGAGAGAGAGAATTAATCTGTGATTAATTACGGAGATATTTTATCTGGGATAAAATATTAATTAAAGAGAGAATACGATTAATTTGGAATTAATCGATAAAATATTATATTCGATATATATACGAAATTGGATTTCGACGCGGAATTGAAATTAGTTTTTAATTCGGGCGAACGAGTTAATTTAGAATTAATTCGTTAGCGACGTGAATAGTGATTTTGCTAGGCATAATTATTTTATTACGTCGCAACGGAAAATTCATTAATTCGGAATTAGCAAACCTGAGCCCGGGAGTATTTGCGAGCGCACTCGCATTGCGAATTTAAGTGCGGCCCACAAGTCACATCAAGCGTCACATCACTAGTCAACTTTAACACCTTTTAGGTGATGGAAGTTGTTAGTTGTTGGAATACCATTGTTGGGTTTCTATTAGGTCCCAAGGATCAATATCAAGCAATGAAACTCATATGAGAATACTCAAAGAAGTTGCGGAATACTTACAATGATCGGTTGAGCGATGTGATGAACACAAAACTTCTCCAAGCTCCATTGAAGCTCTCGGCATTTGCAGGTTTTTGTGCTCCTCGATTCGGCCATGGATGATCCACCAAGCTCCAAGCTTGTGATGTGTATTCCAAGCCCACGAGTGGGTTTCCATATCACCTTCATACGACTTCTAAAGCGTGCTAGCACTCCTGAAATTTTGCCGCAAAATTTCCAAAAGCTTCATGTTGTTCTCGGCAATGGAGAACCAAAAGAAGAAAATTTTGGCCCTAGGCCGAAAATGGGAGAGAAGGAGAGAGTGATGGAGTTGTGTGTTTTGTGTATATAATACACAAATTAAAAAAACAAATACCAAATAATAAAGAAATGATAAATGTCTTTCAACACCACACTTGAGTGTTTTGCACTCTTCCAACACTAACTACTTCCATCACCTAAAATATGTTAAAGTTGACTAGTGATGTGATGCTTGATGTGACTTGTGGGCTGCACTTAAATTCGCAATGTGAGTGCGCCCGCAAACACTCCCGGGCTCGGGTTTGCTAATTCCGAATTAATGATTTTTCCGTTGCGACGTAATTAAATAATTATGCCTAGCAAAATCACTATTCACGTCGCTAACGAATTAATTCTAAATTAACTCGTTCGCCCGAATGAAAATCTAATTTCAATTCCGCGTCGAAATCCAATTTCGTATAATATATCGAATATATTATTTTATCGATTAATTCCAAATTAATCATATTCTCTCTTTAATTAATATTTTATCCCAGATAAAATATCTCCGTAATTAATCCCAGATTAATTCTCTCTCTCATCTAATTAATCCCATATTAATAAAGTGCGAGTCATACGTCATCGATGAATCTTCGGGAAGCGGCCCATGAGATCCCCAGATATGTTGGCAGTAAATCCGGTCGTCGGACTATCCGAACACGTACGTACCTAGTACTACGTTTTTACCGATTTACAAGACAATGTTGGCTTTTAGCAAAGCGTCATGCCTACCCAATTCTCCAGAAATATCATTACAGGAATAAGTGATCTATATCATGCGTAGTATTACTTATCTCGATCCAGTATCGAATATCACGTGCAAGGCCTGCGGCTGGAGATGTGTCTGCCCCGTACGAAGCACATATCGGATTTCTGGTAACTAGTCTCTATAATCGGATAAACATGACCTAGTCATAATATCCCGATAGCTGCAGCATATAAGAGCACCAGTTCCGTATCCTACGTGATCATCATCTCCACTATGACATGAGTGATACTTCTATCTCGACATCACACCCAATACACTACGATTTTCAATATACCCAGAAGAAGCTTACACAGAATCAGTTAAAGCCCTGGACGACCAAAACCAAAGTATATTGATTGTCGCAATTATTAGCGGTGCAAGTCTCAGGTTAAGACCAAATACACCTACCCTGATTCGGACTTCCATAGACACATAGTCATACTACCAATGGAATTCCGAGGGGTATATCCAGAGTGAAGCTGTTTTCCATACCATCGGTAAAACACAACCTCCTATTACACTTGCATGAGTATCCTATACCCAAATATATGAGAACTATTCTGTTATGCTCCCACAAAACGCACAAGTGTAATACTAGTCTATTCCGCATTATCGATGTCCAATCTCGATAATACTACGACTAGGGATATTTAATGTTAAACCTTCGTGGATTGATACTGTCTCATATCATCTCAATCCGGAACTAATCATATGGACCTTCTATCATTTATACATCTTTGTAATCTAATTACAAATTATAAAAGAGCAATTTCCTTTGTCACATAGTTAATTTGTACAACAACACCATGATCTGTACAAATAGTGATGATATGGGCCATAACTGTTTAACAATCTCCCACTTGGCCTATAGCCAATCACTCAAGTGTCCAACACCCGAACTATGTACGGTTCGCTCAAATTTCTGCTAAGGAAAGGTTTTTGTCAGCGGATTTGCATGATTATCATCTGATGCGATTTATTCGATCATCACATCACCACGATGTATGATTCGAACGAATCAGATGAGTATCGAAGTATATATCTGGATTGTTGATGAGACCATTAATTCTTTTACATGTGCTGAAGCCTAGCTCGGCTGCTAACAGAGCTACTCCTAATCTGATTAGGATTATTATCAATCCAGAAGGCTTCTATTGCTGCCTCAGCCGCAGCAATAATCCACTTTTATGGTTATTCGGTAACATTATCTTGCTTGGAAGATTTCAAGCTCACTGTTTCGTTATTCAAAATTGTAGTACCTTTGTTGCGACTAGTAGTCGTTTTTATCGGTTAGGAAACTTGCAACGGTGAACCTAGTCACTTCAAGTTCTCATTCTCCATAGTATAAGAAAGCATCCTTAGTTCCTCTAAGATACTCAAGAATGTTATTAACATCAATCCAGTGACTATCACTTGGATTGGCCCGATTGTGACTCCATATGCTCAAAGCGTATGAGACACCAGGTCGCATACATTTATTTCAATGTACGAGTTCTCAGAGAGCTTCAACAACTTTTAGATCTATCCCATTATATCTTTATTCCTAGAATACAGGTTGTTTCTCCCAAGAATTCTACGGATAATTTTTCATGAAAGCCAAGTTTTCACCGATTATATTATGGGAATATCATTTCCAAGAAATGATATGTCATCATTGTATAGGACATTCACTATCAGTGCGCTCCCACTAACCTCCTTATATACACAAGAATCATTTTAGTTTTGAATTAAATCATATATCATTATGATTACATCAAAACGATAATTCCAAGAACGTAATGCTTGCTTCAATCCATCTATGGATCGAATAACCTGCAAACCTTGTTTGCTAGTTATGGTACGAAAAAAACCGTCAGGATGTTGTAAACATCCTCCAAAAGGTTTTCGTTAAGGAAAGCGATTTTGATGTTGTAAACATCCTCCAAAACCGTCAGGATGTTGTAAACATCCTCCAAAAGGTTTCGGTGCCTGGAATAGTATTACTCTGATTTTCATCGAGTTTTACTTTCCTCCCACTTACCACTGCATATAGGTATTCCTCTTAGGAAAACATCATGGTGAGCAATAATAACATTGTTCTCTTGTGAGTTGTATAAGTACTATACTTTGGTTTCCCTAGGATAACCTACAAATAGGCACTTATCCAATTTGGGTTCTAGTTTGGTATCATCCAAACATATGCCTAGCATTCCCAAATCTTCAGGAATGAGAAAACCTAGTTTCTTTCTTGTTCATATCTAATATGAAGTATGTCAAACAAATTATTATGGAACCTTATTCAAAATAAGTTCTGCATTATTTATGCGTATCTGTTGAAGGAAATGGTAGCTCAGAGCGACTCATGATTAACCTTATCATGTCCAACAAAATTCGGTTTCTCCGTTCAGACACACCGTCAAATTGACGTGTTCCGGGAGGAGTCCTCATTGAAAGAATATTATACTCTTTCAAGTACTTGAGAAACTTATTGCTTAAATATTTTCATCATGGTCTAACCGCGACGGTTTAATACTTTAGCCGATCTGTTTGTCTACTTCGTGTCGAAACTGTAAAAGTTTCCGATTTGTGTTTCAAAAGAAACACATAACCATAACGCTATGACACATCCGTAAAGGTCACGAAATATTCATATCCACATCTAGCCTAGCTAGACATGGGCCCACTTACGTCACTATAACCAATGGCTAACAGATCGGTGGCACTTGCACTTTTACCAAGTAAAAGGCACTTTAGGCACTTTGCCTAATAAACTAGATCCGTAGACATCATTTGAATGGAATCAAATCCGTCCTAGTATCCACTCTTCGAAAGTGTGGATATACGAGTCTTGTTTAATGTGTCCTAGACAACAATGCCACATATAAGTCTCAACTGATTTATACAGTTTGAGCTATTTGTTTGTCATGTCATATGTTTGAGATTTATTTATATTCAAAATATAAATACTGTTATTCACATCTAATGTGTTTATCTCAATATCATCTTTATAAAATAAAACACTTTAGTGTTCTAGAATATAAAGGTATACCCGCAACTGGTTAAACCCTGATATAGAGATAATGTATCTAGTCAAACTAGTTACATTGTAACAATTTCCTAATTTAAGTACACACCCGAAGGGTAGTTCCTAAACTTAGGTATCTACGGTTAAAACAGCGACTTTCGTCCCATCTCCAATTCACAGATAAATCTCAACTGAAGTCAGTATCCTGCTCTTAGCAGATTCTGCACATCAGTACATATTTATGTACCACATCCAGTATCTAAAATCCAATTTTAATACTAGTAGCGAATACGTTTATGACAAACATATTTGAAGTCAGAGCCTTGCCCGTTCTTCAATTCCTTCATGTCTTCATTGTCCACACGGCAGTCACGCTTCCGTGTCCCCGTTTGCCACAATTTAGGCAGACATTTTGGGATATGTCATTTATCTTCCCAGAAGATTATAATAATTTGCATTTGCCCCTTTTACACACTCCAGAAGCCTTTGGCCAAGCCTTGGGCTTCTAGAATGTCGAAGTAAGATGCGCCTTGCGCTTCTTGCCTTATTGCAAACTTTGGCTTTGTCTCATTGAGTATAGCCATTAACTCTCCAAGAGTTTTCTATTGCAATATGTACTTCTAAGATCTAAGGATAGATCTATGAAGATCCTTCAATTTCAATATCATACTATAAAGAAGTAATCCTTAGTTCTGATTAAGAAATTAAGGAGTCTATTTGGCAAGTATAATGGATTAAGCACTAAAGTTATCATCACATGAATATTCCAAATATCATGTTCTATGATTTGCTCAACTCCGGGCTTAGGTTCGAGACGTCACTATATCAAATAAAGTAACTTCTCGGTTTTCAGGACTATCCTGATTCATTATTCCCAATTTGAAAATTAAAGTCGTTTAAATATATTTTCACCCATGATTATGTTTTAAATACTAATCTTTCAATTTATCTTGATTCTAATAGTCCAACTATTTAATCAATAATTTTAGGTACAATTGATTATAGTGATTACTATAGTCTAACTATATAATCAACTATAATTTAATAGGTTAAATTCAATTATATTGATTACTATAATCCAATTATATAATCAACTATTAATTGAAATAGTTTGAATACAGTCCAACTGTTTAATTAAAACAAAAATTAATTATTAGTCCAACTAATATATTAATTTAACGACGAAAATTTTAATGAGCGCGTATGGCAAGTAACTAAACGAATATTGCAAATTTAATACTTGCCTCCCACTATTTTTCGGCGAGCCTCTAACCCTCTGTTGAGTACTCGGGAAACCTTGTTTCCTAGTGGGCTAGGATCCCGTTAAATAACACACAATCTTGACTTTGGCCAATAAATTGTATGATAATTAACTAGGTAGATCTCTAAGATCAATTGGATCCCATCCAATTCCTAGATCCAGTAGGTGGACATCCAAGTCCGAAAAATATATCTTATATATGCCAATATATCCAATATATTGCCTAACATTTTTTCTCTGAATCAACTAAGCCTTGGCTTTGGCACAACAAACTTAGTGATCCCAGTTAAGCGGAACCATTTGACCTTGGAAAGCTTCGTAATCAATGTCGATGGACAAGAAGTGATCTTAACTTTGGCCAACAAATCACAACTTGGACAAGACACCAATATGGAACAAAGCTCTCATGATTCAAACACATCCGTGACGGATAAAGGTCTTGACTTTGGCCAATAAACCAATGCTAGTCTTGGATCTTGAGTAAGAATCACTCAATGGAAGGAAAAACACTTAATATGTAGTGAGGGTTTTTCGCGTGTAATTGGCAACCAATTAATTATCTTTGTTAAGGTCTCATCATCATACACCCTTAAGCATGCATTCTAAACACATAATAAGGCGCGTATAAATAAATTTAATAATGATATGCGGATGGATACTTAACACATTATTCCTAGAACAAATCTCTCTTTTTCCTCTCTCATGCTAGCACAAGTATTACTTCTACCCGATTACATAACACTTCTAAAGAAACCTCATTTACATTGAGGGGAATAGGTGAGAAGAGAAATACAAAGAGTAAGGAGGTAATAGGCTGGACACCCAGGTCCAATTAATAAATTCTACATTTATTACAACAATTTCCAAAATTGCCCCCATCTAAATCCATTCGATATGCATTATTCATACATTGCAACCATGTATTCACACAAGCATGTTATCAATCAATCTAATCCAATTAATTAATCTGAATATTAATGACCATCCAATGTGCAAACAACGATTTGATTTTGCGCGAGTCAAACTCGTTTTGCGAATAAGTACTCAAAGTACGAATTCTTGAATTATATTAAACTGCAACATTAAATCCAATTTAATTTGCATTTAATACTAATTCATTCATTTAATTCCAAATTAAATATTTACACTTTTAATGTACCTTTACAACTTAGATTCCAAATCTAATCGTTACGGGTCTCAAAGCCCGATTAACATCCAATATTTATTTAATTTAAAGTCCAATGGGCTTTTAATTAATTTCTAAGGCATGTACTTTTGGTCAATATGGGTCAAACCCAAATACCAAAGCCCATTTAAGGAATCACCCTTATTTGCCAAGAAACCAATTTTGGCCCATTAGACCCAATTAAAATTAAAGGTCCATTAAGTCATAATTGGACTTTATGGATATGGTTTTGGGCCCAATTGGATCCAACCAATTTGGCCTAAACCTAACTTGGTACAACCAAGCCCATTAAGCCCAATTACAACTTTACAAGCCCAATTTCCAAAATAGGCCCAATTAATTAAATTACCAAATTCCAAATTTTATAACTTAATTAACCTAAAGTGTATGCCCTAATTAATTACCCAAATTAACATTTCCAAAACACAAATTTGTACAATTAATTATGCTCATTATCATCAACATATGTCCAACACATTTGAATCAAAAATCAACTCATTTTACATGCTTAAAGTCTCGGCATTTTAGGGTTTTATTTGTCCGATTCGGTTTCAATCCAATTAAATCCACAATCAACATTACCCAATGTTTTCCAACTCATCCAATGATAAAAAATAACACAAAATATCATGACATTAGGGCACTCATATCTCTCGGCCAAGCCTAGATTTTTGGGGAAAATGATCCAATCCAATTTTCACAAAATTGATCACAAATAACTCCAAGTAATTCATTTACAAGCATGCTCAAACAATTAATTTCACTCAAACATGCTCAAATTCAATTTACCCAAATTTTAACCCTAATCAAGTTTCATGCTCAAAATGGCTCAAGATACCATTGTTGGGTTTCTATTAGGTCCCAATGATCAATATCAAGCAATGAAACTCATATGCGAATACTCAAAGAAGTTGCGGAATACTTACAATGATCGGTTGAGCGATATGATGAACACAAAATTTTATACTATTATTATTATCCCTTTATGCTTTACGTAGTTATTGGTACTATTGCATGTTTTCTCCAACCTTAGCATTGTTACTTCCCATATGCGTTACATTTATTTATTGATGCTTTTCCTGCTTTTCCTGCTTTTCATTGTTTATTATAATTTTCGTTATCGCATCTCGTATTTCTTAATTTAATATGCTTTTGGAATCACGTTATTGTGACTATTATTTTGGTTGAGTATGTAGTTACATTTTTATTCGCTTTTATGCATGAATTGCATTAAGACTTGACTATACCATCGTGTGAACCCGTACATTATACTGGAATAAGTAAGGGACCATTCTGAACCCAACAGTTTGAGGTCTTCCCTTGTGAGGGGTTAGTGCGGCTTTAAATCTTTTCCAGTTCACACTGGGTGGCGACTCATTCATTCTCTGGTTTAGTCCCCCGCACGCTAATCCGTACTCTCTACGGGCTTCGAGCCCAACAGTGTTGTGGTCGCCGAACATCATAGGCATAGCGGTAAACTCTGCTTTACTCCTACAGCGTGCCAAAGCTATGAGCGGAAATATATTCATGGGTTCCACTTTTCACTATTGAATTTAATTTGATTATTGAATTCTTTGTATTCTGTTTGGGGATTATGGTTTTACATTAAATAGTGGGAGGTGAATTTTTAGATTAACAATCCATGATATATTTAATCCTTTTTGATATTATATGAAACTGATTTATTTGCTGATCGTTTTCACTATCTATGTGATAGATTTGCGATGGCGGCTTCTTGAACCAACCTGTTTGCTCGTATGCTGGATACGAACAAGCTTGAAGGCGGTGAAAACCTTACAGACATGGATATGGTCTTGATGATGTCCTCAGATTTGAGAAGTTGGTATATGTATTGTAGGGTCCTTGACCCCTTGCTATATCTGAAAAGGTGACACCGGTGGAAGTTCAAACTTTTAAAAAATGGAAAAAGATGATTTAAGAGTTAAATCATATATTCTCAGTTCACTGGTTTCAGAATTCAAGAGGCAATATTATGATATGCCTCATGCGTACAACATGATGACACGACTCTGAAAACTTTTCATGAATCAGGAACAAGTTTTGGTTCACAGAGTTACAATGAAACTGTTCCATTTAAGACTTGATGAGGGACATACAGTGAGTTCAAATGTGCTTCATTTGATGGATTTGATCGAGCAATTGAGGCGATGCGATTTCCCTCTCAATGATACTATGGGACGAATTGTCATTCTAGGTTCGCTCCTGGCATCATATCGCTAGTTTGTGATGTATTTCAACATGCATGGGATTCACTGTTCTTACCATGAGTTGCGTAGGATGCTTCTTACTGCGAATAAGGATTTAAAGAAGGGAGTGCCGACTCGCCCTCCGAAATCGACTTCACTTTTTGCTTCTTCCTAGTTTAAGTCAAAAGGGAAAGAAGAATAAGAAGGGTTCAAATGTTCTTATGCAGGGCAAGATAGCGAAGCCTAAAAGAGTTGCTGAAGATCAATGGCACAACTACAGTAACATTGGGCACTAGAAGAGGAATTGTCCAAACTACCTAGCAGAGATCAGGAATGAAAGCGCGTCTACATCATGTACTTTTATTTTTCCTATTATTAATATCTCTTTAGCTTGTGAAGTTATGACATCTAGTTGGATTTTAGATTCTCCTTGTCATGTTCACATATGCAACTTGTTGCATGTGCTGAAGGAAACTAGACGACTAAAACTTGAATAGATGCAGTTGCGTTTCGAGAGTGATGACTTTCTAAATGCGGTTGCAGTGGGATTATGTGAGATTCTTGTACCCAGTGGGAGATTTTTGTTATATGACTACTATATTGTACCAAGATGCGTAGCTAATATTATATCCCTTTTTATATTAGATATAGAGTGATATAATGTAAATATTAAGAACTTTTCCTTGTATTTATATGATAGAAATAATATTCAGATCCTTGTGTGTCCAAATGAGCATGGTCATTACATTTTATATACCTCTCGAGATATCTTGAATACTAGGATTAATAAACGTAAATTATCTGAAATAAATAATACTAGAATTTGGCATATGAGGTTACGTCATATAGGCGTGAGACGCCTAACTCAGTTGGTTAGGGATGGTTTTATTGAGGATCTCACCATTGAACCATATCCGACTTGTGAATCTTGCATTCATGGAAAAATGACCAAAGTCCCATTTTCTAGTTTGCACATCGAGCCACTGACTTATTGGAACTTATATATTCTGATGTATGTGGTCCCATGAGTCAAACTGCTCATAGTGATTTTTCATACTTTTTTACTTTTACCGATGATGTGTCATAATACAATTATGTTTATTTGATGAAACATAAATCGAAAACCTTTGAAAAGTTCAAAGAATTCTGAAATGAAGTAGAAAAACAAACTGGAAAATATATTAAATGTCTTCGATCGGATCGAGGCGGTGAATATATGAGCGGTGAGTTCACTGATTATTTAAAAAAGAATGAGATTCTCGCTCAATATACTCCTCCGGGTACTCCACAACACAATGAAGTGTCTGAAAGGAGAAATTAGACATTATTGGATATGGCCGGTCCATGTTAAGTTTTACAGATTTACCCTATTACTTATAGGGTTATGCTCTTTTGACTGTCGCTCATCTTTTGAATAAGATTCCTTCCAAGACTGTTCCTACGACTCCGTATAAGATATGAATCGGTAGGAAATCAAATTTTAATTATGTTAGGATTTGGGGTTGTCTCGTATACGTTAGGATGACACAGCGGAATAAGCTTTTTCCTCGAGGAAAAAAGTTTAGGTTTGTTGGATAATCTTCAAATACAAAATGATATTTATTCTATGATATCAAGCATCGAAACATGTTCGTAGCTCGCTTCGCTAGATTTCTAGAAATAGAATTTATGTCTGAAGAAAGTAATCATAAACAGGTTGAACTTGATGAAGTACAACCTGAAACCAGCGAACCACATGAGGAATCTGAAGTTCAAGTAGATGAAGAATTTTCATCACAATCACTCCGTAAGTCCGTTAGGGTATCTAGACATTCTGATCGCTTGTGTTTGATATAAGAAATGAGTCTTGATGTTCTCTTGATTGAAGAGACTGACCCTTATACCTATAGAGAAGCGATGTTGGACATCGATTCCGTGAAATGGCAAGAGGCCATGAAATCAAAGTTAGACTCTATGCATCAGAATTAGGTTTGGGACTTGGTTATGCTTTCTGATGGAATTGTTCATATCAGTTGTAAATGGGTTTACAAAAGAAAGTGAGAGCCTGATGGAAAGGTCGAAACCTTTAAGGCCCGACTGGTAGCTAAAGGTTACACACATCGACCCGGTGTTGACTACGATGAAGCATTTTTACCGGTACCGATGCTAAAGTCTATTAGGATTTTATTGTCTATTGCTACTTACAATGATTATGCGATTTGGCAGATGGATGTCAAAACGGATTTTCTTAATGGATTTCTTGACGAAGAAATCTATATGAAACAGTCGGAAGGTTTTGTATCTAGCGAAAACTCAGGCAAGTTATGTAAGCTTAAAAAGTCCATTTATGGACTTAAAAAGGCTTCACGAAGTTGGAATCTTCGATTTGATGAGATAATCAAATTTTCCAGTTTCTCAAGAATTTGGAAGAATCTTGTTTGTATAAAAAGGCTAGTGGAAGTGTGGTGGTATTTTTAGTTCTATATGTTTATGACATTCTGATCATTGGGAATGACATCGGGATGATGTAGGGTATTAATGCTTACCTCTGTAAAAACTTCTCTATGAAGGACCTAGGAGAAACTTCCTACGTCTTAGACATAAAGTTCTATAGAGATAGAGAAATGAAGCTCATTGGGTTATCCCAATCAACGTACATAGATAAGATCTTGGAACGGTATAATTTTGGTAACTGTAAGAAAGAAAATATACCGTTCATACATGACATTCATCTTTCGAAGAAGATGTGTCAACAAATAGAAGATGAGAAGATTAGAATGTCTAATCAACCTTACGCTTCGTGTTTGGGCAGCATCATGTATGCCATGTTATGTACTAGGCATGATATCAGTTTCGCGATTAGTGTAACCAGTAGATATCAGTCCAATCCAGGTAATGACCATTGGATGGCCATTAAATATATCCTAAAATATCTTAAGAGTACTAAGGATAAGTTTTTGATTTATGGAGGAGATGAACTGTAGGTTAATGGGTATAGAGATTTAGATTTCTAATCGAATCCTGATGATAGAAAGTCTACATCAGGATTCGTGTTTACCCTTAATGGAGGGGTGGTTTGTTAGAAAAGTTTCAAACTGGGATCCACAACTGATTCCACCACAGAGGCGGAATACATTACAGCTTCTGAAGCTGCAAAAGAAGCTGTTTGGGTTAGGAACTTTATCATAGAGTTGGAAGTTGTTCCAAGTATTGAGAATCTGATTCCATTATACTGTGATAATAATGGAACCATTGCGCAAGGAAAGGAACCAAAGGCACATCAGAAATCGAAGCATGTGGAATGGAAGTATCACTTCATTCGAGAGATTGTGTCGCGATGGGACATTATCGTGTGCAAGGTGCCGAGTGAAGATAATGTAGCAGACCCGCTTACCAAGGCTATTCCTCCCAAGTTATTTGATAAACATGTGGAGTCTATTGGTATGAGATACAATCGATATTGGCACTAAAGCAAGTGGGATAATTTGTTGGGTTGGTACTCGGAGAGTCAATTTTACATTGTATTTCCCTGTACATACTTATGTAAATATTTTATCATGAATAAAATAATTAGTTTCTTTAATATAACATCTATTATTATATGGTAAATACGTAACATACATTAGAATGATTACATTACTTGGTCAGTAAGTAAACTAGCGAAGACCGGTACATGTCGTATATTAGAATCTTTGATTTCAATGGTTGTTACTCGATGAACCATGAGTCTCGAAGACTCGTATAAATATGCAGGTGTTTATATTAGATAAATACTAAACGACTCATCGAAGATTTTTAATAGATGGTACACCAACGTCAATAAGAATCTTTTCGGGTTGAGTAGCATAATGATTCTTTGACTTGAGATACCATTGTGGATATATGAGATATCCTCCACACTTTGATGACAGTCACGTCACCGACGTATTAAGGTCAGACCTCCGATAGTTCGTTGGGTGTGGACTGATTCTCAGGATATCCTGTGTGTGTCAAAAAATGATTTGTTAGTTCTGTGTACAGAGCATAGGTATTCAATATTGGGTTAGTGATTTGTTAAATCCATGGGCCCGTTGTACATTGTAGAAATGAGTTCTAAGTGTTATTAAGAGATCGTTAATTAATACGTCGATAGGATTATACCTAAAGAAATTTGACGTTTATATTTGTATCTCTGGTATGATCTGAATACCTGTGATGGAGGGATTATACGTATGCAGTGACCTCAACCTGTATAGTTCAGCGAGTTTATCCGTGGTCGTCATAATTTACGGGTGGGTAAATTAGGGACACGAAATTGGATTTTGTAACGGATATGCCTGAACTTATAGAGTATCACATAATGAAATATTCTTGTAGAGCACTAGGGCAACAGTTATGAATAATGTTGATTATTTATAAATCGTTAACGGTTAAACGAATTAATACATGCAAATGAACTTTTCGGTAATTTCTTAATTAATGTGTATTTACATTTAATACATGATTTTATTAAATTCACATTAATTAATTGTCAAATAAGATATTTGAAAAATATCATAAATATATGTATTTTGATTATTTAATGTAAATATGATACATATATTTAGATATTTATATTAAAGTAATTATTTAATTATTTAATTGTTAAATAATTAAAGTAATTAAAATAAAAATATCTAGCCTTATGATTATATTAGGAAATGGCTTAATATGATTAGTTAGACTTGTTTATATTCATTTATGGTTGTAGTGTACAATTAGAACAAGTTAACTTATCATTATCTACTTAATAAAAACTAAAGCAAAAAATTGGATATTTTTCTCAAAGGTTTCGGCCGGGGGGGGGGGGGGGGGGGGGGGGAAGAGTATATAAAGTTTTTGTTTCATTTTTATTTCATTAGGTTAAGCCTCCAAACATACACCAAATGAAATTTTGAAGATTTGTAAGTTTTTTCAACATTTCTTTAGATAGAAAAATATATCTATTATTCTTAGATAAAACATATGATGTGTATATGTTTTTCTACTCTCTTGGTTTTGTGTTGAGAAGTTTCGAAGCTCGAATGAAAGATATATGCATGTATGAAATTAAAGTAAGCTTATAAATGGTGTATAAGCACACTTTTAGTCATTAGATGACTTGGTTGTCATTCTAGAGTTGTTAGGCCACTCAATGATGACCTAGAAATGTTCTTGAGTTGTTTCAAAGTGGTTAGCCTTGTTTGGTGTTGTAGAGATTGGATTAAAGTATGATATTGAATTAATTTTGGCTAATTTTGGTTAATTTGATTAATTTAAAAATTAGAGTTTATGCCTAAATCAAAATTGGGGTTTTTCGTATATGTGATCTATTTTGATGTATATGAGATTTACAAATTATTTTGGTAGTGATTGGAAATCACCTAAACGTGTATTTGACAATTTATGACTAAAATGATACAAATGTAAAAGTTTGACGCTAATTGGGGTTCTCCGCATTTTAAAGGATTTTGGGTGAAATCTGATTTTTGAGTATGAGTGATTAGAATAAATTAGTTTATTTTAATTACCCAAGAGAAATAAATTATATTAGAAAATTTTAATTTTTCGTGTTCCGCTACGTTAACCGATTATACCATTAAAAACCCCAACAAATCAAGCCCTAGATCTTCCCCGACTTCAATGGTCTTTGAAAATTTCATCAAAAGATGGTCCGACTTGAGACAAGGGTAAATATTATAGGAGGCTTTCCTGATGCTCATCTTGAATTAGTTTTTCATTACTTCTTAAAATTTCACTCTCAAAAGCGGCGAAGAACTCACAATGGTCAAGCCAACCAGAACTGGATATAGACCCTTGGGGCAGATCGAATGCTTGGGGTGCTTCAAATTTTTCTTAGCAAATAAGATCATTTTGGAAATCCGAGAAGGCAGAGTTGGAATGGAGAGAGCAGAAAGTTTTTTAAGCTTGCGAGGCCTCTCACTACAACATTATTAACTTTTAGCGTCGATAAAAGTTCACACTTCATCGCTAAACTGCGTCGAAATAAAATTTTGGTGCGAAAGCTTGGTCAATGAAGATATTTATCGTCAAAAACCAATTTCAACGCTAATAATTATTAAACTTTTGTGGGGCCAGTGGGACAACTGCCCCCACTTGCCTCTTAGTGGATATGCCAGTGGTAAAATAAAAAAATCAAAATTTTTAAAAAATAAAAATATATAATATGTAATATTATTATTATTTTACCTTATATATACACATATTATATATACACACACACACAAGTGTGCGCGCACGCGCACACACTGCACGAGCGCGTGCGTAGACATACGTGCTCGCGCGATGCACACGCGCACACGCATACGCGCACGCACACACACGCACGCACACACACACACGCACGCACGCACAAGCACACACACGCACGCACGCACAAGCACACACACGCATGCAGACGTGCCCGCGCGCACACATGCATGCCCACGCGCACACAAGTACACACGAAAGGGCACGGAGACACACATGCGCTCGCACACACACATAGCCTAGTGGCATCTATGCTACAAATTCAATATTGAGGTCAAGGGTTCAAGACACACTAATTACATCAATTTGTAGAATTAAATATGGATTATGTGGGTTTAGTCTGGGCCCGCTCTTGGGTGGTACTAAGGCTCAGGTATGGGGCCCACCCATGACCGTTCTTGTGGGGCCCATGGTAGGCCTCACAATTTTTTAAAATGCATTCAGTTTACTAATCGAATAATGTTCGTTCGGTATAGTTTACCGACCGAATTACTATTTTTAAGTTACCACCGGCGCTATTTCGATCAGTAATTTATCACCGACGAATCAAATACCGACCGAAGAAATTCAGTCATTTTTAGTGGGTAATCGTGATTACCGACTGAATTTTATAAATTATCGATCAAATATTCAATCGATAATCTCCAATTTTCTTATAGTGCACATCAATTGAGATACAAATTATTATATCCCAACTTGCCTAGAATTACTATCTATGTATATGCACATGAGCCATTCTCGAGCATAGACATGGGCAAATATTAAATTTTTTGACCTTATGCAATGGTGTATGATGCTAAATAGTGACGTATAGTTACTAAAGATTGCATGCAAACATTCACACTAAAAGTTTTTTGTCAATAATTTCTATAAGGAAAATAACAAAATACTCTCAATTGTTAAATACCGGCATTTGAGAAAACTATAAGTTAGTTCACGCCATTTGTCATTAATGAAAGGGGAATCCCATTCCCCAGTGCCTTTTGACAGTCAACTTTCAAACATATGCTGAGCTGTGATTGTTACTGTTACGATTTTTCTTTTGATCACGCCCAGATTTTTCAGTTTGCCGAACAAGAACAGAATTCAATCACACACAAGAACAAGAGGAATTTTTACCGTGGTTCGCCGGAAAGATTCCCGACTACATCCACGTTGAACTCCGGAACAAAGAGCTCACTGCACTAATCAATCACAAGATTTCTCAAGAATCTTGAATCCAATTACAACACCAATTTTCCCCTAATCACAAGATAAACCCTAATCTCTAAAAGTGTCAATCTCTCAAATTCCAATTGAAGATTACACTAACTTGGACTAGGAACAAAGCTTAAACAATTAGCCAAAACAATAGGAGAAAAATGTGTAAAGCAATTAATGAAAACCTCTTTTTAATTCTTAACCTAAGCATCCTTTATATATGATGAGCAAAAAAGATGTAAATAGAACAACGGCAAGGATTGCGCCACGTGTCCCTCATCCAACCGTTGGATAAAGGTTTCACATTTTACAATCTCCACCTTGAAGCCAAAAACATCCATCACTCCTAATCATACACAATGACACATTTAGGCCAAGATAGCACAGTAAACTCACCTACTTCCATCATCGTTCATGTCGGCTGCAAGGTCAGCCAACCCCCACATGCAACAGCTTCATGCAGTGGGAGATTTTGGTAGCAGTCACAATTTTTGTCCCCATGTCAGATGGGTTATCTTCAGTTGGAACCTTCTTAATCTCAATCTTACCACTTGAGATAATTTCTCGCATAAAATGATACTTCACATCCACATGCTTGGTTTTCTCATGATGTACTGGATTCTTGCTCAGATGTATTGCACTCTGACTGTCAGAATACACAACTGTTTTACCCTGCAGCTGTTGTATTTCGGTTAAGATACCCTGAAGCCAAATTGCTTCCTTGAACACATCAGTTATGGCTATATACTCCGCTTCGGTAGTTGAGAGTGTAACAAACGGTTGCAGGCTTGACTTCTAGCTGATGCAATTTCCACCAAGTGTGAAATAGTAAGCTGTGGTTGACTTTCTCGAGTCTCTGTCACCTGCAAAATCAGAATCAACATACCCTACCAAATCTAAAGTGTTAGATTTGTTAAAAAAATAAGCCATAATCAACAGTAGTATTTAAGTATCTTAACAACCATTGCAAAGCACTCCAGTATGCTCCACCTGGATTAGACATAAACCTACTCAATAAAGATACAGCATATGACAAGTCAGGTCTAATACTAATCATGGCATACATCACAGAACCTATAGCATTTGCATAAGGTACATTTTCCATTTTAATCATCTCAGACCTATTAGCAGGACTTTGTGACTTAGACAAAATAAAATGACTCGCAAGAGGCTGACTAACTGGTTTACAACCACTTACACTAAATCTAGATGCTACCTTTTGCAAATATGTGGATTGATGTATTTTAAGACAATTCTTACCTCTATCTCTATCAATGGTCATACCTAGGATTCTCTTTGCACTACCTAGGTCTTTCATGTCAAACTCACTATTCAACTGATTCTTAAGTTTGTTAATAGCATTCATTGATTCAGAGATTAGAAGCATGTCATCAACATACAATAACAAATACACAGGACATTTTCCATCAAGCATGAAATAGAAGCAACTATCATATTTACTCCTTATGAATCCAATACTAAGCACAAATGTATCAAATCTTTTATACCATTGCCTAGGTGACTGTTTAAGACCATATAAGGATTTATTAAGCAGACAAACATACTCAGGATGATTTTTATCTATAAAACATGCAGGCTGAGACATATAAATTTTCTCCTCTAATTCTCCATGTAGAAAAGCAGTTTTCACATCCAATTGTTCCAATTCAAGATTATACTGCACTACTAGAGCTAACATCATTCTAATAGTTTTAAATTTAACTACAGGTGAGAAAATTTCATTATAGTCTACTCCTTCCCGTTGTGTAAATCCTTTTGCTACAAGCCTGGCTTTTTAAACCTAACAGGGTCACTAGGCAGTAGTCCTTCTTTGACCTTAAACAACCACTTACACTCAACCAACTTCTGGTTTTTAGGTTTAGGAACTAAAGTCCAAGTTTGGTTTTTCCTAAGAGAAGACATCTCCTCTTCCATAGCCCATTCCCATTCAAGTTTATGGGTAGACTTTAATGCCTCTCCTATGCTAGCAGGCTCATTCCCATTAATTTCATGACTTGATATTAATGCACAGAAATACAAATCATTGGTTGAGTAATCATTCCTGGTAGGAGGCCTTACCTGCCTCATACTTCTGTCTCTTGCTAGCTGATAGTTGGCCAATGTGTCTTGTGGTGTTTCATCATGCTGCTCAGTTTGATCCAGTTGATCTACTGTGTCCTCTTCACTTTGTTCTTGTATATCTGCTACTTCATTTTTGTTTTCCTCCTGGTTATTTCTTCCGGGCTGGGTGTCCTCAGATGTCTCAGTGCCTGACATGTCACCTACTTGATCAGCGGTCCTTGATGTCCCTGGCTCCACCTGTATCTGAGCTCCACCTGCAAGATCAAAATCTGCTAGATCATTTTCTAAGGCACCTGCATTCTTGTTAGTAGATTTACAAGGAAAACAAAGTTCATTGAATATAACATCTGACTAACTATGATTTTGACTCCAGGTGATTCCCTTTCCAATAACCTATACCCTTTTGTCCCTTCTTGATATCCTAGGAAAACATACTTGATTGACCTCGGTTCAAGTTTACCTATGCACTGGTGAGCATAAGCTTCACAGCCAAACACTCTAAGGTGGTCAAGCTTCTGAGCCCTACCAGACCAGATTTCTTCTGGTGTCTTAAACTGAACGGAACTATTTGGGCTCAGGTTAACTAAATGAGTAGCAGTATTGAGGGCCTCACCCCAAAACGGCCTCGGAAGTTCGGAAGAAAATAAAAGACATCTGATCTTTTCTAATAGGGTTCTATTCATTCTTTCTGCAACTCCATTCTGTTGAGGGGTGTGTCTCACAGTCCTATGTCTCAGGATACCCTCACTAGTACAGTATTGATCAAACTCAGTATTACAAAATTCCAAGCCATTATCAGTTCTTAAGACTTTCACTTTGTTACTAGTTTGATTTTCTCTAAAACACTTTCCATTCTTTAAATTTAGTCAAAGTTTCATCCTTTGATTTTAGTAGAAGAATTCCATACCTTCCTACTGTAGTCATCAACAATAGAAAGAAAATATTTCTTACCCCCATGAGTCTGGACCTTTGCTGGTCCCCATAGATCACAATGTAGGTACTCTAGACTCGCCTTTGACAAGTGACTTTCAGTTGGGAAGCTCTGTCTGTGCTGTTTGCCCAACATACAGATCTCACAAAACTCAAGTGGCTTCAACTGGTCCTTTCCAAATTGTCCCTGCTTGCTGAGTATCTGCATTCCTTTCTGGCCTATATGGCCAAGTCTCAAGTGCCATATATTAGTCATATCAAGATTAGAAGTTAAAGCAGAAATGGGTTTTTCCGAGAATACATGTTGGCCATTTAGAACATACAATCCGTTTCTTTTTATACCAGTTAGGATTAGTTTATTACCCTTAGATATGTGCATGTTTCCTTTGTGTGCTTTATATGTGAAACCTAATTCATCTAGTGTTCCTAGTGATATCAGGTTTCGTTTCAGGTCAGGTACATATCTAACGTCAGTAAGTATCCTAACTTTACCATCATGAAGTTTAAGTGTTATGTCCCCAACTCCATGTATCCTACAAGTATTGTCATTACCCATATACACAGTGCCTTGGTCATAATTTCTAAAGTTGACAAACCAGTCCCTATACGGACTCATGTGAAAGGAACACCCGGAGTCCAGAATCCATTCTCTACTAATGTGATCACTAGACACAGTCAATGCCTCAGATAGGCACATCGACCCCTTTTCGGCAGCCACAGTAGCGCTGCCTTCATTTTTCTGTTCCCTGATGAACTTATAACAATTCCTTTTAAGGTGTCCCATCTTCCCACAATGATAGCACTTCTTCCCACTGTCTTTATTCTTATCCTGTTTATTCTTTTTCTTCCCTTTAGGTTCTTGGTTATTAGTCTGATGATTATTCAGACCATTATATTTCCTTTCATTTTTTCCTTTCATGAATAAGTTCGCTCCTCCTCTCCTATTGGTTCTAAGTTCTAGCTCTCTAGCCCTTATACCAGATATCACCAAGTCTAGCCTAGGTACAACTCATGTGTACTATAGAGAGTTCTTAACGACACTATATTCTTCAGGCAGTGCATTTAATAGAATCATAGCTTCGCTAGAGTCTCCTAGGGCTTGGTCCGTTCCTTTAAGGATTTGAGTCATTTTCGTGAATTCATCCAAATTATCATCTATCAACTTATTTGTGTCCATCTTGTAATTAAACAAATTTCCTTTTAAGAACACTAAATTTGGTGCAGAAATAACAGAGTATAGAGATTCGAGTTTACCCCAAAGTTGAATGGCGGTGTCCATTCCATCAACTTTTCTGATGACCGAATCTCCAAGGTGAAGGAAAATCAGGTTGTAAGCCTCTTCCAGGATTTCGTCCTTCGCTTCCTTTTCCATCTTTGGCCACTTTTCTGGGTCCGGTTCCAGCGCCAAAGCCACCTTATGGTGGGATAGCAAAACCCTCATTTTTTTCTTCCAAGTGGTGAAATCCCATTTTCCGTCAAATATGCCAATGTCGAGTCTCATAGTCGACATTTTTATTACTTTTTCAAGTAATCACCCAACAACAATTCCGCAAACACTCTCGACAATTACTCACTCAATCTTGCCCAAACACAATCGGCAATTACTCACAGTTGCTCACCCAACACTACAACTCAAACAGAATGCTTAATTTTTTTTTTCTTATTCGGCAACACTGACCTTGGTCAGTAACTCGGCAGCCCAAAGATTAATTTCCCACACAACTCTCGGCAACTTAGTGGCTAAATCACCCAGACTCCTAAGCCTTCTATACCCAAACTTTCAATTGTGCCTTCCTGATAACTCACCCAAACAAGACAGCAACCACAAACGGCAATTACTCAAACCTTGGGTGCATCAATCAGCAACTTCAGTTACTTGGCTACAAGGGTCTTGGTCTTCCACTCAATGCCCAGATTTGGCAGCCCTTATCTTGGTGACCCTAATCAGCAGTTATGACCTTCAAGCCAGCGAGGATATTGGTTCGGCAGGCTAGGGGTTTTGATCGTCAAAAATTGGGGATTTAATCTGCCACTCACCGGTTATTGGTTGACAGGAGGGATTTATCTTGAATCAATAACCCTGCTCTCTGGTCGGCAGATCAGGGGGATTTCTTGATTGTTCCACTCAAGATCTTTCACCCAAGGGATGAAACGGCAACCAAGTCACTGGATCTTGATGTTTGCAGATTTTGTCTTGGTCTGCAGGTCTTAATCGGCCAAAACAGAATCGGCCACCCAGCATGAGTCTTCTTGATCGGCTTGGTTTCTTGAGGGTTTTGTTTTGCTGCAGCAGGGTTCGGTAGGCAGGTAAGGGGTTTTGATCGACAAATTGTTTGCTGTAGCAGGGTTAGGCAAGACAGTCTCTTGATATGTTGCTTTCGAAAGAACTCTACTCGGCCAAAAGACCAAGAGCACGGTCGACAGAATTTTGGTTTTGATCTTTAGCTTTTGATCTTTGATCGACAGTCCCTTTGATTCTTGCTTTCTAATTTTTCAACCTTTGCAGGCTCTGATACCACTGTTACGATTTTTCTTTTGATCACGCCCAGATTTTTCAGTCTGCCGAACAAGAACAGAATTCAATCACACACAAGAACAAGATGAATTTTTACCGTGGTTAGCCGGAAAGATTCCCGACTACATCCACGTTGAACTCCGGAACAAGGAGTTCACTGCACTAATCAATCACAAGATTTCTCAAGAATCTTCAATCCAATTACAACACCAATTTTCCCCTAATCACAAGATAAACCCTAATCTCTAAAAGTGTCAATCTCTCAAATTCCAATTGAAGATTACACTAACTTGGACTAGGAACAAGGCTTAAATAATTAGCCAAAACAATAGGAGAAAAATGTGTAAAGCAATTAATGAAAACCTCTTTTTAATTCTTAACCTAAGCATCCTTTATATACGATGAGCAAAAAAGATGTAAATAGAACTACGGCAAGGATTGCGCCACGTGTCCCTCATCCAACCGTTGGATAAAGGCTTCACATTTGACAGTTACATTAATTAACAAATAAATCTGCTTTAATCCAATGCAGAACAATAAACCCATATTATATATGCATGTACTTTTGTATGTACATGATGATAGCAAGGAATTTTATTACGGCCACGAAAAAAAAAAGATCCACTAAAAAAAAGTCAAGTGGCTCCAAAAATGGAATAACAACATTAGATCTATATGAATATTGATAACAACTATATATAGAATGGCCACTTCTTGCAAGTTGCAACTGATAAAAGGGACTTCTAATTTTCTAAAGTTGTTTTCCTATAGAAAAGTTATCATGAAAAGTTTATTAACACTGTTATAGGTGATTTTTAAATTATATTATAGTATATTTATATTTATAATCAAAATCTCTTAAATAAGTTATGTAATATCACAATTTGAATATCTAAATTTACTACAGGTCGGATTTATCTCAAATATTAACAAATAAATAAATCAACATTTACAAAGCAAATTTACATGATACAATTTGAACGCCCACTCACATACGTAAAACAGAAATTGTTTATAAAGAGATTTGTGTTAAAAAAAGTTATTAACATAAACAAAATATTTAGAACCCATCATTTTTTAACTTTCTATATTTGTATAATTTTAATTTGTATTACATTTAATTTTCAAATTATCGAAACTGCCCAATTTTGGACAATTATTCAGTCCATATGTGGCTCGACCCTTAGTTAATTTATGTGGTCGTCTAGGGTCTCACCCCACACACAAGGCTCCATAAAAATTTATACCTACATATTTTAAGTGTATTACAAAGTTATTATTAATTTTTATATGGGAAAAAAATAACAAATTTTATCTAATTGATTAGGTAATTGTAATATAGAATTATTGAAATTTCTTATTTTCCAAACATATAATAATTTTTTTTTTTTAAATATGTTTAATTTAATAAAATGTCGCTAAATTTTTTCTTTTAAGACCCTAAAAATATTTGAGGCGCATCTTCGATCCGATGTTGATATTCATTTATTATCTTATCAAAGTAACATAAAATCTCGAGAAGAATATATTGGCATCGACGAGTAGAAATGATAGTGACATTTAGAAGTACAATTAAATTAATTTCTCAAGTGGTTCCTAAATTGATAAACCCCAATGCCATTAAGCCATATATGCCAACAATAACAAATACATGGGAGGCCAAAATTTACAATTCTTAATTAAATGATAAACAATTTTGGTTACTTTTTATACGAGATATGAAGTTGTTGATTTTTATGAGTTAGATATTTTCATTTATTTAAGCCCCCTAACCACTAATAAAGAAAAAGAGACTTAAAATTCAAAAGCATTATCACGTATTTAGTTTATTCAGTCCCTAAGGGGTGTGGCTTGGTGGTGTAGGGTCTAGGATCTCACCTTGAGGTTCTGGGTTCGAATCCAGGGGGTGCACTTTTTGTAAGAGCCTGGGACAGCCGGTAGTTTTACCTGCGCCGCGGCCCAGAATGGGTGGTTTAGTGGCGGGGTTTCCATTCCATAAAAAAAAAAAAAAGTATTTAGTTTATTCGTTAGGGACAAACATTAAATTATGATAACCACTACTTTAATTTGCAATTGCAAAGCAACGACAAGAAAGGCTTTTTATTCGTCTTTTAGACACCAAATGATACTTGAGGAAGTTGTTTGTTTTCACTGCTCTCATAAGGGAGCTATTCTTTTTTCCCCTTTTAGGGAAAAAGCATAAAGGAAGTATTAATTAAAGGAAAAGTTGTGCTAATTAAATATTCTCACACTACTAAAAAATAGTGACCAGCTTTTCTCAAGTCTTCGTGGTATTTAGGGATGGCAGTTGTACCCGGAAGATCCGGGCTCGGGTAGATCCGGGTTCGTGATTAAAATATCCGGACCCGGATTTTAAAAAATATGATCTGGGCGAATTCGGATCCGGATCGCAAATCATACGGTCCGGTCCGGATAGACCCAGGTCCAGAAAAAAATAATTAAGTATAATAAATTAGAATAAAATATAAAATACAAAATAATATGCATACAAAATAAAAAAAATATAATATAATATAATTAAAAATATAAAAGAATTGAAATAAAACTAATAAAATTGACAAAATACAAATATAAATATAAAATAATACAATTAAAAAAATTTAAAAAAGGGGTATCCGAATCCGGACCGGGTAGATCCGGGTCCGGACCCAAGACAATGAAAATATTTCCGGATCCAGATCAAGATTTGGATTTTGCTATCCCTAGTGGTATGACCATATTCGTTGTTTTTTGGGCAAGCAGATGAACATTATTTATCAAGGATGATCAGTATATGATACAGCTCGGACACCCATATTTTTCACATTATATTCACCTATCGCTTTCAAAACGTCCACACCAAAGAACCCATCTAAATAATTAAAATGAACACCATTGAAACACATTCCCAATAAACGCTTCTCATTTGCTTCTAGAACGGTACAATCCAGACGATCTGAAGAAAATGATATGTAATATCTAGAATTTTTCAAAACGGTTCTAGAAGATTCCCGAATTGAAGTTTAAAATTTGGCACTGGATGATATTCGAAAATAAGACTTTATGTGTTGGAATGACGCATGGATGACATCAGCGATGACGCATGGATGACATCAGCGATGATGCGTGTCTGCAGGCTGCATAATTGTGGCGCGTCGCGACGCATGAACAAAAAATTTCCAAATTTGCTTTTTTTATCCGAATTTCACCGTTTTAGCCCCGATTCAATTACAGTGAGTTCTGAAACTTTATTTATCTGCAAAATAACACAAAACACATAAAAAATATTCACAATACTTGAGAAACTAAACAAAATATTAAATCAAAGGATGGTAAATAGTGATATATTTTCCGCTTATTTCACCCCAAACCTAACATTTTGCTAGTCCTCGAGCAAAACAACAAAATAAAATACAATAAACAACTTTAAAATAAAATTAAGATAAGCCACTTTCGTAGGGATCACGATTGCATTTAGCGTATACAACAAGTCTTTAAACCCCTAGGTGTCCCTAGTGGACGAGTTGTAGTCTCGTGAGGGCTTACAGTGACGATACCCACAAACGTCAAATGCACATAAAAGCAAAAAGTTCAAACAATTTAGTGACTAAACAAGTGAAACTCTTATCCAAGTTAATAGTTGTTTTATTTCTTTCTAAATTACCAAATAAGTAAATTCTCCGATTATTTTTGACATTCTTCATATACACAATCAACAAGGTATTAATCAAATCATTGAGCCCACAATATTCATAAGTGTAGTTGAAAAGAGATTGATATTTTTATCCTAAAGTTATATCAGAATTCACAATTTTGTTAGCAATGAATTTTTTTTTTATTATTAATAACATTTTTAATCCATGCAGCAAGCTTTGAGCCAGTGACTCCCAAGTCAGTTGACTTTAGGGCACTAGGAGTTAAGACACCCATACGGACTTAATTACTCGAATCTCATATGTCTTTTTTTATAATATTTTTAATCCATGTAGCGAGATTTGGGCCAGTGACTCCCAAGCCAGTTGGCTTTAGGGCACTAGGTGTTAAAACACCCTTAAAGACTTAATTACTCGGATCTCAGATGTTTAATTTTGTTTATTTATATATTTCATTGCTTTTTTAGATGCTTCCTCCAATTAAACTAGAGCACTGAATATTACAAACTTTTCACTTACAACTCATGTCCGTATGTTACCATGCATGTTGATAATACCTGTCAACTAAGCATATGAAGATCCAATTTAGTCAGTATTATGGAGAATTCACAAATTAAATAATTCAAAAGGAAATAAACAAAAATTAACTTGTTACGAAATATGTTGAGATACGCCTAAGGAGTGGAAATTCCTTACACAGCTATCTAAAACACCATTCCATCTGATTAGTGAAGTTAAAAAAAATAAAAACACATATTTTTTTTTTATTATATATTTTTTAAATTTTTGAAAATTTTTGACTAAAAATCAAATAAAAACAACACAACGAAAAATAAAGACAAGATACTAGTCAACTATTCCCCTCCTCCAAACCTAATTGAGACATTGTCCCCAATATCTAAAAAGAAGAAGAAGAGTTTAGAAAATAGTATCTGGTTAGCTGGAATTCTACATCTAAAAAGAAAATTAAAGGTTAAGATTCAGATTCATCTGACGCTTCTTACCATGATCATTATCGGACGAGTCATAAAATCCATCAACATTAAACAGTCCAATTGGTTTTTGGTGTATTTCAAGTTCGCCCAAGATAACACTATAAATATTTCCTCCATCATGCCCAAACTACTTGGAAAAGCAATAAAAGCATCAGCACGGTTAATCATTTCAACAATTCATTCAGACATATCTATCACTATGCATTATCTCTTTTTGATTGTCCGATAAGTTTCGCCTCTGCCAAAGGTTTTGGGACGATTCCCAGAACTTGACTACCTCATTCATGTACAGCCCTTGAAATGTACCTCATTAGTCCAAGATTGCCACCGCCACTAGGTGTATATTCCTTTCAATAATGACTCTACCCAATTCCTGTGTTGCCTCAACAAATTCTGGCTTAGAACCAACACTAGTACCGCAAAACACATAGATATTTACAACTCGTCTTCTTGAAGTTGCTTCCATTTTTTTTTTGTATTTCTTTCAAATCTGGATGTCTACAAGAGTGCAATGATGAGCTGAATTTATAGAACCTGAAAATGGGTGAGTAATAATAGCACTAGTACCTACCAAATGACAATTATTATCTAAAAAGTAAAATAAATCGTGGAAGTCAAAAAGTATGGATCCTGTCTGAGAAAATAAAAGAAAATAACAAAAAAAATCACAATTATTAGATAAATACAAAGAGATAATAATATGTACAGATAGTAACGGCTTGATTGACATCTATGCGTCAGAGACAAGCTTCCTATCCAATTTTCTTATAAATTGGCAAACAAGGTCTTTTAAAGTCAGATTCCTGAGACTTAATTGTTGTCTTTCTTTTTCGAAATTGTGTATGTAACATACGAATTTCGTGATACACATATCTACTAGGATGCGTCTCAAGAGTCAATGATATGTCATCTAAAGACTCCTTACTCAAGCCTTCCCTAATGAATTTAATTTTATCTTCGCGGTTATCAGACATCATTTCTAAAGAACAACAACGAGTATTACATGTCATGCGTGCACATTTATAGCAAACACCTAATCTTTTAGCTATTCTTTTCTTAGCATAGGTGCTTCTTCCTAAACCAGGCAAAACTGAAAAAAAAAAAAGTCAGGTGACTCACCTACTGTAGGACACAGAAATTGACGACGTTGTTCTAGGCTCGCGGCCTAGTTGTAGTTGGGAGTACGGAGTAGCCCACAGGGGAACTAAACCGGAGAAATAACATGGAGTTCTGTAGGCACTACATTTTTGCATGTAAGTCCCTATAATGAGTCTCATTTAGAGGCACTACCTTTTAAGTTTTGGAAGTCGCGAGAAACGGACGTCGGAAGGGAAAAGTCAGAAATCAGTATTTTGTTAGTTTTAGTTTGCTTGTTTAGCTTCGGGTTCGCTTGTTGGACTTCTGTTTTAAAACACATTCTTAGCCCAAACCCCCGCAAGACACACACCAAGCCCATTTACCCAAGCCCAATCCAACAAATTAAATTAAAACCAATTAAATTGAAATTAAATTAAATTAAATTAAATCCAATTTAAATCTAATTAAATTAAATTAAAATCAAATTAAATCTCATTCCAAAATTAAATAAATCACCTTCCTAATTACCAAAGATTTAAATTCAATTAAATAATTCACTCACCAAATTTAAAGATATTCTCCACCAAAATTACATAATTTATTTCCCTTTTTAAAAATTAATTGATTTGTTTCCTTTTCAAAACCCATGCACAACCCTAACCCTAGCTTGTAACTATAAATAATAACACTAATGCAACCCTAAGGCTCTACACTCTCACGGCAAAGATAAAAAAACATTAAACCCTAAACCTTGGAGATACTCGACTCTCTCTCTCACAAAAAACATAGCCCATCAGCAGCCCTTTCATCGTTCAAAACAGCCAATGCTCTCGTGCCAAGACACCCCAAACAAACCGAACATTCTCTCTCAGCCGAACAGCCCACTAATCGACCATCACATACACAGTTCACGCATTTACGCAGTCTTCCCCCTTCTCACAAATATTCACGGCCTGCTCTTCCCTCCTCTTCAAACTGTTAACAACGACAAACCCTTCACAAAAGCCAAATTAAAGAAACCTTAACGACCCTTCAACGTCCAGCCCTCACGTCCATTCACGTCCAACCCTCACGTTCAGCCCTCCCGTCCATGTACTGATTGCCCACAAAACTCACACACATACGTAGCACACAACCCCCCATAAATCAACAAAAGTGAGCCACGCACCACTCTCCCTCATAACGCATAAGCCCCATCCGGAAGTCACCAACTGCACAGCCCCTACACACAGCTAAAAAAGTGAATAAATAACTCTAAAAATAGCCCAAAAATAGTGCACAAATTGAGACAAAAACAGTCCATAAAATCAGTGAAATAGTCCCGAAAACTGCCCAAAACAGTCCCCGAATTAACCCAAAACAGTAACCAGAAAATACCCTTAAAACAGCAGCGAAACGGAGCGAAAACAGCGGCCCAAACAGTGAGGGAAAATGTTGAACCAGTGAACCAGAGGAGTTGCGGAGCATCAACCCTTCCGACGACCGTGTACCGTACTTCCGAGAGACGATTTAAAAGGTTAGACCTGATGGCACTTTTCTTATTTATTTTCATTCATCTTTTAATTGTTTTATTTATTTTCTTCGCATGAGAGTCGTTTGTGGATGCATGTTGTGGCCTTTGAATGAATGGGAAAAATGTGTCGTCTCTTGTGGTATATAGGATGGAAACCCAGACGTAAATTCCGTAGCCGAATCTGAATAGACGGTAGTGCGGTCTGTACTTGGGAAACAACTCCACGTACCACTTGAGCAAACGACACATTTTTCACTTTATTTTATCTTGTTTGTTTATTATTCGCATTTTATATTCCGTATTTTACTTTCTGTATGTTATTTGTTTGTGTATTGATGATGTAGTACGCATGGGCTAACTAGGGTGGATTAAAGGTCCTCTATTCGAGGGAAATGCCTAAAGGCTACCTTTACCATGATGTTTTGCCGCACCGGACGAATTATGTTTGATTGAATGTGAGATATATTTAATCGGATATACGGAGTTCCACATTATTGTCTCATTCATTTGTATTCATTGTAATATAATACGCATGGGCTAACTAGGGTGGATTAAAGGTCTTATATTCGAGGGAAATGCCTGAAGGCTACCTTTGCCACGATATTTTACCGCGCCGGACGAAGTATGTTTGATTGAATGTGAGATATGTTTAATCGAACATACAGAGTTCCACATTATTGTCTCATTCATTTGTATGCATTGTAATATAATGCACATGGGTTAACTAGGGTGGATTAAAGGTCCTCTATTCGAGGGAAATGCCTGAAGGCTACCTTTACCATGATGTTTTGTCGCGCCTTTTATTATGTCATTTACCCTTTGCATATCATTGCTTTATTCATGCATGCATTGCATTCTAGTGCGCATGGGCTAACTAGGGTGGATTAAAGGTCCTCTATTTGAGGGAAATGCCCAAAGACTACCTTTACCATGATATTTTGCCGCGACGGACGAGGTACACTCGATTGAATGTGAAATATGTTCAATCGGGCACACGGGGTCCTACATTGTACATTTGCTTATCTATGTATGTGTTTGCGTCATTTATCATGCATCGGGTCTTGTCCCGTTCGAACGTGTTCTCTAACGTTATACGAACGTGAACCTTCTATTTACCGTTCGAACGCATTTACGAATGCTACTTGAACGCGCATGCATTTTGTTTTATCATGCATCAAGTCTTGTCCCGTTCGAACGCGTTCTCGAACGCTATGCGAACGCGAACCTTCTATTTACCATTCGAATGCATTTACGAACACTACTCGAACGCACATGCGTTTTGATTTATCATGCATCAGGTCTTATCCCGTTCGAACGCGTTCTCGAATGCCATACGAACGCGAACATTCTTTTTACTGTTCGAACGTGTTTTCAAACGCTACACGAACGCACATACAGTGAACCGATTCCTTTTCATCGCATTTCATGCATGATTGTTTCTTGGGTGATTTATCTTGCATTATGTAATTAATCATATCATTCCACTATTGACACTTTTACTGTTATCATATATTTTTATTCTCGCATGTATCTATTTGATGTGTTCGTGAGATTGTGTTCAAGCATGATTAGGTCATTAGTATGTTACTTGTTTCTTAAGCATGATTTAGCCGTTAGTACGTTATTCCTCTATGCATGATTTGGTTATCTCCTTTCGCAATAGGCCTTCAATTTACGTTTATGTTTAGGTTGTTATTTATTTTTCGTGTTTGATGATTCAACATGTTCATGAGATTATTATGTGATATCGTATGTTCGTCGTTATGATGATTACTTTCATGCATGTAAACTTAGAAGTAGAATATTCTTGGAAATATGTTGCGTAGATTCGATTAAATTATTGCACAAATCATTTCATTACAAGTGGTATAAGTAAGAGACCATTCCGAACCCAACGGTTTGAGGTCTTCCCTTGCGAGGGGTGATTGCGGCCTTAAATCATTTTCCCGGTTCACACCGGGTGGCGACTCCATGTTATTTATCTGGTTTAGTACCCCGCGGGCTACTCCGTACTCCCAATCGGGCCACGAGCCCGGGAAAGCATCGCCGATTTATATGTCCTACAGTTTCCACCCGATGTGAACTGGGAAAATGATTTAAGGCCGCAATCACCCCTCGCAAGGGAAGACCTCAAACCGTTGGGTTCAGAATGGTCCCTTACTTATGCCACTTGTAATGAAATGATTTGTGCAATAACTTAACCGAATCTACACAACATATATGTTCAAGAGTAACCAAGATCTAATTCGCATTCACAAAAAACAAATCCTATGTCCAAGTTTGCATGCTTTAAAAGTAATTCATCATAACGACAAGCATACAATATCACACAAGGAGCATGTTGAAATATCAAACACAAAGAATAATATCCTAAACATAAATGTAAATTAAATTCCTATTGCGAAAGAAAATAACTATAACATGCATAAGGGAATAACGTACTAACGACCTAATCATGATTAAGAAATAAATAACATACTAGACTAAATTATGCTCGAACACAAGGTTGGATGAAACGAAACATGTGAGTCTCTCAAGTGGTACGTGACATTGTATCCCGAGTGTAAACCGCAATACCGTCCATTCGGATTCGGCTACGGAATTTACGTCCGGGTTTCCATCCGATATACTGCGAGAGAGAACACATATTCCGTTAATCCGGAAATCACATCATACACCAATTCACAATACTCATGCGAAATAAAGAAAATAAATAAAAATAAAGGATAATAAATAAAAGGGGTGCCCTCAGGTCTAACCTCTTTAGTCGTCTATCAGAATTGCGGTATGTGGTTGTTGGAAGGGTTGATGCTCCGCAACTCTTCCGGTTCACTGGTTCAACATTTTCCTTCGCTGTTTCGCTATTTGGGCTGTTGTTTTTACTCTGTTTCGCTGCTGTTTTGGTTGTATTTTCTGGTCACTGTTTTTGCGTTTTGCGGGACTGTTTTGGCTTACGGTTTGCGGGTTAAAACAGTGCAATTTTGGGCAATTTTACGGGGTTTTAGTAACTGTTGAAGGGGCTTATTTGTGTGAATTACTGACTGTTAAATGGGCTTATTTGCGTTGAATCGGTGAGGTGTGAGGACGGTGCGTTGAATCAGTGAGGTGTGAGGGCTGTGCGTTGAAGGAATTGAAGGCTGTGTATGGGGACGTGTTGGGGGCTTATGCGTTGAAGGTGTTGAGGGGCTATGTGTGGGGATGTGTTTGAGGGTTTATGCGTTGAATTGGTGAGGGCTGTGCGTGAATGGCCTGGGGATATTAAAGGTGTGTGTGAAGTTGCTGCGTGGAAGGCAATGTGAGGCAGTAAGTGGAGTTGGAGTGAGTGGACCGTGAGGGTGTGCTTCAATTTGTGAGTGTGTGCCGAGTGGGAGAGATGAGGGAGGTGAGAGAGTAGGTTTTTTTCTTTGTGTTTTCATGGGAATGAGCTAGGGTCTCTAAGGTTGGTTTAGGCTTTTTTTTATAGGCAAATGATGGGTAATCCTTGTGTGAATAGGGAAAGGATTTGTGCATTTATGGGGATATCTTTTAATTTGGAATATCTTTTAATTTATTTGATTTCTTCTCTTTTGGTTAGGGATATGATTTGATTTGTATCTTTTAATTAGGGAATGTAATTTAAGTGGATTAGGAAACTATTTGATGAGATTTGATTTTTATCTTTTAATTAGGGAATGTGATTTTTCTTGATTTTAGCATGTGTTTAATGTGTGTTTTGTTTAATTTGGAAGGCTAATGGGCGTGACTTAGAGTGGCTTGGGCGTGAGTTTGGTCCATTTTGGTGGGCTTGGTGTGTGGTTTAGTGGTGTGTGGGCTTGGTGTGTGTCTTGCGGGGGTTTGGGTTAAGGATGTGTTTTAAAACAGAGGTCCAACAATCGAACCCGAAGCTAAACCAGCGAATTAAATCCAACAGAAATGTCAATTCTTGACTCTTCCCTTCCGACGTCCGTTTCCCGCGGCTTCCATAATTAAAGAGGTAGTGTCTCAATGAGAGACTCATCATCAGGACTTATATGCAAAAATACAATGCCTACACCTACCAATCAAACTCGTGATTCAATAATCCAACGAATGTCATTAAGAATACCTTTGATCATCAGAAGTCTAATTCACTCTATGCGAGCTTTGTAAACTTTCATCGGAGAGTTTTGCGGGAGAGAAGGGAATTGCTTGTGAAGATTTACGAGAATGTCTTCATCCTATCTATGACTTTACCTACAAAAATTAAACACACAAAAAATAAAACATACTAAATCTCAATATATACACAAATTGCATGGGTTGCCTCTCTGCTAGCACCAAGTTTAACTTCGTCAGCTAGACATGACTGCTCGAACGTTAGGCTGGATCTGTAAGTGTGACACTTTCTTTTTATCGTTCAAATGATTCCCCAAGTAGTGCTTCACACACTGGCTGTTTACTTTTAATATATCATTGGAGTTGGGATCAAGTAACTCAACGGCTTTGTATGGTAAAACTTGGGTGATTAAGAATAGACCTGACCACCGTGATTTTAGCTTTCCAGGGAAAAGTTTCAACCGTGAATTGTATAACAACACCTGCTGCCCAGGTTCCAGTTGTCTGCGCACTATTTTTCGATCATGCCATTTCTTGGTCTTTTCTTTATATAGTCTGGCATTCTCATAAGTTTGCAGGTGAAATTCATCCAATTCGTTGAGTTGATGGAGCCTTTTCTCTCCCACTGCTTGTAGATCAAGATTTAACTTTTTCAGTGCCTAGTACGCTTTATGTTCAAGCTCCACTGGCAGATGCCATGCTTTCCCAAACACCATTTGATATGGAGACGTACCAATAGATGTTTTGTAAGTTGTTCAGTAGGCCCATAATGCGTCATCTAGTTTTGTAGACCAGTCCCTCCTTGTTGATCCAACAGTTCTCTCCAATATTCTCTTGATCTCCCTGTTTGAAACTTCAACATGTCCTTTTGAAACTTTAACATGTCCTTTTGAAACTTCAACTTGTCCATTTCATTGTGGATGGTAGGCAGTGGAAACTTTATGGATAACTATGTATTTAAATAGGAGTGCATTGAAATATCTGTTACAGAAGTGTGTGCCACCATCACTGATAATTGCCCGAGGTGTTCCTAAGCGAGTGAAAATATTCTTTTTACGGACTTTTATCACCACTTTTGAATCATTTGATGACAGTGATGTTGCTTCAACCCATTTGGAGATGTAGTCTACTGCAACCAAAATGTACATGTTTCCAAATGATGCAACAAAGGGTCTCATAAAATCAATCCCCAATATATCAAATATCTCCACTTCCAGAATATTTTGAAGAGGTCCTTCATTTCTTCTCGAAATATTTCCTATTCTCTGGCACCTGTCACATTGAAGAATAAATAAGTAAGAATCTTTAAACAGAGTGGGCCAGAACAAACCTAATTGTAGGACTTTGGCTGTAATTTTATCTCCGCTGAAATATTCACCGTATGGTGATGAATAACAATGCTGAAGGACACTATTGACCTCCTCATGTGGAACACAACGTCTCAGTAATTGATCATCACAGTGTTTGAACAGGTACGGCTCATCACAAACATAGTGCTTGACTTCTTTGAAGAATTTCTTTCACTGTTGATGTGTCCATTCAAATGGCCATTTTCCCGATACTATATAGTTTACATAGTCAGCATACCAAGGGACTTCTTGCTGATTGATGGAAAATAACTATTCATCTGGAAAGGTTTCTTTGATTGTCATCTCATTACCAGTTGTTTCTCCATTCTTGAGCCTCGATAAATGATTTACTACTTGGTTTTCTGTCCATTTCCTGTATTGGATCTCCATGATAAATTCTTACTGTAGAAGCACCCATCGGATCAATCTAGGCTTAGCATCTTTCTTTGCTGTCAAGTATTTGATTGTTGAATGATCTGTGTAGACCACCACCTTGGGACCCAGCAGATAGGAGTGAAATTTATCAAAAGCAAACACAACTGTGAATAACTCCTTTTCAGTTGTTGTGTAGCTGAGTTGTGCTTCATTCAGAGTTCTGCTAGAGTAGTAAATGATGTGGAAAATTTTTTCTTTGTGTTGTCCCAAAATAGCACCTACAACAAAATCACTAGCATCGCACAATACCTCAAATGGAATGGTCCAGTCTGGTGCTACTATGATGGGGGCAGAGACCAGCTTATGTTTTAATATCTCAAAGGCATGTTGGCATTCTTTGGTGAAGTTGAAAGGCACATTTTTCTCCAACAGATTGTATAGAGGTTTAGCAATCTTGGAGAAGTCTTTAATAAATCTCATGTAGAATCATGTATGTTTGAGAAAACTCTGAATCCCTTTGACTGATGATGGTGGAGGTAATTTTTCTATTGTCTCGATCTTTGCTTTGTCTACCTCAATTTCCTTTTGTGAGATCCAATGTCCCAGGACAATGCCTTCCTGCACCATGAAGTGGCATTTCTCCCAGTTAAGTACTAGGTTGGTATCTTCGCATCTTTGTAACACTTTTTCTAGATTTTGCAAGTAGTGGTCAAATGAGTCTCCCAATACAGAAAAATTATCCATGAAAACCTCCATACTTTGTTCCAGCATGTCCGAGAAGATGGCCATCATGCAATGTTGAAATGTGGCAGAAGCATTACATAGTCCAAATGGCATCTTGCAGAAAGCAAAAGTACCATACAAGCATGTAAAAGTAGTTTTCTCCTGATCTTCTAAGGCGATGGCAATATGATTGTACCCTGAGTATCCGTCCGAAAATAATAGAACCCATATCTCGCCAGTCTGTCTAGCAATTGATCAATGAATGGCAGCAAAAAATGGTATTTCCTTGTTGCTTTGTTCAGCTTCTTGTAGTCCATGTATACTCTCCATCCAGTCATTGTTCTTGTTGGAATCAGCTCGTTCTTTTCATTTGTGACTACAATCATTCCTTATTTCTTTGGCATACATTGCATAGGACTCACCCACGTGCTGTCAGAAATGGGGTAGATGATGTTGGTATCCAACCATTTGATAATTTCTTTCTTCATGACCTCCTTCATGATTGGATTTAGTCTCCGTTGATGCTCCACTATGGCTTTGTACTCGTCGTTCATCAGAATTTTATGCATGCAAAATGATGGACTAATGCCTCGAATGTCTGTTATAGTCCAGCCAATGGATTTCTTGTGTTCTCGTAACACTCTCAGCAATTTATCTTTCTGCTCCAATGTAAGCGATGAAGAAATAATCACAGGTAAATCAAAAGAGTTTTCTAAGAATGCATACCTGAGATGGCTCAAAAGTTACTTTAGTTCCAACTATAGTGGTTCTTCAATCGAGGGCTTGATTTTCTCTTTTTTCAGTATTTCCAAACTTTCCACATGTGGTGTCGATCTGAAGCGAGGGGGTCTGTCAAGATAGTTGATACATTCCAGAATTTCATCATCTAGGTCGCTGTCAGTCATATTAGTGATGAAAACTTCAAGTTTATCGGTGGAAAGTTTCATTGAATCAATATCGTGGATGATACTATCTAAAACATCAATCCTGAAACATTCCTCCTCATTTTCTTCATTCGAGAATTTCATGGCTTTGAAAACATTGAATGTAACTTCTTGGTCTTGCACTTTCCTGGTTAGTTCTCATTTTTGTACATCAATAACAGTTCGACCAGTAGCCAAAAATGGTCTCCCGATGATGATAAGTACATATTTGTCTTCCTCCATGTCAAAGACTATGAAATCTGCAAGGAAAATGAATTTGTCAACTTTGACCTATAAATCTTCAACTATACCTCTCGAAAATGTAAGCGATCTATCAGCAAGTTGCAGAGTGACTGAGGTGGGCTTTGCATCTCCAATCTGCAGTTTCCCGTAAATAGACAAAGGTATCAAGTTAATACTTGCACCTAAATCACATAAAGCCTTACCGAAGCAATGTTCTCATATGGTGCAAGGGATGGTGAAACTGTCAGAATCTTTCAACTTTGGGAGAAGCTTCCTCTGAATGATGGCGCTGGATTCTTCTATCAATGCTACTGTCTCGTAATCTCCCAATCTTCATTTTCGTGAAAGAATGTCTTTCATGAATTTGACATAGTTGGGTATTTGTCCAACGCTTCTGCAAATGGAATGTTGATATGCAGCTTTTTGAAAATCTCCAGGAATCGAGCAAATTGCTTGTCCAGTCTATGTCTCTGCAATTCGTTGAATCATGCTCATTTCTGTTGGTCACAAAGAATTATTGTTGGCCATTTCTGCAATTAAGTCCTAGGCTTGATCCTCTCCTTTTGCCAATAAAGCTCCTACAACAGTAGTATCTATTGTGGTTCTCATTAGTCCAGAAAGTCCATTGTAGAAGGTTTGGACTTGTAGCCACTTTACAATCTCATGATGAGGACATTTTCTACACAACTCCTTCTATCTTTCCCAAGCTTCGCAGAGCGATTATAAGTCATGTTGTACAAATGATGTGATGTCATTCCTCAGCTTTGCAGTTCTGCAGGGAGAAAATATTTTGCAAGAAAATTGGTGGCTAGAGTGTTCCAAGTTGTGATAGAACCTAATGGTAGTGAATGTAGCCAAGCCTTAGCTTTGTCTTTCAAAGAATATGGAAATACACACAGTCTTATTGCTTCTTATGCTGCTCGGTTGTAATTGAATGTGCTACAAACTTACAGGAAGTTGCTAATGTGGGCATTAGGATCTTCAGTTGCATTCCCCCCAAACTGAACTGATTTTTGTATCATTTGAATGCATGTTTTGATGTCACAGGTATTTGCTGGTAAGTGAGAAAGTACAATGCATGTAATGAAGCTGTCAACCACCGGAATAGTTATGTCTCGAATGGGAATTGGTGGTGCAACCTCCAAAGGTTAAGGTTCTTGAATGTTCATGTTGACCAGTGCTTCTTGGCCTTCTCGCCTTTCTCTTCTCAACTGTGTGATAGTTCTTTCAATTTCTGGGTCAAGCGGATGGATTTCAAAGCTTCTGCTCTTTATCATGTAGTGTCTGAGAACCTGAAACATAAGAAAACAAAAATAATAAGTAAAAACAAATTAGACACAAGTAAATGTATCTAACCCCAAAATTAATAGTGAAAGATAAATAAGTCCCCGACAACGCCGCCAAAAACTTGATCAGTGATAAACACACACGTAACGCAAGAGCACGTATCGCTCAAGTAGTATAAAATGTATCGATCTCATGAGGACTTAATACCTAAGATATTAATATATGAAGCCAAATGTTTACGAGTATTTAATTGATTGATTGTTGGCTTGATGATGATTTTTATCTGAAATAAGTAAATAAAAACAGTGTAAAAGTGAATTGAAGGAAAAATCAATATTATGAAACTATCTATGGTTGTGAATCCTTCCAATATCTTTTAAAGATGAAGTGATTATCTCATGTTTATGTAATATATCGGTTTATTAACCTGGAACATAAAATTATGCAAAAGCCTATGTCGATGGTCAGATACAAACATCCAGAGTAATCCAATTAATCATATGTCTATGTTAACCAAATTACCTGAATTCATTAAGATTAAGTTCCAATTTTGGCTACCTTCACCCGACATGTATATGTCTATCCTGGAAGGAAATCTACCTAAGGATCTTTTGCCCCAATGTGAGATCGTGAGCTATTGAGTCTAAGGCTGAAACCTAAAATTCCTTCGTCAAGTTTATTTTAAGTTTACCATATCAATCTTATTAGTGGCCAGTTAATAAGAAGCATTAAGACTAAGGCTCAATAAATAAACATTTATATTACCCAAGACATAAAATAACCACTTATAAAACGGTGAGATTGGAATTCATCACAACCCTATATATGGTATTTAGTTACAACACATATCTATGACTATTAAAGACATAAATAAAAAAATAACATAAAGTAAACTTGGAAATTAAAAAGATAAATTAACAATAAAGAAAATGCTAAGGTTAGAGGATCCACTTTCATTACTTCTAATTTAGATATCTCCCTTATTATAATATATAAACTTTGCATGACATTACCAACCGACCATATAGGTGGTATCTTGATTAAGTCAGATTTTTGATTAATTCCAACTGACCATAAATGCGGTATACCATTAAGTCAGCTTAAAATCAATTTAATTAAGTTCAACCGACCATAAAGGCGGTATCCCATTAAGTCAGGTCTTAAATTAGTTTATATATTGTAATTAAGGGAGATTATTCTAAATATTAAAAATAAAAGCTTTACCTTTCACCCCAGCAGTAAAAAAAAGATCTATTGCTTAAAATAAAAATTAAATACAAGAAAGCAGTAAATAAACAAACAAGATACAATCTTCTTGATATTCTTAAGGAAATCCCCAAAAGAAGGTATGAATTTTCTTTTTGATTTCAACTTCAATTTATAGGCAAAATTTTGCTCTGTGCATCGCGACGCGCTGTTGATTCGATGAAATGATGACACATGGCTCTCGGCGGAATTATTGGCTTGGCGTCGCGACACATTGAGGGTTCTGCATCGCGACACGGGCTACAATGATGACGGAGGGATGACATCAGTAATGAATTAGTTCATGACTAAAGATAGAAATAATAAAAAAATGTCATGAATCTAATGAAAATCATTAGGTTTTTAAGAAAGAAACTAGAAGATAAAACCCGAATTGAATCCCTTTGATGACCGGAAAATATATCAATATTTACCGCCCCTTTTACTTAATATTTTGTTTAGTTTCTCGGGTTTGATGAACGTTTTGATGTGTTTTAGTTTATTTTGCAGATAAAATAATATCGGGTCTTAATGAAATCATTTAGGATGAAATATGGGTCAAATAAGGGCAATTATTGGACTTGATATTTTAATTTTGGAGATTGGAAACTTGAAATGGCGTTTTGACGAAGTGCAGTTTTGGAAATTCCAGTTTTGTGCATCTGTCGTATTTTGGGCATAACTTGTTACTCAGATATCGGATTGAGCTGATTCAAGTTCCAGATTAAAGAAGACTCAAAGATCTACAACTGTGAAAGAGAAAATATTTTCGAATTCTGATGATTTCATGACCGAAATTGATGAACCATCCAGAAGTGTGTGGAGTGTAATTATTAAAAGTCATTATCAATCATTTTCAAAGCAAAATATTAATTAATTAATAATTAATAAAAATTATCAAATCAACACCAAACAAGATAAGCAATTAGTGGAGCAATTATGGATTTGGTGGAGTAATTAGTGGAGAAATTAATAATGGATTTGGTGGAGAATTTGATGGATGATTTGATGGTGGCAAAATTTTGCCTATAAATACCAAGCCATTTCATTTGTAAAATTCATACTTTCTTCTTTGAAATTCTTAATGAATAAATAAGAAGATTGTATCTAGTTTGTTTATTTTTAGTTTTCAGTAATTAATTTTCAGTTTCGCACTTTCTTTTCTTTACTTTTCAGTTTTTACTTTCCGCAATTTACTTTTACGCACAGTACTTTTCTTTCTTTAATTTTTTAGTTTTTACTTTTCAGTAATGAGGAGGTAATTTCCCAAGCTAGGGTGAAAGGTAATTCTTTTACTGTTACTATTTAGATTAATCTCCCTAAAAAATAATATATTCACTATTTAAAATACTGATTAATAAAGGATACCGCTATATTGGTCGGTTGGCAATTCAATTTAATCTGGTTTAAACCTGACTAATCAAGGATACCGCCAGATTGGTCGGTTGGTAAATTTCTTTTGGTACCGCCTTTATGGCTGGATTATGGACAAATATTACCGCCTATATGGCTGGTTGGACTTAATTTGACTTAATCAGGATACCGCCAGATTGGTCGGTTGGTAAAATAATATCACAAGTTTATATATTATTTTATGGGAGATATCTAAATTAGTAGTAGTAAAAGTAATTCCTTTTACTTTAGCATTTTATTTTATTGTAATTTACTTTTCAGTACCGCAATTACTTTCAAGCATTTTCATTTTATGTCTTTTACTTTTAAGTTTTTATTAGCCCTAGTTATGTGTGGTAACTAAATTAGTTATCTGAGGTTGTGATGAATTTCAATATCACTGGTTTATAAGGGGTTAAATTATGGTTTGGGTAATATAAAGGTTTATTTATTGAGCCTTAATCTTAATGCTTTTTATTAACTGGCCATTAATAAAATTGATTAGGTAAACTTAAAATGAACTAGACATAGAGATTTTAAGTTTAAAACCTTAGACTCAATAGCCCACGATCTCCCTTGAGGATAGATAAGCCTTTAATAGATTTCCTTACAGGATAGACATATACCTGTCGGGCGGGGGTAGCCATAATTGGAACTTAAACTTAATGAATCCAGATAATTTGGTTGATATAGACATATGGTTCAATTGGGTTAAACTGGGTATTTGTGTCTGACCATCGACAGAGGCTTACACATAATTTAGTGTTCCAGGTTAATAAATCAATATATTACCCAACTTTAAGATAACCACTTCATCTTTAAAATGATATTGGAAGAAATCACAACCCTAGATAGTTTTTAATATTGAATTTTCTTAAAACCTATTTTCGACAATTTTATTTACTTGCTTTTAATTTAGAATCGTCACCATTTCAAATCAATCAATCAACTTATTAGATATTAGTAATCATTTGACCTCATAAAATTAATAGTTTAGATATTAAGTCCTCGTGGGATCGATATTTTTATACTACTTGAACGATACGTGCGCTTGCGTTATACGTGTGTGTTTACGCCGGTCACCCTTCCTCTTCAGACTTCACCGCCTTCGTCCCCTCTTGTCGCTTTTCAATCCTCCTCTTTGGATCTCTCTAAAATTAAGTGTTTTGTGTTTTATGCTGTGTATTAGCCTCCTCTTTTTAGTCTTGGATGAATTTATGTATTTATAATAAAGTCTTGGAGTCCTTGTGGATCTAAAACCCTAAAATTGGTGTTTTTTAGGTGTTTGCGGGGCGCCGCGGTTCCAAACTCTCAGAAAATATGTGTGAGATGCTAAAGGGGCGCCCCGACGCCCAAAGTGTAACATCCTCGATCTGGGTGATGTTACCGGCAGGGGATAGCAGTACTAACCCCATAGGCCTCTGACTTTCTGACTGTATTCTAAGCTATTCAAATGTAATGTCATGCATGGGAACCATAGCCCAACTTACTAATATAAAATACTTTTGTTACTTATAACTGTATACTCAAAGCTACTCATAATGACTTATATGTCACTAATGAATGCATAACACTTTACTTTGACTCTGACTGGACTCTCATGTTATTTAACTCTGTGGTGGTGGACTCCATCCCAAGTGACTGCATCAGTATCCGTCCTCCCGAGCTCGTCCTCCGAGAAACCTGCAAGATACAGAAACTGGAGTGTGGGTTAGATCGCTATACGATCTAAGTGACTGGACTAAAAATGGAAAACTGTTATAAAAAAAACATTTGGTTTTTAAATCAGAAAACTCATAAAATAGCTTTATAAGAAAACTGGTTTGACGCTTTAAAATTCTGAATTTCTTATAAAACCGTTGGATCTGAAAACTCACTTTTCTAAATCTCTTCTGAAAACTGTAACTAAAAATTGAAAACTTTTTCTGAAATCTGTATCTCTGTCTGAAAAACTAGACGTATGAGGGCGTTACGTATCGCCGTCCCCCCATACGCCTAATTGGAGCCAGCAGTGCAAATCCATGACTCTGGGACGTTACGTATCGCCGTCCCCCAAAACATGCCACTACTGTCTCAGAAACTAGTGGTCTTGGGGCGTTACGTATCGCCGTCCCCCAAACCACAAAATGGAGCTGGGGTGCAGATCTATGCTACCACCCAAACTCTGAAACTAGGGTCTAGGGGCGTTACGTATCGCCGTCCCCCTAGCCCGGCTCGAGGATCTGAGAGTGTCCCCTCAGTCCTCCATATGTGCACATGTCATTATATCTGTTAATTCCAAATTGGATCTCAAGTTACATACTGGGGTGAGTTTTTCCCTTATGCCCCGAAAAATCATAAACTCATACTTTAAAATTTTTTGTCTAAAACATAACTTTAAAACATAAGTTAATGATAAAGAAATCTAACGCCCTAAGGCATAAAAGAATAAGTCTGATATCAAAAACTTAATAAATAAAACTAGTTAAAGAAAAAGAGATCCACTCACTGTGCTATGGTAAATCGAGAGCGATTCACGGCGTGAGCTACCTTTTAGTATCCTGGCATCAATCTAAGGTCAATACGATCGTTAGTTTGCATAACTCGAAACATCTTCATATGACATAAAAGAATAAACAATGCATGGACACACAATCTTGCTGAATATTGATGATATCTATGGTATCTATGAATTTTACGGACTTAGGTTTGGAGTTACACAAGTGCGGTAGCGGAAACTTAATTTATTCTAATGGCCATAAATTTACAGTTAGTAGACCAAATTTGAAATTTCGCCAGAATTAATTGGGAATGAATCTAAGGCTGAAAATTTAATATAATGGTCCTTAATATGTCTAGTTTATGTTGGTTTTTACGGATCTTGATTCTGACTTCAGAAACTCAACTTATAGACCGAAATTCAGGGGCTGTCCAACAGAAACACTGGGCACTGGGGCAGCAGGTCGCCCGACTTCAAAAATTCGTTCCGATCTCGTCTTAAGTCCAAAAATTCTAAATTTTGGATATGTTAATCCCCTATGTGTCTAGAGTACCCAAAATTTTACGGAACTTAGATTTTGATCTACAGAACGCAACTTATAAGCATATTTTCGCAGGCTGTTCAGATATGACATAAACTAAAACATCTGCAAAACATTCAACTTGTAAAATTTGGCCTAAATTCATATTAAGTCCAAAAATTATGATTTTTGAATATGTTTGTCCCTAATATGTTTGGTTCACGGAAAAAATTATGATGCATCAATCAGAGCTCTACAGTTTATTTAATGGCCGAATAACCAAGGCCTGTACAGAAGGCACTGCAACTCCAAACTCACTGTCAAAAACTTCATTCACTGCCCTACTTAACCCATTTGGTCCAGCCATCTCTGGAATGTATTTTAAAATTACAATAACAGACTATCATGTCTAAGACATAGCAAAACTCAGCCCCTAGTTGCCAAATTAAGTTCCTAACTCAAGTCACTATTTAACCTATTTAAAGCACAATATCATCTTTAACATCACCATCAATACTTCTAAGCATACCCAATCCCAACATAACCATCCAAACCCACAATCCCTAAACTAAATGACTTCTAAGGTTTTTCAAAATGAAACCACACTCCATAATTAACTCTACACAATTGCAAAACCAATATACATCATCAATCATCCACATTCACGCATAATCATCACCAACATCAAATTCAAATTTCAAGATTTTAATTAAGGATTTCTTACCTTTCCCATGCTTGATTCTTTCACCCTCCAAGCCTCCAATGGTTGCCATGATTATCTTGGCTTCATCCTCCTTCTTTCTCTCTTCCTTTCCTTCTTCTTTCCTCTCTTCTTTCTTTTCTTTCTTCTTTCTTTTCTTCTTTCCATCTCACGTTACTACCTTTCTTTTGCTTCACGTTACGCATAATCATCACCAACATCAAATTCTTGGTCTCAGCTTTTCGATGATATAAAATTCATAAAAATCGAAGACCGCATGAAAAAGTTACGCCCTAAATAATATGGGTGATTAAATGAATACGGTACAGTCTCATCCCGGGTCTTTGAGAAATTAACCGATTGTCCCCAAAATCATCTCATAAGCATATTTGAGTCTCAACATAATTTATTCAATGTTATCTTTGTCCAACAATACTATAGCGCTGCAACATAATAGTAACTAAACTATCGGTCGTTACACAAAGAGTGTTGCCGCGGTGCCTGTCAAAATTCTAGCGTGCTGAATTCTGCGCTTTTCGTGCCTTTCGCTCTTTCCTTGTGCTTCTGATGCGTCTGTATGGTCCCAAAACACGTACAAATGTCCCAAGATCCATGTATCAATACTTCCTACAAATAAAACATAAAAGAACTACAAAATACATTAAATGATACATAAACTAACAAAATAGTAAGCTAAGAATGCATAAATAAATGGGTATAAATCGCACTTATCAAATACCCCCAAACTTAAGATTTTGCTAGTCCTGAGCAAAAGACAAAATAAAAACTAAATAAATAAACAAACAATAAGTAACAAAATTAACTTGGCCACTTTCGTAGGGATCACAATTACTTTTAGTGTATGCAACAAGCCTTTAAACCCCTAGACGACCCTAGTGGACGAGTTATAGTCTCGTGAGGGCTTACAACAATGATACCCACAAACGTCATTTACACACAATCATGTGAAAAAATATAAAAATAATAAAAATTAAATAAAGTAATCCAGATAGTTACGCATAAAATTGTCCCCAAAGAGTGCTTATCAATGAAATCAGAGAACCTTCAAAGTACTCAACGAAACTCAAATCCAAGTTCTTGAATAAATCATCTAAGCCAGACTCACAGTGTGCCTGTGTAAAGGTTCATTCATAGCTCGACTCATAAGTAATTCAACTCAATGATTTCATCTCAAAACTTGAGATCCGATGGGTCAAGCTAACCTAGATATCTCAAAAGTGTATTTGCTTATTCTTTGCTAGTATGGTATGATTTTATTTTCTTCTTTTTCCTTTTATTTTCTTTCTTTTTTTAAACACACATACCCTTTAAGGTAGCATTTCTCCTTATGATGGTCCTAACACTCGCCTATAGATAGCTTCACACTTATCGGTTATACGTGATTTAACTATTTCTTTTCAATTTTTTTGTTTTTTTTCTTTTTCTTATCGTACCATACATCATAACACTAGCAATTCGAAATAGACATCTAACCAAATGGTCATTCATCGGTAAGAAATTTCTTCAACTAGTCACTTTGCCATCTACCTAGGTTCTTACAGCTAAAAATATATTGTTAAGTGCTTACGAGTCTAACCCAGATCACCTACTCAAGGCATCAGATAAAAATCAATTGGGACTTATAGTTTTTAAGAATTCATCTAAAACAAACAAAATCATCATTAGAGTTATGTTTTACTATCAAGGAATAAAAACAAAATAAAAGAAACTTTTTTTATAACATGAAATATCACTACATGTATACACCCTCAAACTTAAAACTTACATTGTCCTCAATGTATGATAAACATAAAGAAACAAAATGAGGGAACAACACTAACATGCATGGATTTGATCAGAACTTGGTTGCGCGGGCTTTGTGTGTTTCGTGCTACCAACATAAATAACATGCAAACTAATAAATAAACATTGCACACAATAAAATAAAATAAAGAAAATAAAAATAAAAATAAACAAATGTAAGGGTTGTCTCCCTGCTACCTCTAAGTTTAACGTCTTCAGCTAGACGCAACCACCCAAATGGTCATTGTGGCTTCTTCTTTGGTATCCACTGGCTGTTGTGACATGAAAAATATAGCTTGGCGGGCTGTGGCAATTTCACTATTGAAGGTTGAAATTTGGGGACGCACATGTGGTAAAATTGACTTGACCACTTTTTGAGCTTCCCATGGATCATTTTCAAGTAAGCACTGACTTTTCGTTTCCTCTTTTTGTGGCGCTTTGGAATATGTTTCAGGATCAGCTGCGAAGAATCTTCTTTTATGCATGGCTGCACTTTGCTCGTAGGTTGCTAAAGTACTTATTCACCCTGCGTGTTTGCAACTCCCTTCTCTACTATATCTACCCTGTGACATTCTTCATCACCTTGAGGACTCGGCATGGCTTTGAAAACACTGAATGTGACTTCTTCATTTTGAACTCTCATTTTTAGTTCACCTTTCTGCACATCAATAATTGTTCTATCGGTTGCCAAGAAATGCCTCCCAAAAATGATTGGGACGTCACAGTCATCTTCCATATCAAGCACAAGAAAGTCTGCAAGAAAGTAAAACTTATCCACCTTCACCAAGACATCCTGTATTATTCCTCTTGGGTAGGTGGGAGATCTATCTGCTAGCTATAATGTCACTATGGTTGGCTTTGCCTCAACTATGCCCAACTATTTGTAGATGGATAACGACATGAGATTGATACTTGCCCCCAAATCACATAGTGCCATACCAAAGTATCCATTTCCAATAGTGCATTGAATGGTAAAGCTGCCCGAATCCTTCAGTTTTGGAGGAAACTTCTTTTGTATAATGGCACTGCACTCCTCTGTAAGTGCTACTGTTTCAAAATTTCTCAGCTTCCTCTTTTTTGATATCATTTCCTTTATAAACTTCACATAATTAGGCATCTGTTCCAATGCATCTATGAATGGGATGTTGATATGGATCTTCTTGAAAATGTCAAGAAACTTAGCAAACTAAGCATCCAACTTCTTCTTTTGAAAGCGTTGAGGGTATGGCAAAGGTGTCTTCGGGATAGGTGGTGGTTCATATGGAGCAGTTGTTGTACTATTCTCTATTTCTGTTACTATTTTCTCTTGGATTGCTGCTTTTTTGCCTTGAATGCCTTGGTCTTGAGAAGTGTGTTTAGTATTTTTTCCGCTCCTGAGTGTTATTGCTTGACACGGCTCCTTAGGGTTGACTTCAGTATTAATAGGAAATACATCTTTCTGTTGATTAGTCATGGAAGAAGCAATTTGCCCAATTTGTACTTCTAAAGACTTCATCATTGCCCATATATTGCCCATATGTGTTTCAATGTCATCCAGCCTTGACTCATTCTTCTCAAACCTCTCTGAAGTTTTAGCAACAAATGTGCTTATGAGGTCTTCTAAGGAAAGTTTTTGCTCAACTATTTGACTATTGTAGCCAGTATGAGGTTGCAAGACATTCTCTGTATTGGCATATGACAAGTTCAGATGATAATAGTTTGGCACATGATTGCCTCTATAGTTTTGGAAGTTCCGATTGTTCACATATTGTACTTGCTCATATCCTTCATCAGGTAAAATCATTCTGTTAGCAGCAGCAGCTTCAATAGATGGTTGGCCATGTTAGTTGGTCAATGCTGCTAGATGCGTTGTGAGGGATGACATTTGATCTGTAAGAGGAACAATATGATCCACCTCATATATACATGCCACCTTAGGCACATTAGTTCGTTCACTTGGCCATTGGAAGTGGTTATTGGCCATTTCTTCTAACAAATTATATGCATCATCAGCTTACTTCTTGAATAGAGCTCCCCCAGTTGCTGCATCAACCACAGTCTGATTCGAACCATTTAGCCCATTATAGAACAACTGAATATGTACCCAGCATGTATAACCGTGTTGTGGGCATCTTCAGAGTAGATCCTTAAAGCGCTCTCATGTTTCATACAAAGTCTCAGTCTCCAACTGCTTAAATATGCTAATTTCTGCTCTTAGTTGAGCAGATTTAGCTGGTGGAAAGAACCTCTCAAGAAATTTTATGGCCATATCATGCCATGTCATGATACTCCCCATCTGTATTGATTAAAGCCAATCCTACGCTTTATCTCTTAAAAGAGAATGAGAACAAGTGTAGCCTGATAGCCTCTTTAGTCACGCTATTCATCTTTATGATGTCTGCTATCTCCAGGAACATCCTTAAATGCATCTTGGGATCCTCTACACCTGAACCCCCAAACTGATTCTTTTGCACCATGTTGATCAATGAAGGTTTTAGCTCAAAGTTGTTGGCATTGATTGGCGGATGTGCAATCCCAGACTAATTAGCATCTATGACCGGCTTAAAGTGACCTCTGATTGCCACATGGCGTGGATTATTCTCTCTGTTTTCAGCCGCCATTTCTTCTTTTTCAATTTTTCTTTCAATAGACCGGCTTAAAGTGACCTCTGATTGCCACATGGCGTGGATTATTCTCTCTGTTTTCAGCCGCCATTTCTTCTTTTTCAATTTTTCTTTCTTTCCTAAGTCTCATCGTTGTTCTTTCTATTTCAGGATCAAACAAGAGCGAGTCGAGACTTGTGGATCTTCGCATTTTCTGAAGCACAGAAAGACAGAAAAAATAATAAAATAAAAACACAACAAAAATAAAACTTAAAATAAAAATAAAAAAATAAAATAAAATCTAAATTAAAGCTAAGGTTATTTATTAATAGTATTAATGTGAATTAAATTAACAATCCCCGGCAACGGCGCCAAAACTTTTTACGATTTTTTATATCGTACCGCAAATGTACGGTGTCAAGTTTTAGTAAAGATGAGTTAAGAGTGTCGAACCCACAGGGATTGTGTTCACTCACACTAAGTACTACAATTAATAATCCGAACTTTATTTAGAAAATAATTATTGAAGATTTAAATAATAAAATATAAACATAATTATATATGAGGAACTAATACGATACAGATTCTAGAGTCTGATTTCACCTAGCTATCCCCTATATAACTGTCATGCCAATTAACTTGTTCAATTGTATTGTTTATAAGCCAAAAATCCTTAAGTATTCACTCCCTCTCCCGAGAATCAGTGAAAATATTATCAACTACAGATTTCGATATCCCTATAAAAATCTAGTAAATAACAACTCATTACGTCTCGTGATTCCGTGTTAACGACTTCAAAGCAACCATAGATTCTCCTGAATTCTATAAAACTTCTAGATTATATTCTCTCAATCCCATTTAAAATCTCTCTCTCTCTCCCGAGCGATAGATTCTAAATATGCATCATCTTAATTTATGGCCAGCAAACAAGAAGCATTAAACTCAAAAGAATATAAATAAACTGAAATATAACTTCATAACAATATTAAAAAATAATACAAAGGTTCAAGCATCAGTTACATCATTCTCCAGAATTAAGGAGTTAGTTCATGACTAATGATAGAAATAATCAAAATATGTCATGAATCTAATGGAAATCATTAAAGTTCTAAGAAAGAAACTAGAAGATAAAACATGAATTGAATCCATTCCTCTTTCGACGTCACCTATTTCGTCTCATCTTGTCGCTCTTCAATCCACCTATTTGGATCTCTCTAAAAATAAGTGTTTTGTATTTTAGCCTCCTCTTTTTAGTCTTGCATGAACTTATATATTTATAATAAAGCCTTGGGGTCTTTGTGCATCTACAACCCTAAAATTGGTATTTTTTAGGTGTCTGCGAGGCGCCGCGGCGCTGGCAAGTTGGTGCCACAGTGCCAAACTCTCGGAAAATATGTGTGAGATACTGAAGGGGCGTCGCAGTGGCCAAAGAGTGTCACCGCGGCACCAGTTAAAATTCTGGCATGCTGAATTCTGCGCTTTCCGCTCTTCCCGTGTGCTTCCGATGCGTCTGTATAGTCCCAAAACACGTACAAATGGCCCAAAATCCATGTATCAATGCTTCTTATAAATAAAACATAAAATAACTACAAAATACATTAAATGATATGGAATCTAACAAAATAGTAAGCTAAGAATGCAGAAATAAATGGGTATAAACTGCACTTATCAATTATTTTATAAATAAAGTTAGGTTTACTAATTATAGTATTTAGTGTGAGTTGAACACAATTCATGTGGGTTCGACACTCTTCACTCATATTTACTAAAACTTGACACCGTACATTTGCGGTACGTATAAAATATCGCAACAAGTTTTTGGCACCGTTGCGGGGGATTGTTTGTTTAATTCATATTAATATTATTACCAAGTAACCTTAGTTTTAATTTAGATTTTTATTTTTTATTTTTAATTTATTTTTATTTTGCATCTGATTTTTTATTTATTTATTTTTATTATTGATTTTTTCTGTCGTATTGTGCTTCAGTGAATGCGAAGATCCACAAGTCTCAACTCGCTCATGTTTAATCCTGAAATAGAAAGAACAGTGAGGAGACTAAGACAAGAAAGAAAAATTGAAAAGATAGCAATGGCGGCTGAAAACAGAGAGATCAACCCACGCTAGGTGGTAATCATAGATCACTTCAAGCTGGTCATAGATTATAATTACTCTGGGATTTCACATCTGCCAATCAATGCAAACAACTTTGAGCTAAAACCTTCATTGATCAGCATGGTGCAAAATAATCAGTTTGGGGGTTCAGCTGTAAAGGATCCTAACATGCATTTAAGGATGTTCTTGGAGATGCCAGACACCATAAAGATGAATGGTGTGACTAAAGAGGCTATCAGGCTATGCTTGTTCTCATTCTCTTTAAGAGATAAACCGTGAGACTGGCTTCAATCAATACAGATGGGGAGTATCATGACATGGAAGGATATGGCCAAGAAATTTCTTGAGAGGTTCTTTCCACCAGCTAAATCTGCTCAACTGAGAGCAGAAATTAGCATATTTAAGCATATGGAGACTTAGACTTTGTTTGAAGCATGGGAACGCTTTAAGGATCTACTCCGAAGATGCCCATAACACGATTATGCAAGCTGGGTACAGATTCAGCTGTTCTATAAGAGGCTGAATAGTTCGAATATGAATGTGGTTGGTGTAGCAGCTAGGGGAGCTCTATTCAAGAAGTCAGTTGAGGATGCCTACAATCTTTTAGAAGAAATGGCCATTAACCACTTTCAATGGCCAAGTGAACACACTACGGTGACCAAGGTGGCCGGTAGATATGAGGTGGATCATATTGTTGCACTTACAGCTCAGAGTTCTACTCTATCAACTCATGTACAGCCCTAACAAATCCACGAGTATAACCATCTATTGAATAAGCGGCGGCCGCAAATATGCTGTTATTGGAAGGAGACCCGAGCTGTGAGAAAGTACAATATGTGAACAATCAAAATTTCAATAGCTATAGAGGCAATCATGTGCCTAACCGTTTTCATCCGAACCTGTCATATGTTAATATAGAGAATGCCTTGCAACATTCATCTGGCTTTGACTATTAAAGAACTGAGCAGAAATCTTCTTTAGAAGATTTCATGAGCACGTTTGTTGCTCATACTTCAGCGAGGTTTGAGAAGAATGAGTCAAGGCTGAACAATATTAAGACACACATGGGAAATATAGGGGCAGCAATGAAATCTTTAGAAAAACGGATTGGGCAGATTGTGTCGTCCATGACCAATTAACAGTAAGAGGCATTTGGATAAACTGCCACAGCTCGCCAACCTATATTTTTCATGTCACAACAGCTAGTGGATACCAAAGAAGAAGCCACCATGACCATTTGGGTGGTTGCGCCTGGCTGGAGTCGTTAAACTTAGCGCTAGAGGGGAGGCAACCCTTGCCTTTGCATTTATTTATTTTTATTTTCTTTACTTTATTTTTATTTTACCGTGTTCTATTGTTTATTTATTAGTTTGCATGTTATTTATGCAGGTAGCACGAAACATACAAAGCCCACACAAGCAAATTCTGACCAGCAGAAGTCTGATCAACTTCATTCATGGTTGTATTATTCATCACTCTTATTCTTTATGTTTATCTTACATTGAGGACAATGCAAGTTTTAAGTTTGGGGGTGTGTGCATCAGTTCCTACTATTAAAAATAAATAAAAAAAATTTTTCTACTATTGAAAATAAATAAAAAAAATTTGTTTTTAATCCTTGATAGTAAAGCATTAAGTCTAATGATGAATTTTGGTTACTGTTGATGAAATTTTAGAAACGAAAAGTCCCAATTGAATTTTATCTGATGCCTTGAGTAGGTGATCTACGTTAGACTCGTAAACACTTAATAATAGATTTTTAGCAGTAAGAACCTAAGTAGTTGGCAAAATGACTAGTTGAATAAATTACATGCCGCTGAATGACCGTTTTCTTAGATGTCTGATGAACGGAAAATATATCAATATTTACCGTCCCTTTTACTTAATATTTTGTTTAGTTTCTCGGGTTTGGTGAACGTTTAGATATGTTTTAGTTTATTTTGCAGATAAAATAATATTGGGACTTAATGAAATCATTTAGGACGAAATATGGGTCAAATAAGGGCAAAAATTGGACTTGACATATTAATTTTGGAGATTGAAAACTTGAAAGGGCGTTTTAACGAAGTGCAGTTTTGGAAATTCCAGTTTTGTGCATCTGTCGTAATTTGGGCATAAATTTTTACTCCGATATCGGATTCAAGTTCCAGATTAAAGAAGACTCAAAGATCTACAGCTTTGGAAGACAAAATAATTTCGAATTCTGAAGATTTCATGCCCGAAATTGATGAACCATACAGAAGTGTGTTGTGTTTAATTATTAAAGTCACTTTCAATCATTTTCAAAGCAAAAAATAAATTAATAAATAAATAATAAAAATTATCAAATCACCACCAAACATGATAAACAATTAGTGGAGCAATTAATAATGGATTTGGTGGAGCAATTAATAATGGATTTGGTGGATGATTTGATGGAAGCAAAATTTTGCCTATAAATACCAAACCATTTCATTTGTAAAATTCATACTTTCTTCTAAGGAATTCCTTAATAATACTAAGAAGATTGTATCTTGTTTGTTTATTTATAACTTTTAGTAATTAATTTCCGCTTTCGCATTTTCTTTTCTTTACTTTTCAGTTTTTACTTTCTGCAATTTACTTTTACGCACAGTGATTTACTTTCTTACTTTTTACAGTTTTTACTATTCACCATGAGGAGGTAACTTCCCTAGTTAGGGTGAAAGGTAATTCTTTTACTGTTACTATTTAGATTAATCTCCCTTAAAAATAATATATTCACTATTTAAAATATTGACTTAAAAAGGATACCGCCAGATTGGTCGGTTGGTAATTCATTTTACGTTTAAACCTGACTAATCAAGGATACCGCCAGATTGGTCGATTGGTAATTAAATTTTCTTACCGCCAATATGGCAGGTTTATTTTGGTTCCGCCTTTATGGCTGGTTGGACTTAATTTGACTTAATCAGGTTACCGCCTATATGGTTGGTTGGTAAAATAATTACAAGTTAATATATTATATTAAGGGAGATATCTAAATAGTAAATAGTAAAAGTTGATCCTTTTACCTTGGCATTTTATTTTACTTTTCAGCTTTTACTTTATGTCTTTTACTTTTCAGCATTTTTACTTTATGTCTTTTACTTTTAAGTTTTTACTAGCCCTAGTTATGTGTTAGTTATCTGGGGTTGTGATGAATTCTAATATCACCGGTTTATAAAGGGTTATTTTATAATTTGGGTAATTTAAAGGTTTACTTATTAAGTCTTAAGCTTAATGCTTCTTGTTGTCTGATCACCAATAAGATTGATGTGGTAAATCTAAAATGAACTAGACATAGGGATTTTAGGTTTCAGCCTTAGACTTAATAGCCCACGATCTTCCTTGAGGATAGATAACCATTTAATAGATTTCTTTACAGGATAGACATATACCTGTCGGGCGGGGGTAGCCATAATTGGAACTTAAACTTAATGAATCCAGATAATTTGGTTGACATAGACATATGGTTCAATTGAGTTAAACTGGGTATTTGCGTCTGACCATCGACAGAGGCTTTTGCATAATTTCGTGTTCCAGGTTAGTAAACTGATTTATTACACAAACATAAAATAATCACTTCATCTTTTAAAAGATATTATAATGATTCACAACCCTAGATCTTTGTGTCTTTTGTTATTTTCCTTAGTATTTTCTTTTGTCTTTTTATTTATTTATTTATTTAGCAAATCTACAATCAACCAAATCAATCAAGCAATCATTCTCTTCTCCTTCAATTAGATATCTGTAAATAAATAGATTCAATAATTAATAACAACAGTAGGAATTAAGTCCTCGTGGGATCGATATTTTTATACTACTTGAACGATACGTGCGCTTGCGTTTTACGCGTGTGTTTACGCCGGTCAATGTCTATCTCGATTTACTAGTGTCATAATGTTTGGTATGATAGGAAAAAGAAAAAAATAAATAATAATTTGCAAAGAAAAAAAAAGTTAAACCATCTATAACCGATAAGCATGAAGTTACCCATGGCCGAGTGTTAGGACCACCATGAGGAGAAATGCTACCTTAAAGAGTAAGTGTGTTGAAAAAAAAGAAAAAAAAGTAGAAAATAAAATCGTACAATACTGAGCAAAAAAGGCGAATTCAGAGTACTTTTGAGATATCTAGGTTGGTTTGACCCATCGGATCTCAATTTTTGAGACGAAATCATTGAGTTTGCTTACTTAGGAGTCGAGTTGTGACCAAACCTTTACACGCACACACACACTGTGAGTTTGGCTTAGATGGTTTATTCAAGAACTTGGATTTGAGTTGCATTGCGTACTTTGAAGGTTCTCTGATTTCAGTAATAAGCATTCTTTGAGAACAATATTATGTGTAACTATCGGGAATATTTTATTTTATTTTTTATTATTATTTTTATACTTTTGCATGATTACATGTATGCGAATGACGTTTGTAGGTGTCGTCGTTGTAAGCCCTCACGAGACGATAACTCATCCACTAGGGCCGCCTAGGGGTTTAAAGGCTTTTTACATACGCTAAATGCAATCATGATCCCTACAAAAGTGGCCTCGTTAATTTTGTTACTTATTATTTGTTTATTTATTTAGTTTCTATTTTATCTTTTGCTCGGGAGTAGTAAAATCTTAAGTTTGGGGGTGTTTGATAAGTGCGGTTTATCCCCACTTATTCCTGCATTCTTAGCTTACTATTGTGTTAGATTCCATATCATTTAATGTATTTGTAGTTTCTTTTATGATTTATTTGTAGGAAGCATTGGAACATGGATCTTGGGGCAATTTGACTTGGTTTAATACCCTATGGATGCATCGAAAGCACACGCGAAGAGTGGAAAATAAAGAAACAGCAAGCCAGAAAAAGTGACTAGTGTCGTGGAGCTACTCTTTGGGTGCCACGACGCCCCTTCAATGTTTCCATACAAAGTTTCCGCAGATTCGGCGCCGCGGCGCCACTCTACGGCGTCGTGGAGCTGCGCAGACACCAGAAACACCAATTTTTAGGGTTTTACATGCACAAGGACTCAAATGCTTTATTATAAATACACAAGCTTGTCCAAAACCGTAGGAAGGAGGCTAATACACAACAAAAATTCTTAAAACACATATTTTGATTGATAATCATCTAAACTTGTTTTGATAATTTTGGACCAAATGATCAAAGTTCAAACCTTGGGGTGCTTTCGGCAATTTAGGAGAAATTGGGGATTTTTGTTATGAGTTGTATTTTAATGTATATGACATGCATAAATCATTTTGGTAGTGATTGAAAATCACATAAATTTTTATTTGACAAATTAGGACTAAAATGATCAAAATACAAACCTTAAGGGGTCTCACGGTAATAAAAGAAAAATTTTGGATTTTGGATAAAAGCTGAATTTTTGAGTATTGAGTAGTTAGAATAAATTAGTTTATTTTAATTACCCAAGAAAAGTTATTGAAATCATAACAATTTGATTTTTTGCGTTCCGCTGCGTTACCCAATTATATTACCTAAAACCCCGACATCATATGGTGCTCATTTATAATCATAGGATTCCCTTATTTACATATTTGGTACTAGTTTCCCACACTAAGGTACTACTACTAGGAACTATCTGAATTGCCTCCTTCAACTTTACTCGTGATTCATTTTTTATTATTGGTCATACTACCTCTTACTGAAAAGCTCCTCAAGGTTCATGATCTCTCGAAAGTCCTACTATACTTCCTCTGTTATTCTTCCTACTAATCTTAATTTCTTAACCCTTTTAAGTCATTACTCCCCTGGAAGCACTACATCATCTTCGATGGGTTAGGGTATTACTACTAATGCTTTTGGTTCGGGTGCTACTCTTTTACTAGTTCTTTCATTATAGTATAATGGGGCTCTTTATAAATCGTATACTTTATTTTTGAGGATTTCTCTCTCTAATTCCTTTACTCCTTTGAGCTTTTACCTTCTTTGAGGCCATATGTTTCACAATGGATCGAGTTATCACTTCTAGATTCGACTAGACTTACTGTGAATTCAAATCACTCTATCTCATATCAAATATTATTATCTTATGACTCTTATCTAGGTCCTATTGAACTTATTGGTTCGACTATCTTACTGTTTCGTGACTTTTCTATCCTGTCATATGCTCTTCTTCACTTGTTCAAATCCTTACTGGGCTTTACGTTGAAGAGTGAATACATGTTTCCCATAGAGATATGAGAATACATATTATTGTTAATTGTCTAAGCTCTATGATGGTTTGGTTAGGCGTCTATATACTTACTAGAGTAGAGGCTACTGGAAAGAACAATTATCATTTGTTCTATTGGGATCCGCATCGACTCTTCAATACCATAGGGTTCCACAACTCTTATCAACTATTTTGAGGTCTCCATTTACGTTATTGTCTTTAAGCTACATTATCTATGCTACTGCATGTACTGAACTTCCTTGTTATTTTCAGCATCCTTCTATATTATTTACCTCCATAACCTATCTCTTGGCTCTAAGCTGGGCTACCGAGGCTTGTGATGGTTCTTTCTTATTGGCTACTTTCTATACCTCTGTTATTGCTATAGGCTACAACTATGACATACAATCTTATTATCCGTACTGATACTTTTTGTTAACTCTTAAGTGTCTCCAATCTCATGGATCTGTTTTTTTATATTTACATTGATTTCTACTGTCATTTGGTTGGTCAATAGATTCTTACTAGTACTGCAAACTCGCCTATTTTGGATTATGTCGGGTTCTTTATTTATAGCCTTAGAAGCCTTCTTGGTCTCTTTTTTTATGAACCATCTCTCAAGGTTTGCTGCCTTTGTCTCAGAATATATCATCGTAGGTACTGAACTTTCTTACTGTTATCTCTATCTATGTTGGTAAAGGATGGAACAATAATTTTATATCTCAATGGATGTCGATGTCCTTTTTACGGTATTTTGTGTCCTGGTAGAGCCTATTACTCATGTAAGACAGGTATGAGATAGACTCAGTCAGGACAGTTTCCTTAACCAGTATCACTGAGAGGCTAGAATTTGGGTAAATCATGGCCTTATCTATATCGGATTACTTAGCTAAGGCAATAATTTTCTTTACTGACGTCATTCACTTTATCTTTTACGAGTTTGGGTTTGGGTGTCTAGAATCCCTACATCCTAGTGGCACTTCATGTTTATTGGAAACTTCCATGACTAATCTTGATTTCTTGCTTTATTTGCCTTCATCACTATTCCTCAATACTCGAAATGCTCGCTACTTGTCCAAGGTATTTAAAGACTTTTGGATCTGCTCGAAGGAATCTTACGAAAAATGAAGGAACCTTACTTAGGTCTATTCGATATTTTTATTCTGGCTCAGGTTTATTATATTTTCCTTACTACTATAAGTTCTTACATTTTCTTTGTTATCTTATTCTATATCTCTACCTCTTATTGCCTATGGTTGCTTTGAGTATCTGTACTTCATTCTTTACTTTTCTTATAGCTTTCTCTTTCTCTTTCTACTCCATTGGGGTGGGTATTCTTAGAACCTTACTATCTAGTTTCATAACTTATTTTGAACTTCTGATGATAAGCCAAGATGACTACAAAATAATTCTCATCTAGGATAAGGAGTATATTTACTTTCATTAGGAAGGAAATTCAAGTAGCTTTGGGAATTCTTACTAACTTTTTTATAGGTCTTGAGGACACACTCGAGAATTGGATACTGGAGAGGTAGTGTCTCGCATACGGGTATCCCGGGCATACTGCGGATACAAGAATGACCCCAACACTCTACCCACTACAGTCACTGACTCCCTAGACAATTCTCTAATACCATCTTTGTAACATCCCTCTCTCAGAGATGCCACCGGCAGGGAATAGGCTGACATATCCCCTTGACCCTCCGACTTTCTGACTATGAACGTCACTAACAATACCATCTCAAACATAAATTCATGCATAGAACCACAACCCAACTCAACAACATAAAATGCATTTTTATACTCATAGCTATGTTCACAATAATATTTCATTTTACAACTTTGTTAATGGACACTTTAACATAATACAATGACTTATGCATTACTAATATCTGCATGCAACTTTACGTTGACTCTAACTGTGCTAAACTTTCGACTCGACCTGGTGGTCCCAAAACACCCTAGTGACTGCCATTAGTAGCCATCTTCTCGAGCTCGTCCTACGGGTAAACCTGCAAAACAGAAATACTGGGAGTGGGGGGTTAGATCGTTTGAACGACTTAGTGAGTGGACAGTTAAAAATAAACAAAAACTGAAATGAATTTCTGAAACATTCATTTTTCTAAAATGAAATTCATCTCAAGAAAACAGATCTATTCTGAAAACTCTTTCTTGTCTGTAAATATATCTTTTTATGTGAAAATTCTTCTAGAAATACTTTATGTGTGTGAAACTCTGAGATTCCCATAAAATTGTTTCTCTTGAAAACTCTTGAAAACTTTTTCTTTTCTGAAAATCTTTTCTCTGAGAATCTGTAGAAAATCTGACGTGTGGGGGCATCAGGGGCGGCTCCACGTTGGGCCCAGCAGGGGCTGCAGCCCCTGCTGGGTCCAACAAAAATTTCTAAATTATTATTATTATTTTTAAATATTTTATATTAAATCATTATTTTTTGTTCCCATTTTCTCATAAATTCTAAAACTTCTTAAGAAACAAATACAAAGATACAAGTCATCAACAACGAAATTCAAAGGTGAGTGAGCAACTGCACAAAGCAAATGAGGGTCCATGGGCGGTTCTACTTTTATTCCAATAATTCAGGATAATACTCTCTATATATTTTTATGCAAAATAAAAATGAGTTTGGAAATTAATATTATCGACATATCGTATTGTTCAATTTTTTTCTATGCTCATTATTAGCTATGTAGTTTTACAGTTACAGATTACTTTGACGTAGTTAATTTTTTATTAATTTAATATAGTGGATTTTTTATTAATTTAGCTTGATGGTGAGGATGCTAGACTTACAGTTACCCTTTTTGCAGCCAAGTATATTTGTTGTAATTTAACATAGTCAATTTTTTTTTTATTAATTTAACATAGTCAAATTTATTTTTTTGAAAAAATTGAACAATATGATATTAATTTTGAAACCTAATAATGATTTGTTGATTCCTTTAGGTTTTTTCAATAAATTTTTTTACAAGAAACTAAATTATTATTTTGTTTATTTGATATAGTAATGGAGTAATATTTTAAAAGAAAATCAGACATAACTGTGAAGCGTTGATGAATCAGAAGCAACATATTAAAATAGCTTTCTCAAGACATTCAGACAAAACTCAAAATGAATATCGAGCAGCATATTGGAATTTTCAACTATTCATTTTGTGAAAAATCGATTGAGAAATCAGATGAGAGATCAATGATTGAATGATAGTTTAGTTGTATACATAGAAAATTATATTTTTTTGTAGTATTGATAATGAGGTAATCATTTAACGTTTTCAACATATGAAAACTCGTCAAGAACAATTATAAATGTATTGAATGGAAATATATTAATGAAGTTCAAAATTTTGATACTTGTTTTTTGTTGAATTTTTTAACTTAGCCCCTCATGTATTGAATTCCTGGCTCCGCCACTGGGGGGCATTACGTATCGCTGTCCCCCAATATGCCTAACTAGTGGTATTGGGGCGTTACGTCTCGCCGTCCCCCAAGCCACTGCACTGGATTCATATTGCAAATCCAGGATATTGGGGCGTTACATCTCGCCGTCCCCCAATATATACCACCATCATGTCCCTGAATCTAGGGTCTAGGGGCGTTACGTCTCGCCGTCCCTATAGCCCTAAAATCTAGGATCTAGGGGCGTTACGTATCGCAGTCCCCCTAGTCCTGCTCTACATATGCACATGTTATATCTGTCAATTCCATAAGTCACATCTGAGGTAGGTTTTTCCCTATGCCTCCAAAAATCACTAAAATCATACTTGTAAAATCAAAACTTCTTAAAACATTCACATTCATAAAGTAACTGAAATAAGCTTCGTTAATGCCCTGATGTGCGTAAAAGTAAGCCTCAAATCAAAACAAAAAGTAAATAACAACTTGAAAAAGAAATGTCCACCCACTGATTTGGAATCTGGCTGGCACTTCTTTCTTTTGTCGAAGAGAATTATGGTTCATGCCGATGATCTATAACCGATAAACTTGATTAGAATATAAGTCGTGGAATATGTTTCGGAACTAGACTAAGTTTCTCAATTCAACTAGCTATCATCACTTTATGGCGTATTATGCTTTTGACATGACATAATACATGTATATGTGTTGATTCGAAACCCCTAGGGTGGCCTCTATCATCTTAAGATGAAATTAGAATGACTAAATCTGATTATGAAAAATGGTCATGCGTCGCGACGCCAGACATTGCACGTCGCGACTCCCACAGGGTCAGACTTGAGGCAGGGAACCTCTTCTTATTGCGTGTCACGAAGCCAGGTGATCCACGTCGTGACTCCCACATGTTCAGACCCAAGGCAGAGATACTCTGTTTCCTATGCGTCATGACGCGAGATGTTGTGGGTCCCAACGCTCACACGATCAACACTACCTTTTAAACTTCAATATAAATCAAAACTCATCTCATATCATCAATCCAAACACAAACCCTTATCTAGCATCATTAAATCACAAAATATAATTCATCCATACACAATTGGCCAATGGATTAATCATACTACATTGAGAGCTTTTAACTTCAAACCAAAGAATTCATGTCTAAACATTTTCATTTTCCTCATCACACAACAAAAACAACAATCTCTCTCTTATCACTTTCGGCCAACCCCCTCTAAATTGAGGAAACTTTGATATTTTGATAAACAAATCTAATACATGCTTATATCTACATGAAAGTGCATTACTACATATGTTATCAACTTGTCTCAAGCTCAAATTCTCAAACTTGGAAACTATGGTTCATGGGCATTTCGAAAATAAGAATAAAAATACATGCACCAACCGAAATTAGAGAAGAAAAATGATTATGGGGACTCACATGCTTGGAATGAAGCTTGAGATTATCACTTCACCCTTCAAAAATGATATTGACAAATGGAGAAATTTGAGAGGGAGCTCCTCAACCCATTCACGTCTTTTGGCCTAGAAATGGGATGGGTGAATAGTCTATTTTTTATAAAGCCATGGCTGATTTTTGTGTAATGAAATGAGTGGCCCAAAATTTACCACATCACTCAATTCTAGCTCATTCTGAAATTTACTATAGCAGCCACGAAAATCATGATTTTTGACCAGCTTCTGATTCTAATTTGGAAAAATGTCCAACGTGGAAGTTGTAGTCTCGGTCTTAACTTTCTGACGATATAAAATTCATAAAAATCGGAGATCATATGAAAAGGTTGTGACCCAAATAATAAGGGCTATTCGGAGTAGAACCAAAAGTAAATTTTATTTCGGGACTGCAAGGAATTTGTCGAATGTCTAAAAAATTAATTTCATGAGCACATACTTGCTTGAACATGATTTATACCATGTATTATGCCACCTATAATATAGTAGTCGTCGGAATTACCAGGGTTTTAAAGCTAACTGGATATCTGATACAATGAATTCCAAATCCACGAGTGTATTTATTTTCACACTTGGTGGTGCAGCCATGTCTTGGAAATCCTCGAGAGAAACGTGTATTACCCGATCTACTATGGAGTCTGAATTCATAGCCTTAGACAAAGCAATGGAAGAAGTGAAGTGGCTTCGAATTTCTTAGAGGATATTCCAAATTTGCTAAAATCAGTGCTAGCTATAAGCATACATTGTGATAGTCAATTGGCTATTGGGAGAGCCAAAAATATAATGTATGATGGTAAGTCTCGACACATACGTCGTAGACACAATACCATAAGGCAACTTTTCTCAAGCAGCATAATTTCAATAGATTATGTCAAGTCAAAGGAAAACCTAGCGGATCCACTTACTAAAGGTTTACCTAGAGAGCAAGTTGAGAAGTCATCAAAGGGAATAGGCTTGAAGCTTATAAATTAATGATATATCACTGTGGAAACCCAGCCTAGTTGACCTTATATCCCAAGATCTAAGTTCAAAAGGGACAACTAAAACTTTGTGCAATTCAAAACAATCACTGGAGAGTCTTGTACTCTTTCTCATTCCTATAATGACGTAGATTGCTATTTATCAAGGTTAGGATAATTTAAGGCTTTTAATGATCATTATATTAGAATAAGATTCCTAATTGGGGTAAAGACATATTATCTTTTACAATAATCACTAATTTCAAGTAAGAAGTGTGGCTGCTTCCATGAGAATTTTAAAGTCTGGATTCCCTAAAGTACTTGATGAAGCCAGGACCAATGTGTTAGGGTTGGTGCTCGAAGTGCCAATCCGGATAGTATTTTTGTCTGATTCATAAATACGAGCAATTGTATTTTCCATAATATTACTAATTTTAGTGGTAGCACCCTTGTCTTTTATACACTTATTCGATCTAATTACGATTAGATCGAAACTGAATCTGGTACAACGATACATGTATATTAGACAAAGACCCTAGGATTTACAGTATAGTGCACAGTTACAACGTAGTTTGTAATTGACATTGGGAAACGCACTATTAGTTGTATATCCTTAAATAAAGTTCTTGGTCAAGATTTGCTAACATGGGTCGATTAGTAAAATCCGCTGAGACCAGTACATGTCATATATCGTGACTTAGTCCGATGGTTTATCCCAGTGAACCATGAGTCTCGGGAGACTCGTATAGACATGTAGGTGTTTATTTGATAAGACACTGAACGACTCAATGAAGGTTTCCTAATAGATGGTACACCAACGTCAATATGAGCCTTCTCGAGTTGAGCAAGCATAGTGGTCATTCGACTTGAGATACCAATGTGGATATATGAGATATCCTCCACACTTTGATGGCAGTCACATCAACGATGTAGTCATGATCAGACCTCCGCCAGTTTGTTGGGTGTGGACTGATGCTCATGATATCTTGTGCATATCAAGATATGATCTGCCAGTCCTGTGTACAGGGTATATGCATCCAGCACTTGTTTACGATCTAGTAAATCTATGGCCGTTGTATAACATCGGAAACTAGTTCCGAATGTTATTTAGAGATCGTTGTAGGCACTGTATTTTTACATGTAAGTCCCTATGATGAGTCTCATTTAGAGGCACTACCTTTTAAGTTGCGGAAGTCGCGGGAAACGGACGTCGCAAGGGAAGAGTCAAGAATTGACATTTTTTTCGGACTTAATTCGTTTGTTTATGCTTCGGGTTTTCTTGTTGGACTTCCGTTTTAAAACACACCCTTGGCCCAAACCCCCACAAACCACACACCAAGCCCACACATCACTAAGACACACACCAAGCCCATCTCACCCAAGCCCAATCCAAGAAATAATTAAAACATGTCACAAATTAAATTAAATTAAATTAAAACCAATTAAAATTAAAATTAAATCCAATTAAATCAAATCCCTTCCTAATTTAAATAAACCACCTACCAATTTAAAGAAATTCCCCCACCAAAAATATAAATATTCTTGCCTTAAATAATTAAATTAAATACCATGCATAACATGATTTCTTTCCTTTTTAAAATCCATGCAAAACCCTTACCCTAGTATGTTGGTCTAAAGGTTCTCTATTTGAGGGAAGAAAAGTCCAAAAGGCTACCTTTACGACAATACTTTACCGCGCCGGACAAAGTGTGTTTGATTGAATGTGAGATATGTTTAATCGAATATACGAAGTCCTATATTGTTGTCTTTATTTTATATTCATTGTAATGTAATGCGCATGGGCTAACTAGGGTGGGTTAAAGGTCCTCTATTCGAGGGAAAGTGCCTAAATGACTACCTATACCACGATGTTTTGCAGCGCCTTTTATTATTCCTTTATTCGTTTTATACATGACATATCCTTGCATAATTATGCATCATACTGCATTGCGCATTGGTAAATCAAGTTGGATTAAAGGTCCTCCATTTTGAGGGATAGAAAGCCTAAGGGCTACCTTTACCACAACATTTTACCGCGCCAGACAAAGTACGTTCGATTGAATGTGAGATACGTTTAATCGGACACTTGAAGTCCTATATAGATGTGGGCATACATCGCATCTCGTTTCTTTTATTCTCATTGTCTATCTTTTGCATCACATCATTGCACGTTCATTTTAATTTTCAATGACCTCTTTAATTATCTCTTTATACTCACTTACTTGCCTGGATCTATTCCTTTCAACCTGCAATAAGAGTATATTTGACAAAAGCATTCAACCTTGGTACTATGATACTCAGTGATGTTTAGAAACACAGGGAATCCTTGGAAAAGCAAGCAGAAAAGACAGGATAGCCATTCAGAAATTGGGAAACGGGGCAGTGAGACTGTCAGATTTAGAAGGGAATAAGTTCACCGAGCCGATCAACGTAGACAGATTGAAACAGTATTTTGCTTGAGGAAGGGAAGACCGAATAGTCACCAAGGGAATTGGTGGAAAGACCTAACCCAACGGGATAGGAAACTCATTCACACATGCATGCATACACGTAACATATCTCGCATTCTTTTTTGTGTTTGTTTTGTTTCGTATTCACAGGTTTCAAAGAAGGAACAAAGAAAGCAGCAAAGGCAAGCCAATCAGAAGCAGCAACAGTACAATCAGTTTCAGAAATGAATCAGTATCAGTTTCGGGAAGGAATTCCAGGGTTGAGGCCTATATCAGTGTCATTTTCGGGGATGAATCCCAAGGTTGAGGCCCATATCAGTAGTAGTTTCAGGAATGGATCCCAGGCGACGAACCCCACATTATTAGCGGTTGAAATGAAGAATTCAGTGGAGTGAGTAAAAAAAAAAGAGAAAAATCTTTGATAGTTAGGCATATGTCCGGTTACAATATTGTTTGTTGTAGGGAGAAACCTTAAAAACGATAAGTGCGAGATTTGTTCTCATCCGGTATTCTGAATAGTTGATCTCAGCTAGACTCGCGAGCACTTGATCACGGGGTCTTAGTGGTGGAAGCCTGAGTAGCTGGTAAGATGACTAGTTGAAGAGATGGTGGATCAGTGAATGACCGTTTTCCTGGATGTCCACCCTGGTTTACTTATGCTACGATATATGATATGGTTGGAAGCAAAGAAAGTCTCTGCAATGAAAAGAAAAGAAAAAATAAACCGCCTATAACCAATAAGCGTGAAGCTACCCATGGGCGAGTATTAGGACCACCATGAGGAGAAATGCTACCTTAAAGGGTAGGTGAGTCGAAAAAAGAAAAGAAAAGAAAAGAGAAAAAGAAAAAAAGAGAAAAATCTTTGATAGTTAGGCATATGTCCGGTTACAATATTGTTTGTTGTAGGGAGAAACCTTAAAAACGATAAGTGCGAGATTGTTCTCATCCGGTATTCTGAATAGTTGATCTCAGCTAGACTCGCGAGCACTTGATCACGGGGTCTTAGTGGTGGAAGCCTGAGTAGCTGGCAAGATGACTAGTTGAAGAGATGGTGGATCAGTGAATGACCGTTTGCCTGGATGTCCACCCTGGTTTACTTATGCTACGATATATGATATGGTTGGAAACAAAGAAAGTCTCTGCAATGAAAAGAAAAGAAAAAATAAACCGCCTATAACCAATAAGCGTGAAGCTACCCATGGGCGAGTATTAGGACCACCATGAGGAGAAATGCTACCTTAAAGGGTAGGTGAGTCGAAAAAAGAGAAAGAAAGAAAAGAGAAAAAGAAAAAAAGAGAAAAAGAAAAAAAGAGAAAAAGAAAGTTCAAAATGAAAAGAAAAGAAAAGAAAGAGACAAAAGAAAATATAAGAAAACCATATAATGTTGAGTACGTGGAAGTAATAACAGAGTGTGATCAAGACATCTAGGTTGGTTAGACCCACTGATCCGATTCTCTGAGACAAAATCATCGAGTTGGCTTACTTAAGGATTAAGCTACGAAAGAGCCTTGGCACACACACACTAGGAGTCTAGTTCAGATCACTCATTCAGATGAGTGGATCTAAGTGTATTAAGTACTTTGAAGGTTCTCTGGTTTCGACGCGAAGCATCAGTTGAGGACAAAAATATGTTTAGCTACCAGGATTATCTCGTGAGAGGCAGTACAGCATGTTGATATGCAATATCACACTAGTATCAGTTTTGGGGATGAGTTCCAGGGTCGAGGCCCACATCAGTACCAGTTTGGGGATGAGTCCTAGGGTCGAGGCCCACATCAGTATCAGCTTGGGGGTGAGGCCCACATCCGCATCAGTTTAGGGGCGAGGCCCACATCCGCATCAGTTTTGGGGGCAAGGCCCATATCATTATCGGTTTGGGGGCGAGCCCACATCAGTATCAGCTTGGGGGCGAGGCCCACATCAGCATCAGTTTAGGGGCTAGGCCCATATCCGCATCAGTTTGGGGTCGAGGCCCACATCAGTTTCAGTTTTGGGGATGAGTCCTAGGGCCGAGGCCCACATCAATTTCAGTTTTGGGGATGAGTCCCCGGGCCGAGGCCCACATCAGTATCAGTTTTGGGGATGAGTCCCGGGGGCGAGGCCCACATCACATCAGCATCAGTTTTGGGGGATGTGTCCCAGGGTCGAGGCCCACACATATCATCAGTAATTTTGGGGATGGGTCCCAGGGTTGAGGCCCACATTAGTATAAGTCTGTGGGCCGAGGCCCACATCAACATCAGTTTTGGGGATGAGTCCTAGCGTCGAGGCCCACATCAGCATCATTTTTGGGGGATGCGTCCTAGGGTCGAGGCCCACACATGTCATCAGCAATTTTGGGGATGGGTCCCAAGGTCGAGGCCCATATCAGTATTAGTCTGTGGGCCGAGGCCCACATCAACATCAGTTTTGGGGATGAGTCCCAGGGCTGAGGCCCACATCAGTTTCAGTTTTGGGGATGAGTCACAGGGCCGAGGCCCACATCAGTTTCAGTTTTAGGAATAAGTCCCAGGGTCGAGGCCCGCACATCAGTATCAGTTTTGGGGATGAGTCTCAGGGCCGAGGTCCACATCGGTTTCAGTTTTGGGATGAGTCCTAGGGGTGAGGCCCACATCAGTATCAGTCCAGGGTTGAGGCCCACATCAGTATCCGTCTGGGGCGAGGCCCACATCAGCATTGTCAGTATCAATTTTGGGGATGAGTCCCAGGAGCGAGGCCCACATCAGTATCAGTATCAGTTTTAGGGATGAGTCCCGAGGGCAAGGCCTACATCGGCATTAGTTTTGGGGATGAGTCTCAGGGTCTTGACCCACATCAGCATCAGTTTTGGGGATGAATCTCGGGGGCGAGGCCCACATCAGCATCAGTTTTGGGGATGAGTCCTAGGGTCGTGACCCAGATCATCAGCAGCTTTGGGGATGCGTCTCAGGGTCGTTACCCACATCATCAGTAGTTTTGGGGATGCGTCCTAGGGTCGTGACCCACATCATCAGCAGTTTTGGGGATGAGTCCCAGGGTCGTGACCCACATCATCAGCAGTTTTGGGGATGCGTCCCAGGGTCGTGACCCACATCATCAGTTTTGGGGATGCGTCCCAGGGTCGTGACCCACATCAGCATCAGTTTTGGGGATGAGTCTCGGGGGCGAGGCCTACATCAGCATCAGTTTTGGGGATGCGTCCCAGGGTCGTGACCCACATCATCAGCAGCTTTAAGTATGCGTCTCAGGGTCGTGACCCACATCATCAGAAGTTTTGGGATGTGTCCCAAGGTCGTGACCCACATTGTCAACGTTATCGGGATGCGTCCTTGGGTCGAGGCCCCCGTTGTCAGTTGCAGTTATTGGTATGCGTCCCAGGATCGAGGTCCACTGCATCATCAGTTTTAGGGATGCGTCCTAGGGTCGTGACCCATATTGTCAGCGGTATTGGGATGCGTCCCAGGGTCGAGGCCCCCGTTGTCGGTTGCAGTTATTAGGATGCATCCCAGGATCGAGGTCCACTACGTCATCAACTCAGCTCGAAGTAGTAGGCAAGTCAGGTGGCAGCTAGCGAGCCAGGTAAGTAAAAATGCATTGCACAACTTTGATAGGATTGTCATTATCACACACTGCACAAGTCCCATCAAAGTGGGGGCGACTGTAGGCACTGCATTTTTGCATGTAAGTCCCTATGATGAGTCTCATTTAGAGGTACTACCTTTTAAGTTGCGGAAGTCGCGGGAAACTGACGTCGGAAGGGAAGAGTCAAGAATTGATATTTTTGTCGGACTTAATTCGTTTGTTTATGCTTCAGGTTTGCTTGTTGGACTTCCATTTTAAAACAAACCCTTGGCCCAAACCCCCACAAACCACACACCAAGCCCACACATCACTAAGACACACACCAAGCCCATCTCACCCAAGCCCAATCCAAGAAATAATTAAAACATGTCACAAATTAAATTAAATTAAATTAAAACCAGTTAAAATTAAAATTAAATCCAATTAAATCAAACCCCTTCCTAATTTAAATAAATCACCTACCAATTTAAAGAAATTCCCCAACCAAAAATATAAATATTCTTGCCTTAAATAATTAAATTAAATACCATGCATAACTTGATTTCTTTCCTTTTTAAAATCCATGCAAAACCCTTACCCTGGGATACCTTTATAAAATAAAGCATGAATCAACCCTTTCCCCATTGGAGCTTATTCACGGCCAAAAGCAAAAAACCCAAACTCTCTTCTCTCTATACTCACACGTCTCTCTCTCATTGGCTCTCATTATTTTCAGACACACAAAAACCCTAAAAAACTAAGCATCTCTCTCGGCAGTGAGACCATTCACGCCCCCTATCTCTTAACCCTTCGACAGCCTCACATGTCCCCTATCTCTTCTTCTCTTACTCTCACGCATGGCTTCCCCCTCTCTCTCTCTATATAAACAACAACAAACCTTAAACAACCTCTTCTGGATCATGGCCACACCCCTTACTGCTCACTCCTCACACCCTTCAAACAACCACACACGTCCCTTACAAATAACTCGACAAACAAACAAACAATAAGTCGTCACTCGCAGCCCCTCTCCATGCTGAATCAACCAACTTATTCCCACAAACAAATAGCAAACAAAATCCAATAGACCCTTCACGCTCAGACCTTAAACGAACCAGCCCACTCTGACACAAACTTCTCAGCCACGTACAAGAAGCTACACATAAACCGACCAGCAAAGCCCTCCATCCAGTAACCTCAACCAAGAACCAACCAAGCAACCCTAAGACCCTCAACCGAGCAACAAACACACAGCAGCCCTTTAACGTGAATAAATAAATCACAAAGCCATAAACCGAGTAACCAGACCCCCTCATCGACCAAATAACAACAAATAACCCTCCAACTAAACAGCGTGACCAGTCAACAAAACAACCCGCACCCTAAAAAAAATAGCGACAAACTCCCCCTAAACTGCCTTCATATTCACCGCACAAACAGTCCCCTTAACCTTTTATCGAAACTGCCCGGAAATTTCCCAGAAAACTACCTAAAACACCCAAAATTTGCACTGAAAACTGCACTTAAATCACCGATGTTCTGCCCTGAAAAATAGTCCCAAAACAGTCTCAAAACCTCACAAAACAGCCCCCGAATACCGCAAACAGTAACCAAACACAGTGACCAGAAAATACAGTGAAAACAGCAGCAAAACGGAGCAAAAATAGCAGCCTAAACAGCGAAAAAGCGAGAGAAAACGTTGAACCAGTGAACCGGAGGAGTTTCGGAACATCAACCCTTCCGAAAACCGTGTACCGTACTTCCGAGAGACGATTTAAAAGGTTAGACCTGATGGCACTTTTCTTATTTATTTTCATTCATCTTTTAATTGTTTTATTTATTTTCTTCGTATGAGAGTCGCTTGTGGATGCATGTTGTGGCCTTTGAATGGATGGGAAAATGTGTCGTTTCTTGTGGTATATAGGATGGAAACCCAGACGTAAATTCTGTAGCCGAATCCGAATGGACGATAGTGCGGTATGTACTTGGGAAACAACTCCACGTACCACTTGAGCAAACGGCACATGTTTCACTTTGCTTTTGTATCTTGTTTGTTTATTATCCGTACTTTTATTTTCCGCCATTTAATTTCCGTACGATTATTTGTTTGTGTATTGATGATATAATGCGCATGGGCTTAGTATGTTGGTCTAAAGGTTCTCTATTTGAGGGAAGAAAAGTCCAAAAGGCTACCTTTACGATAATACTTTATCGCGCCGGACAAAGTGTGTTTGATTGAATGTGAGATATGTTTAATCGAATATACGAAGTCCTATATTGTTGTCTTTATTTTATATGCATTGTAATGTAATGCGCATGGGCTAACTAGGGTGTGTTAAAGGTCCTCTATTCGAGGGAAAATGCCTAAAGGGCTACCTTTACCATGATGTTTTGCCGCACATTTTATTATTCCGTTATTCGTTTTATGTATGACATCTCCTTGCATAATCATGTATCATAATGCATTGCGCATGGGCAAATCAAGTAGGATTAAAGGTCCTTTATTTTGAGGGATAGAAAGCCTAAGGGCTACCTTTGCCACGACGTTTTGCCGCGCCGGACAAAGTACGCTCGATTGAACGTGAGATGCGTTTAATCGGACACTTGAAGTCCTATATAGATGTGGGCATACGTCGCATCTCGTTTATTTCATTCTCATTGTCTATCTTTTGCATCGCATCATTGCACGTTCATTTTAATGTTCAATTACCTCTTTAATTATCTATTTACACCATGTGTTTAATCGCCTCTCTTTAATATGCATGCTTGTACAATCATTGTCCATTTGCGTTTCCATGATCATCAATGTAATGCGTTTGTTAAATTATGTGTTTATCGTTATTTCAATCTACCTTTATGCATGCAAGCTTAGGCATAGGTTATATGCAAATAGGTTATATGAAAACGTAGATACGAGCTTTGTTTCTATGCATGTGAACTTAGAAATAGAATACCCTTGGAAATATATGTTGCTAGATTCGATTAAATTATTGCACAAATCATATCATTACAAGTGGCATAAGTAAGGGACCATTCTGAACCCAACGGTTTGAGGTCTTCCCTTACGAGGGGTGAGTGCGGCCTTAAATCATTTTCCCGGTTCACACCGGGTGGCGACTCCATGTTATTTCTCCGGTTTAGTCCCACGCGGGCTACTCCGTACTCCCAACCGAGCCGCGAGCCCGTAACAGCGTCGTCCAACATCTGTGTCATACAATCGTAAATTGAAAGTCGATTGTATTATACCGAGCGGTTTTGACGTTCTGATCTATACCCCAAGTATAATACAGATAGCCTGTGACGGAGGGATTATACGTATGTAATGAACTCGGCTTGCATAGTTTAGCGAGATTATCTGTGGTCGTCGTAAATCCATGAGTGTGTGGATTATGGACACGAAATTGGATTTCGTGATGGATAGACCTAAACTTAGAAAGTCTCACAATATGAAGTGTACTCGTTGAGCACATGGGCAACGCGATATGAATAATACAAATTATTCATAATACTTCATCAGATTAAATAAGTTAATCCGGATCATTTAATCGGTTAAACGATAACACATGCATTAGGAGATTTTATCCGCTAATAATTATTGTATATTTGTATTTGATACATAATACGATTAGATACACATTAATTATTCGTCAAATGAGATTTTGACACATGCCATAAATATATGTATTTGTTATTTAATGTAAATAAAAATACATATATGGTTGTTATTTAATTATCTAGTTATTTAAATGTTAAATAATTGAATAATTGAATTTTCAAGCCTTATCCAATTGTCATTATGGATTTGATACATGGTGAAAAATGATTGGAACACATGACATGGCTTTAAATTACACTTTATTTGTCCTAATTTGATTGGTTAAATATAAAGTGTAAATTGAATTTTATTTGATAAAATTGCAAAAGACAATAATGCCCCTCCTAGCCAAATTCGGTCAACATAGTTTAAAAAAGGGAAAATTGTTTTTCTCTCTCTTGTTCATCTTCTCCATTGCCGAATAACTCAAGGAAATGGGTTTGGAAAATTATTTACTAAATCCATGAAGATTTGAAAGAAATTTCAAGAAAAAAAAAAGCTTAGGAAAACAATTATTAAAGGTAATTCTTGAACTCCATAAGCTTAGAAATTTGATTTGTTGTTTATTGATGAATTAGAATGGTTCTAGGGTTCTTACAAATCTGAAAAATTTGGGGCTTTTGGCTTGGGTGGATGAATTGGAAGCTAATAATGCATGTGTGAAGTATATTGTGTGGAATTATTGTAATATTCACTCAATTTATTCATTTGATGAATTGTTGTCATTCTATAGTTTTTGATCCATTCTAAGATAGCTTAGAATTGTTCTAGAGTTGTTCATGTGTGGTGGGACTCAATTGGTGTTGAGATTAATTGATTTAGTCTTAAAAATTTGGATTTAAGGCATGTTTATTTGTGATTTTCGGTCTGCAGATCAGAATCTGTTAAACTGGAAATTGAGGGATGTTTTTGATGTCTTATGAATGTTTTGTATGTGTTTTGGAGTTGGAAAAATTTCCGGAAAGTGTTTCCGACTTGAAATAAGCGAAAACGGCCAAAAACGGCATTACCGGGTGGATTTTGAGCCAACCGGGTGACGCTGTCTAAACAGTGAATTCGTCACTGTTCGGGCAGCCCATGAACTGCCCCGATACTATTGGAGCTGACCTGGGCAGTTTCCATAATTGTCGGGTGGTCGGTTCGGTCAAAAACGTGTTTTAGGCCATTTTACGGAAAAACGGTTTTCGTAAAAGTTTCGCGAAATTTTAACTATGTTTATGTCAATATTTGATATTGAATAAATAGGTTTAGGTGAAATAAAAATAAATTATTCATATTAGATATTGAAAAATTTATTTGGTATTTTGAGAAAAAAAATTTAAAATACGATTTCGCCCGACCCGCGCTTCCGCTGCGCCTCATCGCCCAAAACCCCAACACAATATTCATGGCCGGATTGAACACAACCGTCGAACAGGAAATGATCAAAGTGAAGTTGTGTGATGGCTATTGTCTTGGTTTACACCAATGGCGAAACAGGTCAAGACTATGGATCATTAGTTTGCCTAGTAAATCTGATTGTCATTCACTAGGAAAGGTTCAAAAAGACTATGGGTCATTGGTGTCCCTTAAGAAGTTGAAAGGGACATATTCTATAAATATGAAAGAATACAACTCTAGACTTAAAAGGACATTAGGAAGGGGTATAACCTTTAGAAGGATTACATCGTAAACCAAATGGTGCCCACAAAGATATTCATCAATGCCTATAAAAAAGGCATTATGGTTCATTTTTCTATCATCCAGAAACATTCATTATAAAGACTCTAAAATTTAGAGAGAGTTTCTATTATTTTCAAGTCAATATCTTGAAGAAATGAGTGTCATTTCCTCAAGAAGCAACCAAGCCATCCTGGGAGAACAATAACCACAAGAAATTCGTAGAGCACTAAGGCGGGGCTAATAAGTTCTTAAGGACAGAGGAAACTCGACTTGGTTCTAGTTCATCACCTTCTACATAATTTTCAGGTTTTTCTAAGTCTCCATATTTAAATTCTATTGAATGTATAATATTAAAATTTTGATTATATGATGCATGTTTAAATTGATTAATAACACATCCGCCAACATAGCTCTCTTGTCTACCTTCCCAAATTAATATTCATGTGTTATGGACTATCCATTCTTGATTTACGATTGAATTTTATTCTCTTCGTGAAAGGCGGTCTTCTATGACTGTTACCATTCTCATTATTTAATGTTTAATGTCTCTTGGTGCTTTAATGGGTTTTAAAGTTCTATGAAGAAATTAAACAATAAGTGTTGAGTGGCTTTTGACATTCAATTAAGTAAATTTGAATTGGCTTTGGGATTAAATGTATTTATTCATTCTCTCCATTAATTATGTTATGGGTGCTGAATGAAATAAACGGTTGGCATCTTTAAATTTGAGATTGTGACGTTAAAAGATAGATCAATTTTGTAACAGCCGTGAGTTGAAGTTTGAAATATAGCCGTGTAAAAATGATTTTTTGGGTATTGTTCTTATCGAGCTCCATATCCACCTAATTCCTCCATTGACGTCAAGCAGCAGGTTTGATTTATTCTTGATTTGAATGGTTGATTTGGTTATGATTGTTGGAAAATTGCTTATAAGTAAGCATTTTGAGGCTCAATTTTAAGCATGGTCCACTTCGTGTTAGTGGTTGTTATTAAATGATTCGGATACTCCTCCGTGAGTACTTCGAAATGGTATATTCATATGCTTAAAATGATGCTTGGGTGAATGAGAAATTGTTGCTCAAAGTTCACCCATTGGTGTTGGAAAATAAAGAAAAGTAAGCTTGTCCCATATGGGAAAGCTATGAAGAGAATATTATGCTTATATATGATTGCTCATATGTAGATGGGTAGAGTTGTAAGGATAGAGGCTCTCTCTACGTGCGCGGGGGGGGGGGGGGGTGCAAATCAAATCCGAATCAAGCTTGGCTCGTGTGCACCTGCGTACACGAATGCCGGACCAAATTGTGCGCCCAGCCAATTTTTGCAAGCCTCTTCATTTTTTCCAAGCTTTTGAAGTTCCATAACACTCAAATTAACTATATCAATTAATTTAGTGGTTACTTCAAATGAAAGGTCTCCCACTAATGTGTTTTAATTGGTGTGTTTATTTTGTTTTAAGTAATTGACTTTTTCGTTTTTCATTACTGAGAAGCTAGAAACAAAAAATTGCTTTACTGTTTTCGGTGTTGAAAGAGTTCGAATACATCTTGGTTCGTTTGAAGACGATTCTGGTGGTCCCATTGTCGCTTATTTCCTGAACCCGTTAGGGTGAGATTGATATCCAAGTTATCAATGCAATCGATGCTTGGAAACATTCTGAATTCCTATGTAGGAATTATGTGCTAAATGGGCTGAGTGATTCCTTGTACAGTGTGTATGCCGGGATAAAAACAGCAAAAGGGCTTTGGGAATCTTTAGACCGAAAATATAAAACTGAGGATGCCGGTACTAAGAAAAATTTGTCGTAGGCCGTTTCCTAGATTTTAAGATGATTGATTCCAAAACTGTGTTAAGTCAAGTACAAGAATTGCAAATTATTCTAGCAGAAATTCATGCTGAGGGATGGTTTTAAGTGAAACCTTCCAAGTAGCCTCGATAATTGAAAAACTATCATCTGGATGGAAAGATTTCAAGAATTATTTAAAGCATAAGCGAAAAGAAATGAGAATTGAAGACTTGGTTCTTAAGCTTAGAATTGAGGAAGATTACAGAGTATCTGACAAGAGAGGAATAACTCATGAGGCCAAAGCAAATGTTGTTGAACATGGCCATAAGAACAAGAACCCTAAGAACAAAGGGTCAAAGATGGGCCCTAAAGGAGGAGTTTCCAAGAAATCCAAATTTCAAGGAAGATGCTTCAACTGTGACAAAATGGGTCACAAGTCTTCTGAGTGCAGACTGCCGAAGAAGAAAAAGAATCAAGAGGCTAATGTGATGGAAAATATGACTCAAGATGTTTCAGACATTAACCTTTCAGCTGTGGTTTCTGAGGTGAATCTGGTGGGTTCTAACCCAAAAGAGTGGTGGATTGATACTGGTGCCACTCGACATGTGTGCTCGGACAAGAGCATGTTTTCTTCATTTGAGCCTACTGGTAATGGGGAAAAATTATACATGGGAAATTCAGCAACATCTGAGATTGAAGGTCAAGGCAAGGTGATTCTGAAGATGACCTCTGGGAAAGAGTTGACTTTGAACAACGTTCTGTATGTACCAGAAATACGGAAGAATCTTGTGTCTGGATCGCTTCTGAACAAGCATGGATTCCGGATGGTGTTCGAGTCTGATAAAGTAGTTTTAACTAAAAATGGGATGTATGTGGGAAGGGTATGTAACTGATGGGCTCTTTAAGCTCAATGTAATGGTTGTTAAACCTAAGAATATCAATAAAGCTAGTTCTTCTGCTTATATTGTTGAGTACTCTAATCTATGGCATGGTAGATTAGGACATGTTAATTTTAATTCATTACGGAAATTAATTAACATGAACCACATTCCAAATTTTAAAATTGATAACAAACATAAGTGTGATACTTGTGTTGAGGCAAAACTAACTAGATCATCTTTTCATAGTATTGAAAGAAACTCTGAACCACTTGATCTTATTCATACCGATGTATGTGATTTTAATTCAATACAATCGAGAGGCGGTAATAAATATTTTATTACCTTTATTGATGATTGCACTAGATTTTGCTATGTGTATTTGATGAAAAGCAAGGACGAAGCTATAGAGAAATTGTTCTCTATAAGAATGAAGTTGAGAATCAACTGAACAAAAGAATTAAGGAGTTGAGAAGTGATCGTGGTGGTGAGTATGTTTTCCCTTTTGAATCACTTTGTGAACAAAATGGAATCATACATCAAACCACAGCTCCTTATTCACCTCAATCCAATGGGATTGCAGAACGGAAGAATCGTACCTTGAAAGAGATGATGAACGCTATGTTAATCAGCTCTGGCTTACCTCAGAATATGTGGGGAGAAGCTGTTTTATCAGCTAATTACCTTTTAAATAAGGTACCACGGAAAGATGCAGGGAAAACTCCTTATGAGATGTGGAAAGGAAGAGTACCTTCCTACAAATTTCTACGAGTGTGGGGGTGTCTTGCCAAGGTAGTTATTCCTCCCCTAAAAAGGTGAAGATAGGACCAAAAACTGTTGATTGTATTTTCATAGGATATGCACATAACAGTAATGCTTATCGATTTCTTGTGCATGAGTCTAATATACCAGATATTCACAAGAATACGATAATGGAGTCGAGGAATGCATCCTTTTTCGAATACGTTTTTCCTTGTAAAACTAATTCGAATTCAAATGTACACAAACGGGTACATGAGACTATCATTGAAGATAGTCAGGACCGAGAACACATAAATGTTCCAGAGGATCAACAAGTTGTTGAACTTGAACCAAGACGTAGCAAAAGAGCTAGAACCGAAAAATCATTTGGTCCAGATTTTCTGACATTTTTGCTAGAAAATGATCCTCAAAGCTATAACGAAGCTGTAAGGTCAGCTGATGGTGCTTTGTGGAAGGATGCCATCAATAGTGAAATTGAATCCATCTTACAAAATCACACCTGGGAGTTAGTGGATCTTCCTCCAGGATGTAAACCTTTAGGGTCCAAGTGGATTTTCAAAAAGAAAATAAGGCAGATGGATCAATTGATAAGTACAAAGCAAGACTTGTAATTAAAGGTTACAGACAACGTGAAGGTCTTGATTACTTTGATACTTATTCTCCTGTAACGAGAATAAATTCCATAAGGATGATAATAGCGATTGCAGCTTTGCGCAATCTTGAGGTACATCAGATGGATGTGAAAACAGCCTTTCTAAATGGAGATTTAGATGAAGAAATTTACATGGAACAACCTGAAGGCTTTATAGCTCCAGGACAAGAAAGAAAGTCTGTAAGTTGGTTAAATCCTTGTATGGATTAAAACAAGCTCCAAAACAGTGGCATAAAAATTTGATGACACCATGTTAGCAAATGGTTTCAAAATCAATGAGTGTGATAAATGCATTTATGTCAGAGAGACAGAAGTTGGCTATGTCATTTTATGTCTCTACGTTGATGACATATTGATTGTCGGGAGTAATGTTAAAATGGTGAAATCTACCAAGAATATGCTGAAATCCAAGTTTGACATGAAAGACATGGGTTTAGCAGATGTCATTCTGGGAATAAAGATCTCGAGAAGTCCTGATGGACTTATTCTTGATCAGTCACACTATGTGGACAAGATTCTTGGTAAATTTAACAATGATGATTCTGCTGTGGCTAGAACTCCTTTAGATGTGAGTCTACACCTATCAAAGAATAGGGGACAGGGTATATCTCAAGTAGAATACTCTAGAGTGATCGGGAGTTTGATGTATCTATCGAGTTGTACAAGACCTGATATAGCCTGTACAGTAAACAAGCTCAGCAGATATACGAGTAATCCAGGGGTTGATCACTGGAAAGCAATAGTGAGAGTACTTAGGTACTTACGTTTTACTCGTAATTATGGGTTGCACTATCATAGATATCCAGCTGTAGTCGAAGGATACAGTGATGCTAATTGGATATCTGACATGAAAGACTCAAAGTCTACCAGTGGCTATGTGTTTACACTAGCAGGTGCAGCTATATCATGGAAATCCTCCAAACAGACTGTGATAGCCAGATCTACAATGGAATCAGAATTCATTGCATTAGACAAGTGTGCTGAAGAAGCAGAATGGCTTCGAAATTTTCTAGAGGATATTCCAAGTTGGCCTAAGCCAGTGCCAGCAATTTGCATTCATTGCGATAGTCAATCTGCAATTGGAAGGGCACATAACAATATGTATAATGGTAAGTCTAGACATATTCGTCGTAGACACAATACCGTTAGACAATTACTCTCTACTGGAGTTATTTCGATTGACTATGTAAAGTCAAAGGATAACATTGCGGATCCGCTAACCAAAGGGTTAAATAGAGAGTTGGTTGTGAAATCATCGAGGGGAATGGGACTAAACCCCATTAGATAAATGTTTATTACGAAGGAAAACCCAACCTTGTTGACTGGAGATCCCAAGATCTAGGTTCAATGGGACAACCTACTCGTAAAAGACATAATTGGTTCACTGTGGGGGGGTTACCCTCTAGTCCATTCCTATGGTGAAATGAAACAGTGATGCTTGTATGGATTGAGGTTAAGCAAAGGCTTTTAATGATTCTTATGCGTCGGGAATCCGAGCAGAGTATTACGAGATGCTCTTAAATAAGAAATCACCTATGTGAGAGAGAAGTGGGGCCGCTTCAAAGGGAATTGTACGGGGCTCAATTCTTAGAAACTCTTGCAGAACCAGGTTGATGTTCATGGCCAAAATGAACATAATAATGAGAACTCAGATGTGTTAGGTTAAATCTGTGTGATAAATTTTCTCCATTTACATGAACGGCAGTACAGTTCAATGACATCGCGTCCACTGTCAGCCAGTAAATGAGATATATTTTCACAAGGGAAGGTTCAAAGGCTGAGGCCTACCTATCCTATGCAGGTGTTGAACCGTTGAACTCTTCTAGGTCAAAATAAAATGTTTTATAAAATAATTTTATTCGACGTTTTTTTCGCCAATTTCATTCATGTGGGGGATTGTTGGAAAATGCTTATAAGTAAGCATTTTGAGGCTCAATTTTAAGCATGGTCCACTTCGTGTTAGTGGTTGTTATTGAATGATTCGGATACTCCTCCGTGAGTACTTCGAAATGGTATATTCATATGCTTAAAATGGTGCTTGGGTGAATGAGAAATTGTTGCTCAAAGTTCACCCATTGGTGTTGGAAAATAAAGAAAAGTAAGCTTGTCCCATATGGGAAAGCTATGAAGAGAATATTATGCTTATATATGATTGCTCATATGTAGATGGGTAAGAGTTGTAAGGATAGAGGCTCTCTCTACGTGCGCGGGGGGGGGGGGGGGTGCAAATCAAATCCGAATCAAGCTTGGCTCGTGTGCACCCGCGTGTCCTGCGTACACGAATGCCGGACCAAATTGTGCGGGCTCGGCCCAGCCAATTTTTGCAAGCTCTTTTGAAGTTCCATAACACTCAAATTAACTATATAATTAATTTAGTGGTTACTTCAAATGAAAGGTCTCCCACTAATGTGTTTTAATTGGTGTGTTTATTTTTTTTAAGTAATTGACTGTTTTCGTTTTTCATTACTGAGAAGCTAGAAACAAAAATTTGCTTTACTGTTTTTCTGTTGAGTTCGAATACATCTTGGTTCGTTTGAAGACGATTCTGGTGGTGCCCATTGTCGCTTATTTCCGTTGCATCCTGGGAAACAAACGTCTCGCATTCTACTGCACCATTTCGGTAGGGGACGAATTTGTTTTAAGGAGATTGTTGCCGCATCAACAAGCCTCGGAATTCTTTCCACTGCCTTCGTTCCTGATCTGTGCCTACCGTTCACTGTCTACTGTTGTCCTGTTATTTTATTATTACTTCTGTATTGTTGATTATTGTAACAACTGTGTTGTATTACTGCTGTTCAAATTCTTTTGTAGGACACAGTAACAAAACAAATTATTTGTAATAATGATTTCAATTGTTTTAGAATTTATTTAGATAATTTTTTGGTCCTGTATTTTGATTTGTTCAAAAGTTCAAAATTAGCTTCTTCTTGTGTCTGATACGCAATTAGAGAGCATATATTTGGAGTAGAAATGTTATTTGCATATCATTGGCATCAAGAGGTTCACATGGAGCTCAGTTCCAATTTGCTTTTGAAGGGGGTGTGCATGCTGTTATTAGTGTTCTCGGTACTAAAAAGATGTTGTATCCATCTACGGCCTTTGACATGGCTCATTGTTCTTGATGTTTGATTTCTTGGGGAGCAAATGGTAATAATAATTTATAATTATAATTCTTTTTTTCTGTAAGGCACAATAAGTTTATATTTTGACAGTTAATTTCATTTATTGATAGGAGCCATTTTTTATCCTTTGAAGTAGGTACTTTTGTTCTGTTTTGCTTGAGAGTTTTAGATTTTATATTTGAGTCTGTTTATTGTTGGATTTGTGTTGAGTCTAATCAAAACATGTATAATTATGTGAAGAGTTAGAAATTAATGAGGTAGGAAATTTGGCTTCAAATTATTAATATAGAAATAATAATATAAATAATTTTCAAGTCATTTATCATGTAATATACAAAATAATCAATTATCTTAACAAGAAACATCAATTCAAGTACCACCCCGTTATTTCCCTCATATTGAAGTTATTTTCCTTGGAAGATGGAATATAGGAACTAAAGAGCAGCAATTATTTTCTATTTAATTTTTTAAAATTAGATTTAAAAGATGTTTTCTTCAAATTATAACGGTTCTTGAAGATTAACAGATCTTTGATAAAATAAATTGAAAGAGATTGTCTTATTCCTGAAATGGTTTGGTACTCAGAAGCGGGGTCGCCATCTAATACAAATTATTAATTAACTACGACCAGGAATATTGCTTCTCATAACGATTATTTGCCTTGATAAAGAGATAAATCCCATTATCAATCACTCTCCAAAAGCACTTTTGACCACCACATCTTACGGTATCTCTCAGTTCATTAAACATCATGAACTGTCCTCCAATGCTGCCCAAAAACAAATCACAATCATAAATGACTGGTGCACCAACGTTAATGCTAAAATCCCATTTGTATTCACATTCATATTCCACTTCATGGCTCCCCAAATCTGTTGTTCCGGATCTGCAATGAACTGTTAGCTTTGTAGAAGCACCCATGTTGTTGGTAATCGAAACTTCAAAGCCATGAGCTTTCGAAATTGCCATTGCCAAAACAAATAGGAGTACAAAGATTTTACAAGCATCCATTTCTTTTTTCTATCCCGTCTTTGAAGTTTGAAGTTGTGTTAGAACCATCTTGGTATTAGCCGCCTTTAAATAACAAAAATTAAATCTGCAAAATAAGTTAAAGACTTCAAATTAGTAATAAATTAATATGATGATGGCTGTTATGGAAAGGTAATCTTAAAAAAAAAAAAAAAAAAAAAAAAGCAATTGAAAATTTTTATATAGCCAATGTTCAGATCTTACATGGCAACTTAGATCAAATTTCAAAGACAGATAAACTTTCTATATGTGTTCTACTTTTAATTATTTAATTACCAAAATAATTTTAGTTTGTAAACAGCTATAAATCCAATGTGCACATCGAGGATTAAGTAATCATTATTAAAGTAATAGGCCAGTAATAAATATACATTCTTTGTTCGTTTCTTTTTTTAATTTGAATTTATAATATATCAATTTACAATATACTAAAATAATAATGCCACAAATTATAAAGATAGTGCATGTTCAAATTAAAGTTTAGATTGTGCCAATATCGTAGTCGGATAGTTTTTAAGTAACTCTATCAGTTTGTCATTCGAGTTTGTTTTGTCTTTTAATGCATTAAAAGAATATCATATTGAAAATTGTGTTTTTTCCTTTTATTATTATATAAGAGTCGATATTTTTTTATCTTTTAGTAAGAGTATCCATATTTTATCATCTAGAACGGACATGAGAGATATTCCTCATCAAACAATACCCAAACGGTGGGTACTATCTTGCATGTTCACATGTTAATAATAAGCAGATATCCTTTTTATGAGAATTAGTAAGGTTCTAATGAGGGGTATAAAAGAAATAGCACTGCTGTTGTGAAGTTTTTCACACATTTTATTAAAGTAATGAGACCTGACTTATATACATAGCTAGAGAATCTATTTACGACAATATTCATTAATTTGCCCAAAAGTATGTTGCTGTTACAGATTTGCAGCAGTTACAAGAATATTCAAAAATTTATGTGAATGATTTTGCTTGATTGTAGGCTGGATGTAGGATGGTTAATTCCCTTATTCTTTGCAACCTGTCTTTATACGCCCCCGCAAGATTGAGCTTCCATCGGCAAGACCAATCTTGTTTCTCAAGATTTCAGTCTTTTGTCTAGACAATGGTTTTGTTAGTAGATCAGCCAATTGGTCTTGTGTATGAACATATTGAACTTGAAAAGAACCACGCTGAACCAGATCACGAATAAAATGAAGGTCGATTTGTATGTGTTTCATACGGGAATGTTGGACCGGATTGAAACTTAGATGCATAGCACCAAGATTATCACAGAGTAATAAGAGAGTTGTTTTGAGTGGAAAACCCAGCTCATGTAGAAGGCCCAAAGCCACATTGTCTTAGATGATGCATTTGCCAAGGCTCGATATTCAGCTTCGGTGGTAGATCTTGCAACTGCTCTTTGTTTCTTTAAGCTCCATGAAATGGGGTTTGGGCTTAAGAAACTTATATAGGCAGAAGTGGAGGTTCGATCATCAATATTTCCAGCCCAATCGGCATCGGAATAGGTAGTTAAAGTTGGAGATTCCGTTTTTGTGAGTTGTATACCATATAAGATAGTTTTATTTAAGTACCGAATGAGCCTTTTGGTCGCTGTGAAGTGAGTGGTGATAGACTTGTGCATGAATTGAGACAACTTGTTAACTGCGAATGAAATATCTGGACGTGTTAAGGAAATATACTGCAAACTGTCGATGATCCTTCGAAATTCTTTGCTGTCTACATTTGTTGTGCCATCAAGTAGCTTGAGGGGCTGACTTGTTGAAAGAGAAGTTGAGACATCTTTTCCACCACTCATGTTGGTATTTGATAGTAACTCTCGAATGTACTTATGTTGGGAGAGGAATAGGCCAGCTGGAGTTGTTAAAACTTCCACACCAAGGAAAAAATTAAGTAAGCTCATATCCTTAAGAGAGGACCGGTCTCCCAATTTTGTGATGATTGAAGCCACAAAATATTTGTCATTTCTTGTAATCACAATGTCATCTACATACACCAAGACATAGCAGATTATAGAGTCATTTTGATAAATAAACAATGATGAATCATCTCTGGAGTTGTCAAACCAAAGTTGAAGTAGTACAGTTTTCAGTGTAATGTACCAAGCCCTGGGGGCTTGTTTGAGCCCATATATTGCTTTTTTTTAGCCTGCAAACATGATTTGGTTTAGATGGATCGGCGAAACCCGGGGGTTGCATCATATATACAGTCTCAAATAAGTCGTCATGTAGAAAGGCATTGTTAACATCCATTTGTCTTAAGTCCCAACCATTCGCAACTGCAATAGACAATACAGTTCTAATGGTGGCTGGTTTTACTACTGGACTGAAGGTCTCTTTATAATCAAGATCTGGTCGTTGATTATAACCTTTTGCAACTAATCGGGCTTTGAATCGATCAACTGAGCCATCAGGTTTTCTCTTGACCCTGAATACCCACTTGCAGCCCACTGGATTGTAGTTTAGAGGAAGTGATACTAGATCCCAAGTGCCATGCTTCATGAGAGTTGTAAGCTCACTAGACATAGCAGCACGCCACAGTGGCTGAGCTAAACCTCGACTCACATAGGTGGGTTCAATAGTCTCAGGTATTGGATGTTTAGACACAGAATTGAGTTGTTTTGGTTTGAATATTTTGTTCATTGACCGAGTGGCCATTTTGTGAAGATGAGAAATATGAGGATTTGAGGGAATGTGAGAATTTGGGTTTTAGGAGTTTGCTGTTTGTCCGATTGGTTGCTCCATAGGTAAGGGGTGTGTGGTCAGTAACTGTGAATCACGAAGACCGGTGTTGGTATTAGAACTAGAAGATAATGAATCTAAGTGCAAGGTATTTTGACCTGGATCTTCAGATGAAGGCAGAGGAGAAGAGTTGGAAAGATTACTTGAGGAGGATACGTCGACAGCGGCTACACCTGCCGGAATCATTGATGCAGGCAACAGAGCAGCCAATGTGGATGGCGAGGAGACCGGCACCATCTGAGCATCGAACATGGAAGTTTTTTGTGTGTTGGGTGTGGGAATTTTTTGTGTGGTGGTAGACAAAGTGAAGGTGTTTAATTCATCAAATAGAACATGTTTGGAAGTATAAATCTTATGAGTTTTAAGATCTAGACATTTATAGGCATTTTGGGTTTGAGAGTACCCGAGAAACACAGAGGGTGAGGATTTTGGTTGCATTTTATTATTGTTATAAGGTCGGGTAAGGGGGTAGCAAAGACACCCAAATTTTCATAGTTTGAGGTAATTTGGTTTTTGACCAAAGAGAGCTTCAAAAGGGGATCGATTTTGAAGAAGAGAGGTCAGTTGCCTATTGATTAAATAAGTTGCTGTTTGAAGAGCATGAGGCCAATATGAGAGACGTAGTGATGTGCCGTGAAGAAGAGTTAGGCCTATTTCAACAAGGTGACGGTGACGACGCTCAGAGACACCATTTTATTGTGGGGTGTATGGGGCGGTGGTGTAGTGACTAATACCATTTGCCAATAAAAATGATTTTAAAGCAGTGAATTCCCCACCATTATCAGAGTACAAATTTTTTATTTTGGTTTGGAAGCGTGTTTCTATAAATTTTTTGAAGTGAGGAAAAATTATAGACACCCCGGATTTTGTAGCCATGGGATAGAACCACATGTATTTTGTGTAGTGATCAACCAAAATGAGATAATAACGAGATCTGTCAATGCCGGTATAATGTGCAGGCCCCCAAACATCAGTGTAAATGAGGTCAAGTGGTGCATGACTTTGAAGACTGTTGGTATGAAATGGTTGTTGATGTGCTTTATTAATAGAGCATGAACTACATAACTGAGAAATAGTTTTTATTTTGACAACAGAAAGAGAAATTGTTTTGACAAGGTGATGAACTATGCGAAGAGATGGATGCCCAAGACGCTTGTGCCACCCATCAATTGATGTTCACTAATGCACATTTGTAACCATGTTGGAGATGGGAGACATCATTGATTCCGGAAAAATATAGACGCTATTTTCACATGCTCCCCGAATTAGAATCGCCCCCGTGATCTTGTCCTTCACAAAGAAATGAAAAGGGTGAAATTCTATAAAAACGTTATTCTGTTTGGTAAGATGATGAACGTAAATTAAGTTCTTGGAAAGTTTGAGAACACAAAGATTATCACTCAGGATAAAAGTGCGATTGGGTGAATGTAATTTCAAAGAACCAATGTGTGAGACATTCAAACCTGAACCATCACTAAGGATCACTTCATTAGTACCATCATATTCGTGGTGAGTGGATAATTTTGCAAGATCACTCGTTATATTGTGTGAGGCTCCTGAGTCTATGAGCCAAGTTTTATCTTTTCCGTTAGAAGAGGTTGCGCAGTTGATTATGAAATCTTTGGATTTGAGTTGAGGGCAGTGCTTTGCGGTATGACTCATTTTCTCACAAAACTGACAACGTGGTGTGTAACATTTTTTGTTGTTTTTGGGATTTCCAAGCCCATTATTGGGGCGACGTCCATTGCGTTGGTGGACATTTGATTGGCGGGGCAAGGGTTGACCTTGATTTTGATGAGGCCAAGATGATGAAGACCTTTTGTTTGTGAAGTTTGCTGTCATCGCCATTTGTTGATGAGCAACATCCAGTCGGCGAAGATAGGAATTGTGACCCACTAAGAAGTCGTGCAGCTCTTCAAATCCCAATGGCTTCTCTCTTGCACGGATTGGGGCAGCTATTTCACGAAAATCATACCCTAACCCATTCAAGACATAGAAGGTTAAATCATCATCAGAGATTGGATGATCGATGATGGCAATTTCATCTGCCAGAGCTTTCACAAAATGCAAAAATTCAGAAACTGATTTGTTTCCACGCTGAGCTAAGGTGAGTTCCTCCTTAAGTTGCATAACCATTGTTCTTGAACGACTAGCATAGAGCGTTTTGAGTTTGTACCAAGCCTCATGTGATGTTTTTTCCGTGGCTATGAGAGATGTGATTGTTGGAGATGTAGATGCTATGATGGCACTGAGGATAAGTTTATCCTGTTGAATCCAATGAGTTTTGTTGGGTTATGTAGTGGAAGTGCCGACTGAAGGAGGGCGAGAAGATATGCCAGTAATATAATCAAGCAAATCATAGCTTATAAGTAGTGCCTCAAATTGAGCACGCCATTAAGGGAAGATAGATGGAGTTAACTTTTCATTGATTTGGGCAATGATATTGAAGGCAATAAGTTGTTTAGCAGTTCCAGAAATGGTATGGGTATTGAGTGGAATGGATTCAGAAGGAGACGATATATTGGGGATCGAGTGCTCTTGAGAGAATGGCTCTCCTGATACCATATAAAAGAAATAGCACCGCTGTTGTGAAGTTTTTCACATATTTTATTGAAGTAATGAGACCTGACTTATATACATGTTGGACAAGTATGACCCCTAGCATCACTATTTGTACAGAACATTGTGTTGTTGTACAAATTAACTATGTGACAAAGGAAATTACTCTTTTATCATTTGTAATTGGATTACCAAGATAAATAAATGATAAAAGTCAATATGATTAGTTCCGGATTAATAAGTTATGAGACATTATTAATCCACTAAGGTTTAATCATTAAAACATCCATAGTCGTAGTATTATCGAGATTGGACATCGATAATGCGGAATAGACTAGTATTGCACTTGTGCGCGTTGTGGGAGCATAACGACATAGTTCTCAAATATTTAAGTATTGGATACTTATGCAAGTGTAATAGGAGGTTGTGTTTACCGATGGTACGGAAACAACTTCACTCTGGATAGACCCATCGGAATTCCATTGGTAGTATGACTTTGTGTCTATGGAAGTCCGAATCAGGGTAGGTGTATTTGGTCTTAACCTGAGACTTACATCGCTAATACTTGCGATAATCAATATACTTTGGTTTTGTTCGTCCAGGGCTTTAACAGATTCTGTGTACGCCTTTTCTGGGTATATTGAGAATCGTAGTGTATTGGGTGTGATGTCAAGATGGAAGTATCACTTCAGTCATATGGAGATGATGATCACGTAAGATAAGGAACTGGTACTCTTATGTGCTGCAGCTATCGGGATAATATGACTAGGTCATGTTTATCCGATTATAGAGACTAGTTACCAGAGATCCAATATATGCTTCGTACGGGGCAAACACAATTCCAGCCCCTGGCCTAGCATGTGACTAGGGGTGGGCAAAAAAACCGACCGAACCGAACCAAACCGCAAATCGAACCAAACCGGACCGAATTTACGGTTTTTTTTCCAACGGTTCGGTTTGCGGTTCGGATTGGCCCACCTCAAACGGTTTACGGTTCGGTTCAGGAGCTAATCCAAACCGCACCTGTTAAACCGAACCGAACCGTTATAATTAAAAAAAATTATATATTTTTATAAAAAAATTTGTATTTGTATTTGTATTTTAATTTTATTATATGTTTTCTTTTTTATTAGTATGTTAATATTTTTATTCTTAAATTTTTTGTTAATATATTTATTTGTTAATACTTTTATTCTTCAATTTATTTGTTAATACTTTTATTCTTAAATTTTTTGTTTTATGGTAGCATCATTATTCTTGAAAGTAAGATGTTGGATTTGTCTCTTAATTAGAATGATGGTAGCATCATTATTCAATGTAATTTTTAAAAAATACAAGAATTAATTGTGCCTCATTTTTCAATCCTGTAGTCACAACTTACACCCTAGCACTTCATACTATTTGTTGGATAGACTAGTGTTTTTTTTTTGTCTTCACTTAAGTGGATGAAAATTTGTTTTAAATATAATAATCCGTAAACCGAACCGAACCAATCCGTAAACCGCTGGTTTAAAAAATTTTCAATCCGAACCAAACCGTTATTTAATGGTTTGGTTTGAGAGGTAATAAATCCGAACCGTAAAATATGGTTTGGTTCGGTTTTAGCAAAAACCGAACCAAACCGAACCGCGCCCACCCCTACATGTGACATCTGATACTGGATCGCAATACGCAATACGTAATACTACGTATACTGCGCCTGACATAGATTATATATTCCATTAAGAATATTTCTGGAGAATTGGGTAGGCACGGTGCTTTGCTAGAAGCCAACCATGTCTTGTAAATCGGTAAAAACGTAGTACTAGGTACGTACGTGTTTGGATAGTCCGACGACCGGATTTACTGCCAACATATCCAGGGATCTCATGAGTCGCTTCCCGAAGATTCACCGATGACGTATGACTCAGACATAATTAATCTGAGATTAATTATAAGAGAGAGAAAATTAATCTAGGATTAATTACGGAGATTTTATCTGGGATAAAATTCTATTTAAAAGAGAGAGAACGATTAATTTGGAATTAATCGATAAAATAATATATTCGATATATTAAATGAAATTAGATTTCATAACAGAATTAAAATTAGATTTCAATTTAGGCGAACAAGTTAATTTAGAATTAATTCGCTAGCGTCGTGAATAGTAATTTTAGTAGGCATAATTATTTAATTAAATTTGATTTAATTACGTCGCAATGGAAAATTCATTAATTCGGAATTAGCGAACCCGAGCCCGGGAGTGTTTGCGGGCCCACTCGGATTTTGAATCAAGTGGGGCCCACAAGTCACATCAACTAGTCAACTTTATTACTTTATGGTGATAAAAGTTGGTGGTTGCTTATTTTGCACTCTTTGTCATTTGGAATGAGTAATACCAAAAGTTTGGTTTTGGTATAGATAATTGTTTTTGGAAATCATTTTATCATTACACAAAAATCACTCTCTCTCTCTTCCAATGGCCTAGGGCCGAAACTTCTTCATCTTTTTCCCTCACTTTGGCGTGAACCTAGGGTTCATGTTGAGTGATTTTTACTTCAAAAATCAGAAGTGCTAGCACACAATGGGTCTTACAAAGGTGATAGTGAAACCAATCCTTGAGTTTTGAATCAACACTCAAAGCTTGGAGCTTGAAGATCCACACAAGGAGGGCTTGGCCGAATTCTATAAGGAGCAGAATTTTGTGTTCATTGCATCCAAAAGCCGATCAAATTGAGTATTTCCGCTACTTTACTTTGTTGTATTCGCACATTTCATTGCTTAATTTATCTTGGTTTGACCTAGAAAACCCAACAATACATAGCTAGGGAATCTATTTACTGTAATATTCATTAATTTTCCCAAAAGTATGCTACTGTTACAGATTTGCAGCAGTTACAAGAATATTCAAAAATTGATGTGAATGATTTTGCTTGATTGTAGGCTGGATGTAGGCTGGTTAATTCCCTTGTTCTTTGCAATCTGTCTTTATAAGGGGATCTCTTAACTGAAAGACATAGAAAACACAAATTTCAATGCAATTTTATTTATTGAAAATATTAATTTCAATGCATTCTTATTGGTCTTTTAACATATTGAAATATGTGTTTTTTTATCTTCTACAATGCTCTTTAACTTTATAAGTTAATAGATCTATAATACCCTAGTCACCACGGCGTGATCATGAAGGTCATTTCCTACATGTGTGAAGTATTATTTAGCATAAAAGCACGCATGAGTGAGTTTATATTCATGAAAATTATTTTTCGGGATCTGATAAAATTTTTACAATCTCAGCACGTATTTATTTTCTGTTATATTTTGGACAGTTTTTGGTGTTTCGGTCATAACTTGAGCTACCGATGCTCATTTTCAATGATCTTAGTACCATCGGAAATCAAACGAATACCTACAACTTTGATGTTGAGTATTTTTCCAATTTCGGAGCAGACCCAAGTCAATAATGAGCGTTTTCCAGTCTTCCCAGTACTATGACGAATTTGCTCTTCTCTTTTTAACATGTGATTGATGTAAATTAATATTTAATTCATAAAAATCTCTTTTCTGGTATAAAAATCAGGCACTATTTGCCTTCTTCCTCAGCCTCCATTCACGAAATATCTACAAGTTCACGCTCAAACCTTCCATCAAGAGTGGGTTTTTGTGCCACTTCATGAAATCTCCAAGCTTAGTAAGTTTATTTTCCTTATTCTTCTTAACAATTCGAAATTTCTTACCTATAATATTTATCCCCAAACTCGAAATTCATGAGACCTAGGTTAGAATGACATTGTTTTGATTGATTAGTTTAACCTAAGTGTTTATTTATTCCATGGGTGATGATATACTATGGTTATGCAATGGAGTGTTGGATTTCAAAAGCTTGAAAATGGGTTCCATTGCCGAAAATGGTATTTGAAGAAGAAGCTTGGTTGTTGTAATTTAGTAACATTATGACTTGGATTAAACACTAAAATGATTTGACATTACAAATTTGAGAATGTATTGGTCATGGGTGAATGAAGGGTTATTTGAAGAAGACTTGATATGTGTTCTTGGTAACATTATAAGTAATGTAGTAATGCCTTTTGATGGTGATGATTGTGTGTGCATGTGTGTGTGACCGTGAGCTTGGTGAGTATATTTGTGGCCGTGATGTTTGGAGGAAGGGTTGATGTTGATGATGTTAATGTTGAGGTGGTTTAATGGGATTAGGACAATGAGAGTAACTTAAGCATTTGTTATAATATATACAAGGTTGTGGTGGCTTGATATAAGATTATGGCCTAATGCAGCTTAGGGAGTAACTAAGCATAACCATGGTTTGCATTAGATGCTTCATGTTGATAGAGTTGGAGTTTTTAATGATGTTTTAATTCACCGATAAAATTAGTTGTGTGATACATTGTTTGCCGCTTTAGAAAATATCACTATAAGTAATTTTGTCACTATTAGTTACGGAATTTTACCCCGTCGCTAAATTTCGTAGCTAATGTTGTAATCCATTTCAATTCCGTCGCTATTCTGTTTCTAAATGTTGAAACGGATTTTTCCGTCGCTAATTATGTATTTTCTTGTAGTGATTAAGTCTATAGAAGTTTAGCTAATGTGTTATCGCGTTTTAGATAGAATGTTGGGTTTCTAATTAGTCCCAAGATCGATTTCAAGCAATGAAACATCATGTGCGAATACTCAAAGAGGTATGGCGGAATCATACTTACATTGATCGGTTATGCGATGCGATGAACAAAAATCCTTGTGCTCCTCCTAGAAGCTCTCGGCAGTGGGCTTGATTTTGCTCCTCCAATTTTCGGTCAACTCCATGGATGGATCTCCAAGCTTTGTGTGGTGATTCCATGCTCACAAGTTAGTTCCCTATCACCTTAGGATGACCCTTTATGTGCTAGCATTGGCAAGATTTGCCACAATCTTCCATTTTCTTTCTTAGTTGCTCCGGTTTTGAAGAACAAAAGGAGAGAAATGGCCTCTTGGCCGAATGCAAAGAGATGAGAGAAGGAGAGATTGTGTGTGTTAGTTGGTTGTGTATCTAATACACAAAAATCAAATCCACAAAATTATAAAAGCCTTTCCAAAAGTCAAATACAATTTTGGAGCCAAAAAGCAATTAATGCTTTCCAACCACTACCATCAATCAATAGTGACATGTTGTCAATCACTCAAAGTGACTTGACATCACATCAATCAAAGTGACTAATGATTTGACGCTTGATGTGACTTGTGGGCCGCACTTGAATTCGAAATGCGAGTGCGCCCGCAAACACTCCCGAGCTCGGGTTCGCTAATTCCGAATTAACAAATTTTCTGTTGCGACGTAATTAAATAATTTTGCCTAGCAAAATTACTATTCACGTCGCTAACGAATTAATTCTAAATTAACTCGTTTGCCCGAATTAAAATCTAATTTTAATTCCGCGTCGAAATCCAATTTCGTTTAATATATCGAATATGTTAATTTATCGATTAATTCCAAATTAATCGTTCTCTCTCTTTAAATAATATTTTATCCCAGATAAAATATCTCCGTAATTAATCCCAGATTAATTTTCTCTCTCTTATAATTAATCCCATATTAATAAAGTGCGAGTCATACGTCATCGGTGAATCTTCGGGAAGCGACCCATGAGATCCCCAGATATGTTGGCAGTAAATCCGGTCGTCGGACTATCCGAACACGTACGTACCTAGTACTACGTTTTTACCGATTTATAAGACATGGTTGGCTTCTAGCAAAGCATCGTGCCTACCAAATTCTCCAGAAATATTCTTACTGGAATATGTGATCTATATCAGGCGTAGTATACGTAGTATACGTAGTATTGCGTATATCGATCCAGCATCGGATGTCACGTGCAAGACCTGGGGCTGGAAATGTGTCTGCCCCGTACGAAGCACATATCGGATCTCTGGTAACTAGTCTCTATAATCGGATAAACATGACCTAGTCATAATATCCCGATAGCTGCAGCATAAAAGAGCATCAGTTCCGTATCCTACGTGATCATCATCTCCACTATGACTGGAGTGATACTTCCATCTCGACATCACACCCAATACACTACGATTCTCAATATACCAGAAGAGGCGTACACAGAACCTGTTAAAACCCTGGACGACCAAAACCAAAGTATATTGAATGTAAGTATTAGCGGTGCAAGTCTCAGGTTAAGACCAAAATACACCTACCCTGATTCGGACTTCCATAGACACATAGACATACTACCAATGGAATTCCGAGGGGTCTATCTAGAGCGAAGCTGTTTCCGTACCATCGGTAAACACAACCTCCTATTACACTCGCATGAGTATCCTATACCCAAATATATGAGAACTATGTCGTTATGCTCCCACAACGCGCACAAGTGTAATACTAGTCTATTCCACATTATCGATGTCCAATCTGGATAATACTACGACTAGGGATATTTAATGATTAAACCTTCGTGGATTGATACTGTCTCATATCATCTTAATCCGGAACTAATCATATGGACCTTCTATCATTTATACATCTTAGTAATCTAATTACAAATGATAAAAGAGCAATTTCCTTTGTTACATAGTTAATTTGTACAACAACACCATGATCTGTACAAATAGTGATGCTATGGGCCATAACTGTCCAACAATCTCTCACTTGGCCTATAGCCAATCACTCAAGTGTCCTACACCCGAACTATGTACGGTTCGCTCAAACTTCTGCTGAGAAAATGCTTTCATCAGCGGATTTGCATGATTATCATCTGATGCGATTTATTCGATCATCACATCGCCACGATGTATGATCCGAACGAATCAGATGTATAATTTGAAGTATATATCCGGATCGTTGATGAGACCATTAATTCTTTAGCCTGTGATGTAGCCTAGCTCGGCTGCTAACAGAACTACTCCTAATCTGATTAGGATTATTATCGATCCAAAAGGCTTCTATTGCTGCCTCAGCTGCAACAATATTCTGCTTTTGTTGTTCATTCAGTAACAGTATCTTGCTTGGAAGATTTCCATCTTACTGTTCTGTTATTGAAACTTTATAGTACCTTTGTTACGACTTATAGTCGTTTTTATCGGTTAGGAAACTTGCAGCAGTGAACTCAGTCACTTCAAGTTCTCTTTCTCCATAGTATAAGACAGCATCCTTAGTTCTCTAAGATACTTAAGGATGTTCTTAACATCAATCCAGTGACTATCACTTGGATTGGCCTGATTGTGACTCCATATGCTCAAAGCATATGAGACACCAGGTCGCGTACATTTTTCAATGTACCAGTTCTCGGAGAGTACCGACAACCTTTAGATCTATCCCAGTAGATCTTTATTCCTAAAATAAATGTTGTTTCCCCCAAGAATTCTACGGAGAATTTTTATGAAAGCCAAGCTTTCACCGATAGTTTTATGGGAAATATCATTTCCAAGAAATGACATGTCATCATTACTTAGGACATTCATTGTCAGTGCGCTCCCACTAACCTCCTTATATACACAAGAATCATTTACGTTTTGAATTAAATCATACATCATTATGATTACATCAAAACGATAATTCCAAGAACGTTATGCTTGCTTCAATCCATCCATGGATAGAATTAACTCGCAAACCTTGTTTGCTCGTTTTGGTATGACAAAACCATCAGGATGTTATAAACATCATCCAAAAGGTTTCCGTTAAGGAAAGCGGTTTTGGCATTCAGCTGCCATATTTCATGAATAAAACATGCAGCATCAGCAAGCATTATCCAAATGGATTTAACAATGGCAACTGTTAAAAGGTTTCGTCGTAATCGACACAATGTTGATAACGATACCTTTTCGCTGCAAGCCTAGTTTAGTACGTTGGTATGTTGCCTTCCATGTATGTCTTCCTTGAAGACTTATATAGTACTAACAGACACAATGCCTTCCGGTACAATAACTAGTATCCAAACATAGTTGGTATACATGGAATCCATTTCGGATATCATGGCACTTTGCCATAATAGGGAGTCGATACCTTGTATCACTTCCTCATACGTAGTCAGTTCGGTTTCTCAATAAGATTGACTTTTTTATGAGGTGAGATCAGAAACCCATACCCCAGGTTGTTTTCTGACTCTCTCCGACTTACGCGATTCTTGTGTATTCGAAGATTATGGTATAGTTTCATCCTTGATGAACTATTTGTGTTCCATTAAGGAATCGGTGCCTGGAACAGTATTACTCTGATTTTCATCGAGTTTTACTTTCCTCCCACTTACCACTGCATATAAGTATTCCTCTTAGGAAAACCGCATGGTGAGCAACAATTACATTGTTCTCTTGTGAGTTGTATAAGTACTATACTTTGGTTTCCCTAGGATAACCTACAACTTAGGTACTTATCCGATTTGGGTTCTAGTTTGGTATCATCCAAACATATGCCTAGCATTCCCAAATCTTCAGGAATGAGAAAACCTAGTTTCTTTCCTGTTCATATCTAATATGAAGTTTGTCTAACATATTTTTTTATGGAACCTTATTCAAAATAAGTTTAGCATTGTTTAAAGCTTATCCCTTCAAGGAAATGGTAGCTCAGAGCGACTCATGATTAACCTTATCATGTCCAACAAAATTTGGTTTCTCTGTTCGAACACACCGTCAAATTGACGTGTTCCGGGAGGAGTCCTCATTGAAAGAATATTATACTCTTTCAAGTATTTGAGAAACTTATTGCTTAAGTATTTTCATCATGGTCTAACTGTGACGGTTTAATACTTTAGCCGGTCTGTGTCTACTTCGTGTCGAAACTCTTTGAATTCATCAAAAGTTTCTGATCTGTGTTTCAATAGAAACACATAACCATAACGCGATGCCACATCCGTAAAGGTTTGAAGTATTCATATCCACCTCTAGCCTAGCTAGATATGGGCCCACTTACGTCACTATGAACGAGGGCTAACAGATCGGTGGCACTTGCACTTTTACCAAGTAAAAGGTGTTTTAGGCACTTTGCCCAATAAACTAGATTCGTAGACATCATTTGAAAAGAATCAAATTTGTCCTAGTATCCACTCTTCAAAAGTGTGGATATACGAGTCTTGTTTAATTGTGTCCCAGACATCAATGCCACAAATAAGTCTCAACTGATTAATTCAGTTCGAGCTATTTATTTGTCTTGTTATATGTTTGAGATTCTTTTATATTCAAAATATAAATACTGTTATTCACATCTAATGTGTTTATCTCAATATCATCTTTATAAAATGAAACACTTTAGTGTTCTAAAATATAAAGTATATCCACAACGGATTAAACCCTGATATAGAGATAACGTTTCTAGTCAAACTAGTTACATTGTAACAGTTTCCTAATTTAAGTACACACCCGAAGGGTAGTTCCTAAACTTAGGTTTCTACGGTTAAAACAGCGATTGTCGTCCCGTTTCCGATTCGTAGATCAATCTCAACTGAAGTCAGTATCCTGCGTATCAGCAGATTCTGCACACCAGTACATATTTATGTACCACATCCAGTATCTAAAATCCAATTTTAATACTAGTAGTGAACATGTTTATGACAAACATATTTGAAGTTGGAGCCTTGCCCGTCTTCATCTTCCTTCATGTCTGCCTTGTCCATACGGCAGTCACGCTTCCAATGACCCTGTTTGCCACAGTTTAGGCAGACATCTTGGGATATGTCATTTGTCTTCCAAGAAGATTATAATGATTTTACCTTTGCCCCTTTTCTACACCCCAGAAGCCTTTGGCCAAGCCTTGGCCTTCCGGAATTTCGAAGTAAGGTGCGCCTTGCGCTTCTTGCCCTATTGCAAACTTTGGCTTTGTCTCCTTGAGTATAGCCATTAACTCTCCAAGAGTTTACTATTGCAATTTGTACTTCTAAGATCTAAGGATAGATCTATGAAGATCCTTCAATTTCATTATCATATAATAAGGATCTAATCCTTAGTTCTGACTAAGAAATTAAGGAGTCTTTGCGGAAAGCATAATGGATTAAGAACTAAAGTTATCATCACATGAATATTCCAAATATCTTGTTCTATTATTTGCTCAACTTCGGGCTTAGGCTCGGGACGTCACTATATCAAATAAAGCAACTTCTCGGTTTCCAGGACTATCCTGAGATATTATTCCCAATTTGAAAATTAAAGTCGTTTAAATACATTTTCACCCAGGATTATGTTTTAAACACTAATCTTTCAATTTATCTTGATTGATATAGTCCAACTATCCAATCAACGATTTTAGGTACTATTTAATATAATGATTACTATAGTCCGACTATATAATCAACTATAATTAAATTGGTTAATTTCAAATATATTGATTATTATAATCCAATTATAAAATCAACTATAAATTGAAATAGTTTGAATACAGTCTAACTGTTTAATTAAAACAACGATTAAATATTAGTCCAACTAATAAATAATTATATTGACGAAAAATTGAAATGAGCGCGTATGGCAAGTAACTAAACGAATATTGCAAATTTAATATTTGCCTCCCACTATTTTTCGGAAACCTCTAACCCTCTGTTGAATACTCAGGAAACCTTGTTTCCTAGTGGGCTAGGATCCCGTTAAATAACACACAATCTTGACTTTGGCCAATAAATTGTATGATAATTAACTAGGTAGATCTCTAAGATCAATTGGATCCCATCCAATTCCTAGATCCAGTAGGTGGACATCCAAGTCCGAAACATATATCTTATATATACCAATATATCCAATATATTGCCTAACCTTTTTCCTCTGAATCAACTAAGCCTTGGCTTTGGCACAACAAACTTAGTGATCCCAGTTAAGCGGAACCCATTGACTATGGAAAGCTTCGTAATCATGTCGATGGACAAGAAGTGATCTTGACTTTGGCCAACAAATCACAACTTGGACAAGACACCGATATGGAACAAAGCCTTCATGATTCAAACACATCCGCGATGGACAAAGGTCTTGACTTTGGCCAACAAACCAGTGCCAGTCTTGGATCTTGAGTAAGAATCACTCAATGGAAGGAAAAACGCTTAATATGTAGTGAGGGTTTTTTCGTGTGTAATTGGCAACCAATTAATTATCTTTGTTAGGTCTCATCATCATACACCCTTAAACATGCATTCTAAACACATAATAAGGCGCGTAAGTAAATAAATAATAATGATATGCGGATGGATACTTAACACATTGACCCTAAACCCTAGAAAAAATCTCTTCATTTCCTCTCTCCCGCTAGCACAATTATTACTTCTACCCGATTACATAACACTTCTAAAGAAACCTCATTTACATTGAGGGGAATAGATGAGAAGAGAAATACACAGAGTCAAGAGGTAATAGGCTGGACACGCAGGTCCAATTTAATAAATTCTAAATTTATTACAATAATTTCCAAAATTGCCCTCACCCTTCTAATATCTATATGATATACATTATTCATACATCGCATCCATGTATTCACACAAGCATGTTATCAATCAATCTAATCCAATTAATTAATCTGATAATTAATGATCATCCAATGTTCAAACAACGATTTGATTTTGCGCGAGTCAAACTCGTTTTGCGAATAAGTACTCAAAGTACGAATTCTTGAATTATATTAAACTACAACATTAAATCCAATTTAATTTGTATTTAATACTAATTCTAAATTTAATTCGAAATTAAATAATTACACTTTTTAATGTCCCTTTACGACTTAGATTCTAAATCTAATCATTACGGGTCTCAAAGCCCGATTAACATCCAATGTCAATTTAATTAAAGTCCAATGGGCTTTTAATTAATTTTTTAAGGCATTGACTTTTGGTCAATATGGGTCAAACCCAAATATCAAAGCCCATTTAAGGAATCACCCTTATTTGCCAAGAAACCAATTTAGGCCCATTAAGCCCAATTGTTATTAAAGGTCCATTTAAGTCATAATTGGACTTTATGGATATGGTTTTGGGCCCAATTGGATCCAACCAATTAACCTAAACCAAACTTGGCCCAACCAAGCCCATTCAGCCCAATTACAACTTTTACAAGCCCAATTCCAAATTTAAGCCCAATTAATTTAATTTCAAAATTCCAAATTTCATAATTAAATTAACCAAAGTGTATGCCATAATTAATTACTCAAATTAATATTTCCAAAACACTAATTTACACAATTAATTATGCTTATTATCATCAACACATCTCCAACACATTTGAATAAAAAAATCATATCATCTTACATGCTATCCATTCACGGGAATTTAGGGTTTTGTTCTTCGATTCCGAATTCAATCCAATTAAATCCTAAATCAAAATTACCCAAATGATTTCAACTCATCCAATGATCAAAAACACAAAAATCACCATGAATTTAGGGCAACACTGGTTTCGGCCAAGCCAACTAATTTGGGGAAAAATTGGTCAAATCAATATTTCATGAAATTGATCATATACAACTTCAATACATCATCATTCAAGCACACTCAATCAATCAATTTTATCAAATCATGCTCAAATTGATTTTGCCCAATTTTACCCTAATTTGTTTCATGCTCAAAATGGCTCAAGATACCATTGTTGGGTTTCTAATTAGTCCCAATATCGATTTCAAGCAGTGAAACATCATGTGCGAATACTCAAAGAGGTATGGCGAAATCATACTTACATTGATCGGTTATGCGATGCGATGAACAAAAATCCTTGTGCTCCTCCTAGAAGCTCTCGGCAGTGGGCATGATTTTGCTCCTCCAATTTTCGGTCAACTCCATGGATGGATCTCCAAGCTTTGTGTGGTGATTCCATGCTCACAAGTTAGTTCCCTATCACCTTAGGATGACCCTTTATGTGCTAGCATTGGCAAGATTTGCCACAAATCTTCCATTTTCTTTCTTAGTGCTCTCGATTTTGAAGAACAAAAAGGAGAGAAATGGCCTCTTGGCCGAATGCAAAGAGAGGAGAGAATGAGAGATTGTGTTGTGTTAGTTGGTTTGTGTATCTAATACACAAAAATCAAATCCAAAAAATTTTAAAAGCTTTTCCAAAAGTCAAATACAATTTTGGAGCCAAAAGTAATTAATGCTTTCCAACCACTACCATCAATCAATAGTGACATGTTGTCAATCACTCAAAGTGACTTGACATCACATCAATCAAAGTGACTAATGATTTGACGCTTGATGTGACTTGTGGGCCGCACTTGAATTCGAAATGCGAGTGCGCCCGTAAACACTCCCGGGCTCGGGTTCGCTAATTCCGAATTAACGAAATTTCCGTTGCGACGTAATTAAATAATTATGCCTAGTAAAATTACTATTCACGTCGCTAACGAATTAATTCTAAATTAACTCGTTTGCCCGAATTAAAATCTAATTTTAATTCCGCGTCGAAATCCAATTTCGTTTAATATATCGAATATGTTAATTTATCGATTAATCCAAATTAATCGTTCTCTCTCTTTAAATAATATGTTATCCCAGATAAAATATCTCCGTAATTAATCCCAGATTAATTTTCTCTCTCTTATAATTAAGCCCATATTAATAAAGTGCGAGTCATACGTCATCGGTGAATCTTCGGGAAGCGACCCATGAGATCCCCGGATATGTTGGCAGTAAATCCGATCGTCGGACTATCCAAACACGTATGTAACTAGTACTACGTTTTTACCGATTTACAAGACATGGTTGGCTTCTAGCAAAACACCGTGCCTACCCAATTCTCCAGATACTGGAATATGTGATCTATATCAGGCGTAGTATACATAGTATTGCGTATATCGATCCAGCATCGGATGTCACGTGCAAGGCCTGGGGCTGGAAATGTGTCTGTCCCGTACGAAGCACATATCGGATCTCTGGTAACTAGTCTCTATAATCGGATAAACATGACTTAGTCATAATATCTCTATAGCTGCAGCATAAAAGAGCACCAGTTCCGTATCCTACGTGATCATCATCTCCACTATGACTGGAGTGATACTTTCATCTCGACATCACACCCAATACACTACGATTCTCAATATACCCAGAAGATGCATACACAGAACCTGTTAAAGCCCTGGACGACCAAAACCAAAGTATATTGATTGTCGCAAGTATTAGCGGTGCAAGTCTCAGGTTAAGACCAAATACACTTACCCTGATTCGGACTTCCATAGACACATAGTCATACTACCAATGGAATTCCGAGGGGTCTATCCAGAGCGAAGCTGTTTCCGTACCATCGGTAAACACAACCTCTTATTATACTCGCATGAGTATCCTATACCCAAATATATGAGAACTATGACGTTATGCTCCACAACGCGCACAAGTGTAATACTAGTCTATTCCAAATTATCGATGTCCAATCTCGATAATACTACGACTATGGATATTTAATGATTAAACCTTCGTGGATTGATAATGTCTCATATCATCTTAATCCGGAACTAATCATATGGACCTTCTATCATTTATACATCTTTGTAATCTAATTACAAATGATAAAAGAGCAATTTCATGTCACATAGTTAATTTGTACAACAACACCATGATATGTACAAATAGTGATGTTATGGGCATAACTGTCCAACATAGAATAAGCGTAAAAACTTGACTTTCTTTATAGCATGCACTCATACATCATCATGCATAGGATTAGATACATAAGCATCTTCGAATACTTTCGCACTTAAATTCATGCTTGTGTAGATTCAATGAAGAATATCTCGTAAGGCTCCGCACTGTAGGAGTGGATCTGGATCCCCTAGGGTCATATCAGTGTCCCACGCAGCGAAAGCTGTCTCATATCGGTGGGTTTGGTGAGAATATAATTTCAAAAATTAAAACTCATGAAAATGTAATACTAGGTTAAATATTTCATTTAAATTAAATAATATATCTAATTACGAGTCTGTAGGAAAAATTCGTTATAAATCGGAGTCCGGAAACTCCAAAATGGAGAAAAATATTCAGCACGCAGGCATTGCAATGCACCTTGTGTGCGTGTTACGTCGCACAAGTGTGAGAGCACCAGCTCTGTTCCTGTCGTGCTGCGAAGGCTTGTGCATCATGGCTTGCGCTTACGTGTCGCTACGTGCCCTACTCTCTTGTTGGGACGCTCAAGTATGAGAGCTTCGCATGAAGACTCTCAAATACCGAGAGTTCCATGTCACGTCATGTAATCTAGCACGTTGGGACTCGCCTCTGCATAAAATGATTCCAAAGTGTCATTTTGCATGTGTATCACGCCACGTCATCTTACGCGTCGCGACACACATTTTTCCAGGGAATATATGCACTTTGTTCCAAACACACAACACTTCCAACTTTCTCTAAACATTATCAAACACTCAAAATCTAATTTTATCATCATAACCAACACCAAACACGTATTATACACTTCAATAACAATCAAAGAACAATCATGCCATTCTCATAATATCCAATATTACTACAAAAATACAAATATATATTAAATACATATATGCATCATTTTTGAATCCAAATCACAAATCAAACATGAATCCCACAAAGAAGAAACTCAAGTACAATTCTAGATCTCACTTAAAGGTGGTCAAGTAATTCTAAAATGGTATCCTTAGTTATAAACCATCATCCGGGATTTCAAACCCTAATTGATATTTCATGTCTAATAAGAACACTCATTGACCTAATTACATGAAACTTATGTTTCTATGATTCTCCAGCACCTATACATAATCTATTTAACCTCAACACAATCACAAGCTATATTAATATGTATCCAACATATCTTACGTCACTACATGCTTCAACCATGACATCCAAATCATCAAAGAAGACATAGCATGAAATCCAAATCTTCAAAGAAGTCATAACATGAAAGAGATGATCAAGAAGTTACTTAGTAAGCTTGAACAAAGATCAAATCTTCAAATCCCTTTGATTAAGTTGTTGAGAAGCTCAAAGTTTCTTCACCAAAATTTGTAGTATTTGTCTTGTAAGCTCTCCACCAAATTTTAGTCTAGGTTAACTTATGAAAAAGATTGTGAGATTTTGCTAGCATTTTAGTTTATACGCTAATGTGTTGGCATAATCTCATTAGTCCAAATTTAAATATTAGATGTTAATCTAATTAAAGCTTGTAAGTTGATTAATAGATATTATATCAAGTTGCTAGCACACCAAAATTATAATATATTATAATTAGTAATATCTCCCAACCAAAAAGATATTAATTAACTAATAATATAAATATCATGTAATTATTTATTTAACTATTAAATAAATATGATTAATCCAATTAATCCCAATTGGTTCAATAAATAATTAATATTATCTAAAAATATTTAATTATTTAATTGATAATTATAATATCAAATATTATTTATTATCAAATACATTTGGCTACCTAAGTGCTCAATTAGTACACTTCATATTGCGGGACTCTCTAAGATCGGATACGTTCGTCATATGACCTCTACTTATATGTACACAAACTGACCACCTCTGAATTACGAAGAACACGAATGACCTTTCCAAACTATACAAGCCGAGATCGTTGCATATGTTTAAAAAATCCCTCCATCGTAGGCTATCTGAGTGGTGCATAGGAAACATATATTACCCATCAAGTTTCCATAGTGCACATCTCATATTGTCGACAAGTCCATGATTCTTTATAACTAATCAAAATATCATTTCCGAAGTATACATAATCAACCCTAGGTGATTGAATTTGGCCAAAGTCTTCATAATCGCGACTTAAAACGATACATAAACCCTTTAATGGTACACATTCATGCAGAAAGACCCTATCTTAATCCACACTTGATTAATGAATGCATTGGTCCACACCCAACGAACATCCAACAATCACACCATGAAAGGTCCCTGACATGCATGCCATCTAAGTGTGGATGATCACACACAAAATTAATTATATCATATAGTTAGAGGATTGAATATGCCACTCGACTCTATGAGATTTCTATTGACGGTGGCGAGCACTACCAACTATTAGGAATCGTTTAGTGAGTCATTCAGTATTCGCTCCAATGAATACCCACATGTCTGCACGAGATGACGTCGCTCATTGTCCATTAGGTCTGACCATTGGAACTCCAATTCCAATATACGATAAATGCTAGTATTCTAGGTTATAGGAATTCGACTGTGTTCCAAAACCAACGACTATGAATATATCTTTTAAGAATAGTTTATAATAGCAATACTATCCTAAAAAATAACTACACCCAATGTCCAGTATCACTACATGACTATTCTAATGTCGATGTTATAATCAACATATAAATATATATCTAATAATAAATATTTCATCTAGCATGTTTCGAGAGAAATTAATACAATAATAGTTACTATTAATAAAGTATTGAAATGAAAATGCAGTTATATTATTATCTAATAATAAAATATCATAGAATATATTGTTTGAATTGGCGCTCGAAGCACCAACTCCAACAGGTACGACTCCGCAAGCAATAGAATCCTCTATAGCGTTGTGGGTGGATATTTTTGTTTTCGTTGATACTTTTCGATTTTATGTTCCGTTTGATACTTTTATTTTTGTTTCATTGATACTTTTGTTTGGTTTGATAGCTTTTTGCTTTACGTTCTGATGATACAATTTTTTGAGACATGAGATATTTTATTTGGATGTTATATGATATATTTCCACCACGATACTTGTATGATTATTTTGGATTTTGAAACCCTTGTGGTGCTTGTATAAGGTCCAACCTATCTGAAAATAACTGATTCGCTACTCTCTATCGACATGGTCTTATTCATACACTTTCTGGTCTTTGTACGCTACTCGAGCAATGGACGCCTTTATAGTTTTTTGATATGTTGTTTTAAATGTAAAGTTTGAACTTGGTTTTATAAATTTTTTATTTATTTGATTTATGTTTACTTTACATTTATATTTTTATAGTATCTATTCACTGAATCATCATAGACTCACCCCCCCCACCAAACTCTCGTAGCTTTGGATGCAAGTGTCTTTGTAACTTCTTGGTGAAGTCCTGTCATGTCAAACACAAATCTTTCCGAAATCAAAAGTTTCTAAACATTTAAATCAAGTTCCAAAACTTAAATCAGCAAAACTAATCAGAAGTTCATTGTCCGAATCGCGCCCTCAAATAAAAAAATATTGACACAGTACCATGTCGATAAAGGTTAACAGGTAACAATTTTCAGATAGACAGAACCCTATACAGGCACCACGATGAGTCAAAATCAATAAAACAAATAAAAAATAGTATAAAAATTGATACGGAAACATATCATACCGTATCGTAAACAAACTCAAATATTTATGAATCAGAAAAAAAATATATTGAAAGCAACTTCTTCAAAAAATTATTCTTTTTTTATTTTTTTTAGAAAACCATAAAATAAGGATATTCAAATGATAACATAAAGATATTTTTCTGAAAAAAAAAATCAATTTTCAAACAAATATCGTCATAAATCTATATAAGGCATCCATGGACCAACCGGACAAATATACTAGGCGTCTAGGAACCAAGTTGGTTGGATGAAAATATCAAGCGTCCAATTCTTGGGGTCGTGCACACAGACCGGGCATCGTTCAAAACATGACCATATCGACAAAGGGTAACGAGTCGATCCATTATAGTTTGATAAAACCCTCACAAGTGCCACAGAGGTTTTAAAACCCAAAAAAAAAAATCATCATACAAGTATTATTGCAAATCACACATCATATACATCCAATCCAAAATATCTCAAGAAATAAATTTTATTCAAACTCATCTTTAGCAAAACAAAAATATTAATTAAACATAAAACGAAAATATCAACATAACGTAAAATAAAAGTATCAACAAATCAACAAAAATTTGCCACTTATATGTTAGGGAAATCACACAACACATTCAAATCCATCACCCTTTTGACAAGCCCCACAATTTACAGAATGATAACTGTAGGATCCAAACGGGGTTTACTGCTATGCCTATGATGTCGGCTACCACTACACTCTTGGACTCGCAGCCCATAGAAAGTATGGATAGCAACATGGTGGGACTAACCGGTGAGTAAAGGATTCGCCACCCAGTATGAAACACTAGGAATGATTTAAGGCTGAACTACACCCATTGTAAGGTCCGATCTTAAACCTGTTTGGGTTCAAAATGGTAATTTATTGATGCAAGCATAATATTTATGCTCAAAAGAGATATCCCCATATATTATAATGCAAGAGCATGCAAAATAATTTATATAACACACAGTGGCGTAAATTCAAATAATGAAAGAAGCAAATAAAGAGAATAAATATTAAGAAGCTGTTACAATAATGGAAAAATAGTAATCAAACAAAATACCATATAAATATTTAGAAATAATTAAAGCAGTGATAAAGTACTAATAAAACCGAACAGAATACATATACTTTCGGGTATTTTTATCTATGTCCGGCCAGACCTACTATAAGTCTTGCTGAATGTCATTTGCAAACTAGAGAGGTGGATATTGCATAATCATGCGTCTTAATACTGAACTAAGCATTAGTAAAATGCGTAAACACATAAAATGATTACACAAGATAACAAGGCAGTAACATGCATCGAACAATAACAATAATAACTAAAGCGACATTTAGATAATAAATGACAGTAATAAGAAGCAAATAAAATAAACTAGAGAGGCAGAAGATGTGTCTTGGTACATCTATCAATGGGCGAATGTGTGTGCATGTACGGTCGGATGTATATTATATCTGGTTAGAGATATTGTGTCTATACAAATCCTTAGAAATGCGTGAAAGTAAAAGAGGTGCCCTCAGGTCTGTAATATCTCAAATATTTATGACTTATATATTAAGAACCATTTTGATCAATCTTTAGTATTTTGGCCGTAGCTTGGGCTAACAATGTTCATTTTTAGTGATCCTTATATCGTCAAAAAGCTTAGATAGAGATCTACATATTCGAAGTTGATTGTAAGTAAGCAAGCTTATATTCATTTTTCCTTATTCTAATTTTGAGATCAAACATGTATTTCATTTCCCCCCAAATTCGAAGTTGATGAATCATAGGATCTCATTTGTGCATTTTAGGCTTGAATGAGTTACTAGCATACATAATCATGTATTTTATGATGATATAAACATAGATTAAAGCATTATTTATTGAATTCCCAATTTTCTTCAAATATAGGGGCTTGGCCGACACTATGTATGTGTTAGGGGTTGAGTATATAGTTTTCATATACATTTTACATTTTACCATTTCATGTCTTGATATAGATTTTGGGTCATTCAGAGCCAGTTGTCAGGGCTAATTATTCATGTTCAAGTATTTATGGTTTATTTTCAGGACCTGACTTTGGGGTTTGATCAAAGGCAAGAATTCATGAATGTTAGGTCATGACTTTAAGGTTCATGGTCTTATCAGGGTCATTAATCAGAGTCGGATCGTTTAATTATGATCAATCGTGTAGGGTCAATGCAAGTTATTCAGAGTAAGAATCAGAGTGAGTTATTAGTCAAGGTCAGAATCAGTTTTTAGAGGCAGATTTAGAGTTTCATGTCAAACCCTGAAAACAAAATTAGATTCAGAGTCGAGTACAAGGTCACACGTCATAACCTTAATTCAGAGTCTTCCTTCACTTCCTAAATCAATATGTGTATCAAGGTCAGAGTTAGATTCTTCCATTAGACTCTGAATAAGAACCTCGTATTTAGGGTCTCATGTCAAACCCTGAATTCAGAGTCTTCCTTCAGCATCAGACTTAGGGTCTCACATCAGACCCCAAGTCAAGGTCTTCCTTCAGACTCTGAATCAACATCTGCATATCAAAGTCTGACTTCAGACTTTCTTAAGACTCTAAATCCAGCTTCTATGTATGAGAGTCTGATTTTAGGATCACGATCAGTAAGGGTGGTGTAGGCATTGCATTTTTGCATATCGAACCCGATGAGGAGTCTCGTAAGGAGGCACTACCTTTAAGTCGTGGAAGTTGCGGAAAACGGTCGTCGGAAAGGAGAAGTCAATAATTGACATATTATTGGTTTTGATTCGCTAAGTTCGGTTGGAGTTCGCTTGTTGAATCTGCGTTTCGAGGTATATCTTTGGCCCGAAATTCCCGCAAACCACTCTAAGCCCACCTAAACCCACATCCAAAGCCCATGAAACCAAGACAAATCAAACACCAAGCCCACCATCCATAAAGCCCACGCCCATGCACATGATTTCACCCCTCCATGCACTATTCAAACATGATTTACTCTTCTACCATTTACTTTACACCTTTAATCTCACCTTTTACCTTGACACCAAAATTCCAAGGCATTATTTGATCAACCCCACATCATTTAAGCCATCACACCCCACACCCATCACCATCCCCTCTCATTTTCTTCATTTCCCATCACCTTTTTTTGAATTTTCAACAAAGGATCACAATTATACATAACATTTCTTCCATTTCCCAACAAAACATGTCATTTCATTGATTACCTTTCAACCTTTATTCATTTTCAACAAAGAATCACAATTATACATTACCTTCCTTCCATTTCCAAACAAAACTTGTCATCAAATTGATTACCTTTCATTATCACTTGCCAATCTCATTAATGCCCTCCATTTGCCTATTTAAACCCTCATTTTTCTGCCTTGGAACACCTAATACACATTCACGCCCAAGCCCTTCCTTCACTGCCTCCAATCAGTTCAAGCATCCATTCAGCCCCTATTTCTCACATCTACACGCCCATACAGCCCTCTTCCAGTAGCCATTCTAGCACCCCCTTTAATCCACGCAAATCAGCTCTTCCAGCAGCCCTTTAGCTCACGCATAAACTCCCCACTGCAGCTCATTCACACCAAAAATACTGCCCTAAAATACCTCCTAAATTACCAAAAACAACTGCCCAAATATACCCCCAAGCCAACAAAAAAAACTGCAACCCTTACCCATTTGTCCCACATATTTAAAAAGCTACATGTTATAAACTCCCTTCAACAGCCCCTCACCTACTCACGTGAAACGCACCTAAGCCCTTCCACAAATCACTCTTCACGTACGCACGTCACAGCCTCACAGCCCCCACGCCCTGGACCATTCCTCATCACTCACGTAATGTTTGGATTTGTGTTTTAATTAACCATGACTACTGTGGGTTTAAGGAGTTTAATCAAAGGCATTGTTAAGGCTAGGTGATGGTTTGGCGTCTTCTTTCACTCAGTACCTTTCTATAAGGAAAAGCTATGAAGGCGCCTAGATAATCATCACCCGTAGCTTGTTGTGATAGACTAGTTTGGAGGACTCATTGTTTATTCCTGTCACCAAGCGATAAGAGCCTAAGGGGCTTGGGTACTTAAGAGAGCTTCGCTCCACCCTCCCTCTGGGGAAACTACAACGGGAAGTCCATTCGACAGTTAGTCACACACCATAACTCGTTGACATGTACCGTAAGGTATTAAAAAGGTGCGTTCACTTGGTCGCTTGAACCCTTGAGCGGGGAGTCATAGTTGTGAACAATCCTTCGTCAGCAATAGCCTTTGTTTACACTTCTGAAATCTACACATGAACCTTAGTTTTGTGACCCTTAGAAATTGTTTATTTATGCTTGTATTTGGGACCATTGTCATTTGGAATCAGTTGGAATTTTTGTCAAGAGACATAAACTTGTTGGGCCATTTAAACAGGGACAAGTTCATGTCCTTTGACAATTAGGCCAAAAGCTTCTAAAATGTCAATGCGCCATTTTGTGTTTGGGTCTCTTATCATTTGAAGTTGTTTAGTCATATCATCGCATAGTGTAAACTTGTTGGGCCTTTTCAACTGGGACAAGTTTTCACCACGCAATAGTATGATTGAATACTTTGAAATGATAATAAGCCAATTTGTATATATATCACACACGTCTTGTTCACCTCATGCATACATGCATCATGCTAACCCTTGTGTTTAAAAGCCATCATAGATTCCCATTGGGTTAGGAAAGCAGAGAGACTCGTCAAGAGACCATCAGTCAACATGAGCAAGTTAGCAAACGAGAGATCTCGCCTGGATCAATTGGAGATTAAAGTAACCGAAATTGCTGAAAAGTTGCAATCTTTGACTAATGTTGTGGCCAGTTTGACTGTATCCCCTGTAGCCAATAACAAGAAGTGTTGCAACCAGAATGGAAAAACCATTGGAAAACCTTCAAGGACCAAGCCCACTCCCTCTGAGGTTACCCCTATCAGAAATAGACAATTCTCCAATCTTGGTAAACCTTTGTCAGAGGTATTTAAAGAGGTGAAAATGCAAGGACTCCTATATCCCTTAGAGCCTAAACCACTTCCAAGCCCTGTGCCACGCTACCTTAACCTAAACCTTTACTGTTACTTTCATCAGCAAATGGGTCATGAAACTAACGATTGCACCCGCCTTAGGCACGAAATCCAAGACCTCATAGACTCCCACAAAATACCTGACCCTAAAAAAGAACAACGCGACACACACAGAAAACCTCCACCTATACATATGATCAACACCGGCCTACCCGACAGCCTTGTCCTCCAAACCCACAACCACCAAACTTCTCGCATGAGGATACAGGACAACAGTGGCAAAGATGAAATAAAGCAGATGGGGGATTTCTAGGAAAACTTCTCGGAAAGTGACGAAGAAGAGGTGGCAAAAAGGGAAAGTAAATGGGAAAAAGAACTACTGCAGTTGGAGAATCTGATGTTCGAAGAAAGCAAGAAGACGGGCAAAGACGAAGTTACAAATGATGGAGGTGTTTGTTTCCCGGATCTTATTCAATTATGATCCAGCATTTATAAAGACATTGATCCTGTTTATTTGTTCGAACTTTTTTTTTTGATAATAAAGACGTTCATTTCGCTTACTTGCCTGAGTTTCTCAACTTGCAACATGAGTATATTTGACAAAAGCATTCAACCCTGGTACTATAATGTTTGATGATGTTTAGAACACGGGGAATCCTCAGAAGAAGTAAGCAGAAAAGACAGGGTAGCCATCCAGAAATTGGGAAATAGAGCAGTAAAATTATCAGATTTAGAAGAGGATGAGTTCACCGAGCTGATCAATGTTGACAGATTGAAGCTGTATTTAGCCTGAGGAAGAGAAGACCGAGCAGTCACCAAGAGAATTGGCAGAAGACCTAACCTGACGGGATAGGAAGTTCATCCATGCATACACGTAACTTGCATCCCTTGTCTTGTGTTTTGTGTTTGCAGATTTCAGACAAAAGAAAACCAGTAGGGGGCGACCAGAGACATGCGGCGCCAAGGAGCACAACGAGGATCTAACCCATCATGAACATGGAGGACCTCTACACTTGCACACGTATACATTACATGCACACGTCTTTATTCTGTTGTTTTGTATTCGCAGGTTTTAAAGAAGAAAAAAAAGAAAAATAAAGCAGCAAAGATCAAAAGGTGACACAAGCACTGAGGATGACATCGAAGACACATTGACAGATGGATTTCGGTCATGTCTGGCTGAAGACGATGAATTTAGTGCTAACAGGGAGGCAACCCGTACACTTTGTTGCGATTTCTATTTTCATGTTTTGTGTATACATGTCGTAGAATTTTTAATTTTGTGTGTTATTTTGGTAGGTAAAAGCAAAGACATAGCATTTAAGACAGAGGGAATGGTGCTTGGCAATCACAAAGATGGGAGCTAATTCATTAGTGGTGGCAGAGTAAAAGAAGAATTCCTGAGACGCATCCTAATGAACTTATACCAAGCAAGAGGCATATTGAGTACACAATTCCTTTGCTTTAATTATTGCTTTGATTTGCCTTCTTTTGTTATTTTTCTGTTATTTTCGTGGACAAGATCCACAACTTTTTGACCTTTTAGGACTTTTTTTTTTGGTATTTTCTTTTATTTTCGTGGATAGAATCCACAATTTTTTGACATTTCAAGATTTCTTTTGTTGTTTTCGTAGACAGGATCCAATGACTTTTTGACCTCTGACGAATTCTTTTGTGGTTTAGCTAACAACCATTCGATGGAAGATATTAGTGCAATTATTACTCACCCATTTTCAGGTTCTATAAATTCAGCTCAACATTTCTCTCCTCAACACATCCAGATATACATCCAAGTAAGAGAAAGAAAATGGAAGCAACTTCACAGCAGCGAGTTAAGCAAATTTGTGTTTTCTGTGGATCCAACACTGGTAATAAACCAGAATTCGTTGAGGCTGTAAAGGAATTGGGGCGAGTCATGGCTGAGAAAAATATGCACTTAGTATATGGCGGTGGAAATCTGGGAATGATGGGAATCATTTCAAAAGCCGTTCAGGATGGTGGCGGTCATGTTTTGGGAATCATCCCAAGACTTTTGGCGGACGAACAGTTAATTGGACCAACAAATGGAGATGAACGCATCGTATCAGGTATGTCTGAACGACTCCATGAAATGATAAACACTGCGGATGCGTTTATTGCGTTACCAGGTGGACTTGGTACCCTTGAAGAGATATTCACAGTGGCATCATGGGCGCACTTGAATGTTCATCGGAAGCCCATTGGACTACTTAATGTTGAGCATTTCTTTGATTTTCTGTTTGTGTTTCTCGCGGAAGCTAAGAGACATGAGTTCGTCACCAAATCTGTGGGAGATATTTTCTTGACTGCGACGAAGGCCGAAGAGTTGATTGACCAGATCCTAGCTTTTGAACCGAAGCTCGACCCCATCCTCTCCAAATTAGACTGGACAGATAGTGATCGTGGCAAGAAGCGCAAATTGGACATTGATCTTAATCAGTGATGTTTCCTGCTAACCAGGTATTACAGACATGAGACATATTTGAAAGTTTGTGCTTTAGTTTAATTGTAAAAAAAAAATGATGAAAAAAAAATGATGAAAAAAATGAAAAAATGAAAAAAAAAATGAGAGAGATAAGTCTTTGATGGTTAGACATATGTCCGGTGATGACATTGTATGCTGTAGGGGAAACCCTAGAAACGATAAGTGCGAGACATGCTCTCGTCCGGTATTCTGAATGGATTGATCTCAGTTAGACTCACGAGCACTTGATTACGAGATCCTAGCAGTAGAAGCCTGAGTAGTTATCGAGGTGACTAGTTGAAGAGATGATGTATTAGTGAATGACCATTTGCCTGGGTGTCCACACTTGTTTACTGATGCTATGATATGATATGGTTGGAAATAAAGAAAAAAGTCTCTGAAATAAAAAGAAAAAAAGAAAAAATAGACCACCTATAACCGATAAGCGTCAAGCTACCCATGGGCGAGTATTAGGACCACCATGAGGAGAAATGCTACCTTAAAAGGTAGGTGTGTCAGAAAAAGGAAAGAGAAAAGAAAAAAAAGAAAAAAAAAACGAAAGAAAAGAAAAAAAGAAAAAAAAAAAGAAAAGAAAAAAAGAAAAAAGAAAATGAAAATAAAGAGACAAAAGAAAAAAAGATGAAAACCATATCATGTTGAGTATGCTGAAGTAATCACAAAATGTGATTAAGACATCCAGGTTGGTTAGACCCACTGGTTCGATTCTCTGAAACGAAATCACCAAGTTGGCTTACTTAAGGACTAAGCTGCGGAAGAGCCCTGGCACACACACACGAGGAGTCTAGCTCAGATCACCCATTCAGATGATTGGACTTGAGTATATCGAGTACTTTGAAGATTCATCGGTTTTGACACGAAGCATTCGTTGAGGACGAAAATATGTCTAGCTATCAAAGATTATCTCGTGAGAGGTAATACAATATATGAAACAGAATATCATGTCAGCTTGGGAACAAGGCCCATATCAGCTTTGGGGTGAGGCCCCACATCATTATCAGTCTTTTCCGGGTATGGCACTCTGGGGGCGAGGCCCACATCACTATCAGTCTTTGCCGGGTATGGCACTCTGGGGGCGAGGCCCACATCATTATCAGACTTTGCCGGGTATGGCACTCTGCGGGTTGAGGCCTACATCGCTATCAGACTTTTCCTGGTATGGCACTCTGGGGGCGAGGCCCACATCATTATCAGTCTTTTCCGGGTATGGCATTATGCGGGTTGAGGCCCACATCACTATAAGTCTTTGCCGGGTATGGCACTCTGGGGGCGAGGCCCACATCAATATCAATAGCAGTCTTGCTGGGTATGGCACTCTAGGGGCGAGGCCCACATCATTATCAGTCTTTGCCGGGTATGGCACTCTGGGGGCGAGGCCCACATCAGCATCAATTGCAGTCTTGCCGGGTATGGCACTCTGCGGGTTGAGGCCCACGTTGCTATCAGTCTTTGCCGGGTATGGCACTCTGGGGGCGAGGCCCACATCACTATCAGTCTTTACCGGGTACGGCACTCCGAGTATGGAGACATGAGATCAGTTCAGCCAGGTACGACACTCCGGGTATGGAGACATGAGATCAGTTCAGCCAGGTTCGGCACTCCGGGTATGGAGATATTAGATCAGTTCAGCCAGGTACGGCACTCCGGGTATAGAGATATCAGATCAGTTCAGCCAGGTACGGCACTCCGAGTATGGAGACATTTCAGCGACACCTTGGGTATGAGGTTTAGCGCGCCAGGTACGACACAATCAGACATCTGTGACTCTCTAGGTATGGAGACGTCACTGCGACACCCTAGGTACGGGGTTAGCACTCAGACATTTGTGGCTCTCTAGGTATGGAGACGTCACTGCGACACCCTAGGTACGGGGTTAGCACTCAGACATTTTGTGGCTCTCTAGGTACGGAGACGTCACTGCGACACCCTAGGTACGGGTTAGCATTCAGACCACAGCGACGCCCTATGTACGGGGTTAGCACGCCAGGTACGGCATGTGGACTACCGTGGAGTATGTGGATTATGTGGACTACCGTGGACTACCGAGGAGTATGTGGACTATGTGGACTACCGTGGACTACCGAGGAGTATGTGGACTACCGTGGACTACCGAGGAGTATGTGGACTACCGAGGAGTATGTGGACTATGTGGACTACTGAGGAGTATGTGGACTATGTGGACTACCGTGGACTGAGTATGTGGACTACCGTGGACTACCGAGGACTACCGTTGACTACCGTGGAGTATGTGGACTATGTGGACTACCGTGGACTACCGTGGAGTATGTGGACTATGTGGACTACCGTGGACTACCGGGAGTATGTGGACTACCGTGGACTACCGAGGACTATCGTGGACTACCGTGGAGTATATGGACTATGTGGACTACCGTGGAGTATGTGGACTACCGAGGAGTATGTGGACTATGTGGACTACCGATGACTACCATGGACTACCGTGGAGTATGTGGACTATGTGGACTACCATGGAGTATGTGGATTATGTGGACTACCGTGGACTACCGAGGAGTATGTGGATTATGTGGACTATCATGGAGTATGTGGACTATCGTGGACTACCGTGGAGTATGTGGACTACCGCGACACATTAGGTACGGGGTTTAGCACTATCAACTCAGCACAGCAGGCAGACCATGTGGCAGCTGGCGAGCCAGGTAAGTAAAAATACATTGCACGTACTTTGATAGGATTGTCATTGTCACACACTGAACAAGTCCCATCAAAGTGGGGGCGACTGTAGACATTGCATTTTTGCATATTGAACCCGATGAGGAGTCTCGTAAGAAGGCACTACCTTTAAGTCATGGAAGTTACGGAAAACGGTCGTCGGAAAGGAGAAGTCAAGAATTGACATATTATTGGTTTTGATTCGCTAAGTTCGCTCGGAGTTCGCTTGTTGAATCTTCGTTTCGAGGTATATCTTTGGCTCGAAATTCCCGCAAACCACTCTAAGCCCACCTAAACCCACATCCAAAGCCCATGAAACCAAGACAAATCAAACACCAAGCCCACCTAAACCCACATCCAAAGCCCATGAAACCAAGACAAATCAAACACCAAGCCCACCATCCATAAAGCCCACGCCCATGCACATGATTTCACCCCTCCATGCACTATTCAAACATGATTTACTCTTCTACCATTTACTTTACACCTTTAATCTCACCTTTTACCTTGACACCAAAATTCCAAGGCATTATTTGATCAACCCCACATCATTTAAGCCATCACACCCCACACCCATCACCATCCCCTCTCATTTTCTTCATTTTACATCACCTTTTTTTGAATTTTCAACAAAGGATCACAATTATACATAACCTTTCTTCCATTTCCCAACAAAACATGTCATTTCATTGATTACCTTTCAACCTTTATTCATTTTCAACAAAGAATCACAATTATACATTACCTTCCTTCCATTTCCAAACAAAACTTGTCATCAAATTGATTACCTTTCATTATCACTTGCCAATCTCATTAATGCCCTCCATTTGCCTATTTAAACCCTCATTTTTCTGCCTTGGAACACCTAATACACATTCACGCCCAAGCCCTTCCTTCACTGCCTCCAATCAGTTCAAGCATCCATTCAGCCCCTATTTCTCACATCTACACGCCCATACAGCCCTCTTCCAGTAGCCATTCTAGCACCCCCTTTAATCCACGCAAATCAGCTCTTCCAGCAGCCCTTTAGCTCACGCATAAACTCCCCACTGCAGCTCATTCACACCAAAAATACTGCCCTAAAATACCTCCTAAATTACCAAAAACAACTGCCCAAATATACCCCCAAGCCAACAAAAAAAACTGCAACCCTTACCCATTTGTCCCACATCGATTAAGAAGCTACATGTTATAAACTCCCTTCAACAGCCCCTCACCTGCTCACGTGAAACGCACCTAAGCCCTTCCACAAATCACTCTTCACGTACGCACGTCACAGCCTCACAGCCCCCACGCCCTGGACCATTCCTCAACACTCACGTCTAAACTTGCCTCAACTCACTGCCCCTCATCTAGCCTTCACATTACATGCCAAACTGCCCCTCATTCTGCCTTCATTACACGCCAAACTGCCCCTCATTCTGCCTTCATAATACACGCCAAACTGCCCCTCATCTAGCCTTTATAATACACGCCAAACTGCCCCTCATCTAGCCTTCACATTACACGCCAAACTGCCCCTCATCTAGCCTTCACATTACACGCCAAACTGCCCCTCATTCTGCCTTCATTACACGCCAAACTGCCCCTCATTCTGCCTTCATAATACACGCCAAACTGCCCCTCATCTAGCCTTCACATTACATGCCAAACTGCCCCTCATTCTGCCTTCATTACACGCCAAACTGCCACTCATCCACCCTTCACATTACACGCACAAACACTCATCATAAACACCCTCTAAAATTCGCCCAAAACAGCAGCTCAAACACACTCAAAACAGTCCTCAAATTCACCGAAACAGTGAATAAAAAACTGCACTTGAAAGTCTTCGAGAAACCGAACAAACGGCAGTCCAATACCCCTCAAAATTCACCAAAACAGCCCATAATTCATTGCAAACCAGTGAGCAAAGTGTGGAGATTTAAATTGCAGCGAAACGAAGTGGAAACAGCGGACGAATTCCAGTGGCATGTTATTTGGAATTTGTTCACATGAAATAATGATTTAGTGTATGATGTGATTTTGGGTGAATGGAATATGTGTTCTTTCTTGTGGTATATTGGATGGAAACCCGGATATAAATTCCATAGCCGAATCCGAATGGACGGTATTATGGTTTGCACTCGGGATACAATGCCCCGTACCACTTGAAGGATTCACGTATTTCATTTCATCCAAACTTGTATTTTAGCATGATTAGGCCATTAGAAAGTTGTTTTATTTCTAGCATGATTTAATTATTTTATTTTGTAATAGGAGTTTAATTTGCATTATGTTTAAGTCGTATTTATTCAACATGCTTATTGTGTGATATCATGCGTTTGCCGTTATGAAAGTTTACTTTTGACGCATGCAAACCTAGATTTAGGCTTTATAAGAATTTAGACTACTTTGACCAACATGTATGTTGAGTAGACTTGGTTAATATTGCACAAATCCATTCATTACAAACGACATAAGTAAGGGACCATTCCGAACCCAACGGTTTGAGGTCTTCCCTTGCGAGGGGTGAGTGCGGCCTTAAATCATTTTTCCGGTTCACACCGGGTGGCGACTCCATTATTCTCCGGTTTAGTCCCCCGTGGGCTACTCCGTACTCCCAACTAGGCCGCGAGCCCGGAACAGCATGCGTCGCCCAGTTTCTGTGTCCTACAGGTGGCAACGGGCCAGGCCGGGCCCGGGCTTTTTTTGGGCCCGAATTTTAAAAAAAAAATTTAAGAAATTTAAAAAATATACAAATATTAAATTTATTTACACTATATACAAATACAATTTATAAATAAATCACAAGTTTCATTGATAAATTAACAATTTAAATGCTAAAAACAAATAAAAATGATACAAACATATTAATATATATATATATATATATTAATATATATTTTTTTATTTTGGCCCGGGCTTTAAGGCCCGACCTGGGACTTTCGCCTCCCGGGCCGGGCCGCGGGCTAAACTGCCACCCTTAACGATCAGTCAGTCAGAATAGTAATTAGTATTAAGAATCAATATTATTCATTCAGAGTCTAATATCAGTTTACATTCTAAGACTTACCCTTACGTTCAAAATTTAGGGTTTGATTTATTCAGCCCTTTTGTATCAGAATCTCATGTTCATCTTTCAGGATCAGTCTCATAGGATCAAAAGTTAGTATCCATGTTTAGAATTCAGGATCAGACCTCGCATTTAGGGTCTGACTTCAGCCTTTAGGGTCAGGTTAGTCTGTCAGAGGCAGAATTAGTTCAAGATTAAGACCTCATATATTCAGGATCAGAACTTCATGTCTAGTTATTCAGGGTCAGTCACTCAGCATCAAAAGCTGACTTCAGTACCAACGTGTCATCAGAGTTTAGAGTCATAGTCTGCTATCAGCTTGATTACATGCATTAGATTATTCATGCATAACTTCAATACACTAATTACATTTGGACACTTGTTTTATAGATTCCTCTTCATTTTTCATTTCAATTTTATTCAAGTATGAAGCAATAAGACGTCATCTCAATTTGACTAAAATCATGAATATTCACGAGATCAGGTAAATATTCTATTCGATGAAGACTCAAAGTATGATTAGTCATTTACAAGATTGTGTCGTATGAGGTACTTTTCTGTATATGTATATGCATATATATTATATATAAGAATAATTTTTTTTAACTAAATCACCACGAGTTTGGGTTGGCCATAGCTATGGGTTTGGGTAGTTTGGTACAATTATGTTATAAATACAAATGTATAATAAGTTAGAATTATATTATCGATGTATATTATGATAATGGTGTTTCTCGATATATAAGATATTTTTCAATGTCCGATGGATTTCAAATATGTTAGGCGATATATCTGACTTGTAAGTTCTTGTCAATGAATGATGAAATATATGTATTTTGTTTTCTGAAATAAGTGAATTGTATACCTGTTTTGAAGCTTTTTGCAAATAAAACAAAAATGATTCTGACTTCACTTCTGATATAAAAAGATTTTACCACAATGTGTGTTTTTCATATTATTGGACCTTGCCCATCAGGTTACGGCCGTTTTATTACCCTTTATCGACATGGTCCAATTTCAAATAATTTCTGATCGGTGCGTGCAGTTCAGACATTAGACGCCTGTATTTTCTTTCTCCAGTGAGTAGTTCGTGGATGCCGAATATAGTTTTATGAAATAAAGATTCTGAAATTTATTTTCGATCACAAAGATCAATTTTCGATATATTGCTAATACTTCTATTTTTTCATTTATTATATTTTGATCTACATTTTGATTATTTTGATATTTTGATTGAAGATACTTCCGATTAATATGATTTTTAATATTTTCAAATTATGTTTCCGATGATACTTTTAGTTTATGAATTTTTGAAAGTTTCTGGGAAAAGAATTTTGATAACGTGGTTTATATATTTTGATTGGATGATATACGATATATTTTCCGCCACGATGCTTGTATAATGATTTTTTTATGGATTTTAACCTTTCGAGGCGCTTGTTCTGGGGTATTGACCTTCAGAAAATCACTGACCTATTACCCTCTGTCGACATGGTAATGTTCAAACATTGTCTAGTTCTTACGCATAACTCAGGTGATGGATTCCTGATTGATTTGATGATTCTAGATTTTAAAAGTATCTAATTTCATAAAGATCCATTTTTGAAGAAGATGGGTTTCATAAAATGATTATCGTATTTTAATTTTTGATGTCATTTGTGATTACCATATTGAGTTTGTAGTATGATTTCCATTTCTAATTGTAGATGAAGTGGAATGTATGAACCTTGTAATGTGATTTCCGTTTCTGATAATATTGTAGGGGAATTTAGGGGTATGCGCAGCGGAACGTGGAAAAATAAATTTTTCCGATTTCAATAATTTTTCTCAAGTAATTAAAAGAAACTTATTTATTCTAGTTGAAAACTGAATTTTTTAAACCAAAAACCAGATTTTCTCATATTTACCGTGAGACCTCAATAATTTGCTTTTTGATCATTTTAGTCCAAATTTGTCAAAAGTAAATTTAAGTTATTTCAAATCACTACCAAAATAATTTCTACATATCATATACATCAAAACAAAACTCACAACAAAAGTCCCAATTTTCCTTGCAATTGCCGAATGGGTGTCCAAGTTGTAATTATTTACATTTTGGTCCAAATTTGTTCAAAATAAGTTTAAATGATTTCCAATCAACACCAAACGATTTGTAGATCTTATATACATTATTATATAACACATATATGAAAATTCCCAATTTTGGTGGAGGTTATGAACCATAATTAATCAAATTAACCAAAATTAATCAAATCCAATATTTTAATCTAATCTCTACAACACCAAATAAGTCTCACCACTTTGAAACAACTTAAGAACAATTCTAGGTCATCAATAAGTGGCCTAACAACTCTACAATGATCAAAAGTGTGCTTATATACTATTTACAAGCATACTTTGATAAACATACATGCATACATCTTTCATTAAACTTCCAACACACTTATTACAAAATCAAGAGAGTAGAAAAAACTTCCAAGGAACACATGTTGTAGCTAAGAACAATAGAAATAATTTTCTAGTTTAAGAAAAGTTAAGAAAACTTACTTTACTTGAAGTTTTCTTCAATTTCTTTCTTAAACCTTCACTTTTTTCTCTCAACTCTTTTTTGTAACTTTGGAGGATCTACACTTTGTTTGAGGCAAATGAAAAAATAATATCTTAAATACTTTAGGTCATGGCCGAATTTCGTGAGAGAAAAAATACAAGATATTTTTTAATTTTCAAAACAAAATATCAAGGAAGTCAAATGTCTTTTTAACACCTTTAATTTTATTGTAAAGTCAAGCTTATACACAAAATAATCATTTCCAAACTTTATCATAATGGTAGATATTTATATTTTAATTACTTTAATAATTTAAAAATTAATTAATTAATTAATTAACTAAATATAAATATCTCAAATATATGTATTATATTTACTCTAAATATTCCAAATACATATATTAAAGATATATGTCAAATATCATAATTTGACATTTAATTCATGTGTATTTAATAAAATCATATATTAAATATCAATACACATTAATTAAGAAATAACCAAAAGAGCCCTTTGTATGTATCTTTCGTTTAACCGTTAAACAATTTATAAATAATCAATATTATTCATAAAATTTGCTCTAGTGCCCTACAAGTATATTTCATTTGTGAGACTCTCTAGGTTCAGACATATCCATCACGAAATCTAATTTCGTGTCCATAAGCTACCCACCCGTAAATTATGAAGAACACAGATAAAATCACTGAACCATACATGTCGAGGTCATTGCATACGTATAATCCATCAATCATAGGTATCCGGATTATTCCAGAGAATTAGATATAAACGTCAAATCTCTATAGATATAATCACGTCGACGTTTCTATTAGCAATCTCTTAATAACACTTAGAACTCACTTCTACAGTGTACCACGGGCCCATGGATTTAACAGATTACTAATTCCATATTGAATACTTATACTCTGTACACAGAGCTGACAGATTCTACCTTGATACACACAAGATATCCTGAGGATCAGTCCACACCCAACGGACGGGCGGGGGTCTGACCTAAATAGGTCGGTGACGTGACTGCTATCAAAGTGTGGAGGATATCTTATATATCCAAAGTGGTATCGCAAGCCAAAGAATCATTTTGCTACTCAACCCAAGAAGATTCATATTGACGTTGGTGTAGCATCCATTAAGAATCTTCGGTGATTCGTTCAGTGTTTATCTGATATAAACACCTACATGTCTATACGAGTCTCCATGACTCATGGTTTATTGAGAATCAACCATTTGAATCCAAGATTTCAATATACAAGATTTCAAACTTTTCAGATAGTACATTTTGTTCAAGGTTTTGGATTTTTATCAATGAAGCTTATGAAATTAGTTTCTGGATCGGTATAAGCATGTAATGTTTCTAAAATATATTATGTCTGTTGCTATATTTTATATCGTACCGAAAGTGTACGGTGTCAAGTTTTATTAAAAGATAAGTAGAGTGTCAAACCCACATGAATTGTAATCAAACTCGCACTAAGTAATATAATTAATAAACTTAATTTTATTTAGAAAGACTATAAATAAAATTAAAAAGATAAATAAACAAGATATCAAAAAGGTTTAATGATGAGAAACCAAGATAAGAGAGATTCTAGAGTCTGATTTCACCTAGTTATCCCTTATGTATTTGTTATGTCAATCAATTCTTATTCAGTTTAGTAGTTTATAAGCCAAGAATCCTAAATTATTTCACTCTCTCTCCCGAGCAATAGTGAAAATATTATAAATTACCGACTTCGATATCCCTATAAAAATCTAGTAATTAACAATTCATTACGTTCTGTGATTATGTGTTAACGACTTCAAAGGAATTATAGATTCTCTCGAACTCTATAAAACTCCTAGGTTATATTCTTTAGATCCTATTCAAAATCACTCTCTCCCGAGCGATAGATTATAAACATTCATCATCTTAATTTGAAGCCAACAAACTAGAAGCATTAAACATAAGAGAATATAAATAAACTGGGATTAAAGCTTTATAAAACTCAAATTTACGAATAATACATGAGTTCAAGTATAGTCTACATCATCATCTAGAATAATAGAGTTAGTTCATGACTAAAGATAAAAAGCAATGAAAATAATATCATGAACATATTATAAATCATTAGAGTTTAAAGAAAGAATCGAATCATTTCGCATTCGGACGTCACTGCTTTTGTCTCCTCTTATCACTCTTCAATCTTTCTCTTTGGATCTCTCTAAAATTTGTGTTTTTGAGTCTTAAGTTGTGTATTAGCCTCCTCTTTAGGGTTTTGGACGTGTATATGTATTTATAGGGAAGTCTCGGAGTCATTGTGCATGTAGAATACGACTTTATGAAGTTTCAGGGTTCCTGTCGCAGCGTCGCGACGCCATTTTTGGCGTTGCGGTGCCTAACTCTTGGGAAATATGTATTATTGATCCTATGGGGGCATCGTAACGCCACCCCAAATTTTCATGATGAGTGTTTTTTCATTTTTTTTGCTTCCTGCATGCTTCCGATGCGTCATGGAGGTCTCAAAACTAGTCCATTTGCTCCAAGATCCATGTTCCAATGCTTCCTACAAATAAAACATAAAAGAAATTATAAAATACATTAAATGACATGGAATCTAATAAAATAGTAAGCTAAGAATGCAGGAATAAATGGGTATAAACCGCACTTATCAAACACCCCCCAAACTTAAGATTTTGATAGTCCCAAGCAAAAGACTAAATAAAAGCTAAATAACAATAAACAAACAAAATTAACTAAGTTAATTAGGCCACTTTCGTAGGGATCGCGATTGTATTTAGCATATGCAACAAGCCTTTAAACCCATAGGCGGTCCTAGTGGACTAGTTATAGTCTCGTAAGGGCTTACATCGACGACACCTACAAACGTCATTCACAAACATGAAAAAATATAAAGCAAAGAAAATAGTCCTGATAGTTACGCATAATATTGTCCTAAAAAAATGCCTATCAATGAAATCAGAGAACTTTCAAAGTAATCAATGCAACTAAAATTTCAGTTCTTGAATAAATCATCTAATTCAAACTCACAGTGTGTATGTGTGTAAAGGTTTATTCATAGCTCGACTCATAAGTAAGCCAACTCGATGATTTCATCTCAAAAATTGAGATCCGATGGGTCAAACCAACCTAGATATCTCAAAATATACTATGTATTTGCTTTTATTTGCTCAATATGGTATGATTTGTTTCTTCATTTTTCTTTTTTCATTTTTTCAACACACCTACCCTTTAAGGTATCATTTCTCCTCATGATGGTCCTAACACTCCCCCATGGGTAGCTTCACGCTTATCGGTTATAGGTGGTTTAACTTTTTTCTTTTCAATTTTTTTCTTTTAAAATATTTTTTTTCTTTTTTTATCATATCATACATCATATGTTTTTGGATCGGTTTCTGTTTTAGTGGTGGAAGATCTTCTTTTATGCACGGCTGTACTATGTTCATTGGTTGCTTAACTGTTGGTTCACCGTGCATGTTTGCAACTCCATTCTCTTCAATATCTACCATGTGACGTTCTTCATCACCTTGAGGACTTGGCATGTCTATGAAAACACTGAAGGTGACTTCTTCATCTTGAACTCTCATTGTCAGTTCACCTTTCTGCACATCAATGATCGCTCTGCCTGTTGCCAAGAAAGTCCTCCCAAGGATGATTGGGACATCATGGCCCTCTTCCATATCAAGCACAAGAAAGTCAGTAGTAAATCAAACTTATCCACCTTAACCAAGACATCTTCAACTATTCCTCGTGGGTAGGTGAGAGATCTATCTACTAGCTATAAAGTAACTGTGGTTGGCATCACCTCACATATGCCTAACTGTTTGTAGATGGATAAGGGCATGAGATTTATACTTGCACCCAAATCGCATAGCGCCTTACCAAAATATTGATTCCTAATAGTGCACGGTATGGTAAAGTTGTCAGGATCTTTCAGTTTTAGAGGAAGCTTCTTTTGTATGATAGCACTACACTCTTCTGTAAGTGCTACTGTTTCAAAATCTCCCAGCTTCTATTTCTTTGACATCATCTCCTTCATAAACTTCACATAATTTGGCATTTGTTCTAAAGCATCTGCGGAGGGGAAGTTCATATAGATCTTCTTAAAGATATCTAAAAACTTAGCAAATTGAGCATCCAATTTCTTATTTTGAAAGAGTTGAGGGTATGGAAAAAATGTCTTCGGGATATGAGGTGGCTTATATGGGGGAACTACTGCATTGTTCTCTTCTTTCATCATTGTTTCCTCCCGAAGTGCCATTTTTTGTCCTTGTTGCCTTGGTCCTAAGAGGTGTCTTTAATCTCTTTTCCGCTCATGAGGATTATGGCTTGACACTACTCTTCGGGTGAAACACCTTTTTTTCTATTGATTGGCCATGGAAGAAGCAATATGCCCAATCTGCACTTCTAAGGACTTCATCGTTGCCTCTATGTTGCCCATGTGTGTTTCAATATTATTCTGCCTCAACTCGTTCTTCTGAAACCTCTCTGAAGTTTTAGCAACAAACTTGCTCATGAGGTCTTCTAATGAAGGTTTCTTCTCAGCTCTTTGTTGTTGAAGCCAGATGGAGGTTGCAAGACATTCTCTATGTTATCATATAACAAGTTTGGATGATAATAGTTAGGCATATAATTTCCTCTATAGTTGGTGAAGTTCTGATTATTCACATATTGGACTTTCTCATATCCTCCGTCATGTAAGATCATTCTATTAGTAGCAGCAGCTTCAATAGATGGTTGGCCTTGTTGATTGGTCAATGCTGCTAGATGAGTCGTGAGAGATGACACTTGAGCTATAAGTGCAACAATATGATCCACCTCATATATACCCGTCACCTCATATCTCATCTAATAAAGTATAGACTTCTTCAGCATATTTCTTCAACAGAGTTCCTCCAGCAGCTGCATCGACCATGTCTTATTTAGACCATTCAACCCATTATAGAATAATTGAATCTGAATCCAGTCTACAAAATTATGTTGTAGGCACCTTCTAAGTAGATCTTTAAATCGTTCTCGAGTCTCGTACAGATTCTCAGTCTCCAATTGCCTAAATATGTTAATTTCTGTTCTCAGTTGGTCTGATTTAGTGGTGGAAGTGTTGGAAAATTATGACCCATAGCATCACTATTTGTAAAAGTCATTGTGTTTTTTATACAAATTAACTATGTGACAAAATGAAATTGCTATTTTATCATTATTGTAATTAGATTACTTGGATATATATAAAATGATAAGTCCATGTGGTTAAATCGGATTAATAAGATATGAGACAATATTAATCCATGAACAATTTAATCATTAAATATCCATAGTCGTAGTATTATCGAGACTGGATATCGATAATGTGGAATATACTAGTATTGCACTTGTGCGCGTTATGGAAGCTTAACGACATAGTTCTCATATGTTTAAGTATTGGATATTTATGCAAGTGAGATAAGAGGTTCTGTTAGCCGTTGGACCAGGAACAGTTCACCCTGGATAGACCCACTCGGAATCCCATTGGTAGTATGACTATGTGTCTATGGGAATCCGAATCAGGGTTGTTGTTTGTGATCTTTAACCTGAGACTTACGTCGCTAGTACTTGCGACAATCAGTTTGCTTTGGTATTGGTCTTCCGGAGCTTTAACAGGTTATATGTACGCCTGTACTGGGTTTACTGAGAATCATAGTGTATTGGATGTGAGGTCAAGATGAGAGTATCACTTCAGTCATATGGAGATGATGGGCACACAGGATACGGTAATAGTACTCTTAAAAGTTGCAGCTATCGGGAAAGTATGACTAGGTCATGACTTTTCGATTACAGATACTAGTTACTCGTGATCCGATATATGCTTCGTACGGGGCAGACACATAGCCGGCCCCAGGCCTAACATTTGACATCCGATACTGGATCGTATTACGCATTACTTAGTATTACTACGCCTGATACAGATAATATTCCTCCGCGGATATTTCTGGAGAATTGGGTAGGCACAGTGCTTTGCTAGAAGCCAACCATGTTTTGTAAATCGGTGAGAACGTGGTACGAGGTACGCATGTGTCAGATGGTCTGACAACCGGATTTACTGCCAACATATCCAGGGATCTCTTGGATCGCTTCCCAAAGATTCACTAATGACATTTGACTCGAACGGAATTAATCTGGGATTAATTATGAGAGAGAAAATTAATCTGGGATTAATTGCTGCAAGAATTTATCTGGGATTAAATTCGTCTAAAAGAGATAACGCGATTAATTTGGAATTAATCGATAAAATAAATTTAATAGTGAAATTGGATTTTTCTATTTAATTTATTTATTTGGGCTAAAATAATATATCGGATATATTAATTGAAATTGGATTTCAATACAGAATTAAAATTGGATTTTAATTCGGGCGAACGAATTAATTTGGAATTAATTCGTAAGCGACTTCCGTAATAATTTTGCGAGGCATCATTATTTAATTAAATTGAATTTAATTATTTAGCGACAGAAAATTTATTTAGTCGGATTAAACGAACCCGGGCCCAAAGTCTGGTTGTGTGAGCCAACCTAAATTTTGAATTTAAAGTGGTGGGACCCATAACTCACATCACTTGTCAAATTGTGATGGTGGTAGTTGGAAAAAGTAATTGGATTCTTTAATGCACACAACAACCCACTTTTCACCAACCTTGTTTTTGTTTTTGGTAAACATATTCACAACCACTTGGTTTTGAAAAAAACAAGACAACATAACTTCTCTCTTCCCCCATGCTTGGCCGAACCTTGTTTTTTTCCAAGGGAAAATTTTTATTCAATTTTCCTTCAAGCTAGCACTTAAAAGAGTTGATTAAGGTGATAGGGAAACTCACCTAAGGGTTTTACAACAAAGGAAAAGCTTGGAGCTTCATCCATTTCAAAGGAATTTTTGAAATTCTCAACCGGTCAATGTAAGTTTTTTCCGCAACCTTACTTGATACTTCACACACGAATCATCTTAGTGATCTTGTGGCATGTGTGTTAGTGTTCCTAGAACATGTCAAGGATCTCTAAGGTGATTTGTGTGTGAATAAATCAAAGAAAGTTGCGGAAATACTCACTTTGATCGGATGAAGTTCAAGACTTTTCTTTATTGTTGGAAGCTCCAAGCCTTTGATTTGAATTCCAAAATCAAGGGTGAGTTTCCCTATCACCTTAGTTGACTCCTTTAAGTGCTAGCTTGATGAAATTTTTACAACAAAATTCTATGGGAGAAGAGGAGGCTCACGGTTTTGCTAAGAAGAGAGAAGATGATTAGTTGATTTTTGTTTCCAATACATAAAGCAAAAGTTATGACTTGGTTGATGTGTTGGTTGAATAAATCCAATTTATTATGCCAACCACTTCCATCAAATAATGACTAGTTGATGTAAGTGAGTGGGCCCCACCACTTTGAATTCAAAATTCAAGACATTTTGGGCCCGGTTCGTTTAATCCGACTAAACGAATTTTCTGTCGCGACGTAATTAAATCCAATTTAATTTAAATAATAATACCTCCCAAAATTATTACGAAAGTCGCTTGCGAATTAATTCTAAATTAATTCGTTCACTAGAATTAAAATCCAATTTAATTCCGCATTGAAATCCAATTTCAATTAATATATCTAATATATTATTTTAGCCAAATTAATTAAATAGTAAAATCTAATTTCACTATTAAATTCATTTTTCCGATTAATTCCAAATTAATCGCGTTATCTCCTCTCGACGAATTTAATCCTAGATAAATTCTCGACGCAATTAATCTCATATTAATTCTTTCTCTGATAATTAATCCCAGATTAATTATTTCCGTAATTAATCCCAGATTAATTTTTCTCTCTCTCATAATTAATCCCAGAATAATTCTGTTCGAGTCAAATGTCATCGGTGAATCTTTGGGAAGCGACCCAAGAGATCCCTGAATATGTTGGCAGTAAATACGGTTGTCGGACTATCCGAACACGTGCGTACCCGGTACCACGTTCTTACCGATTTACAAGACATGGTTGGCTTCTAGCAAAGCATCGTGCCTACCCAATTCTCCATAAATATTATGTTAAGGAATACAAGATCTTTATCAAGCGTAGTGTAATAAGTATTGTGTATTACGATTCAGTATCGGATGTCACATGCTAGGCCTGGGGCTGGAGTTGTGTCTGCCCCGTACGAAGCATATATCGGATTACTAGCAACTAGTCTCTTTATGATCGGAAAGTTATGACCTAGTCATACTTTCCCGATGGCTATAGCACTATAGAGTACCAATTCTGTATCCATGCGTGATCATCATCTCCATATGACTGAAGTGATACTTTCATCTTAACATCACACCCAAAACACTACGATTCTCAATATACCCAGAAGAGGCGTACACAGAACCTGTTAAAGCTTCGGACGACCAAACCAAAGTATACTGATTGTCGCAAGTATTAGCGATGCAAGTCTCAGGTTAAGACCATATACACCTACCCTGATTCGGATTCCCATAGACAAATAGTCATACTACCAATGAGATTCTGATTGGTCTATCCAGAGCGAAGCTGTTCCCGTACCATCGGCAAACAGAACCTCCTATCACACTTGCATGAGTATCTAATACCCAAATATATGAGAACTATGTCGTTAAGCTTCCATAACGCGCACAAGTGTAATACTAGCCTATTCCGCATTATCGATGTCCAGTCTCGTTAATACTACGACTAGGGATATTTAATGATTAAACCTTATGTGGATTAATATTGTCTCATATCTTATTAATCTGGAACTAATCATAAGGACTTTTATCATTTATATATCCGAGTAATCCAATTACAAAATGATAAAAGAGCAATTTCATTTGTCACATAGTTAATTTGTACAAAGAACACTATGTCTTTTATAAATAGTGATGCTATAGGTCATAATTATCCAACAATCTCCCACTTGGCCTATAGCCAATCACTCAAGTGTCCAACACCTGAACTATGTTCGGGTCGCTCAAACTTCTGCTAAGAAATAGCTTTCGTCAGTGGATTTGGAAGGTTATCATCTGATGCGATTTATTCGATCATCACATCGCCACGATGTATGATCTAACGAATCAGATGAAACAGTTGAAGTACATACTTGGATCGTTGATGAGACTGCGGTTCCTTAGCCTGTGTTGTAGCCCAGCTCAACTGCTAACAGAACTACTCCTAATCCAATTAAGAATTTTGTAGATCCAAAATGCTTCTTTTGTTGCCTCAGCCGCAACAATATAATCCGCTTTTGTTGTTGGCAATAGTATCTTGCTTGGAATATTTCCAGCTCACTGTTCTGTTATTCAAACAAAATATTTACCCTCATTGCGACTTACAGTCGTCATTATCGGTTAGGAAACTTGTGTCGGTGAACCTAGTCACTTCAAGTTCTCTTTCTCCATAGATTAAGAATGCATCCTTAGTTCGTCTAAGATACTTAAGGATGTTCTTTACATCAATCCAGTGACCATCACCTGGATCGGCCTGATTGTGACTTCAGATGCTTAAAACATATGAGACACTAGGTCGCTGTAGGCATTGCATTTTCGCATGTGAAACCCGATGATGAGTCTCAATTGGAGGCACTACCTTTTTAGCTAAGGATATTGCGGGAAACGGAGGTCGGAAGGGGAAATTCGGAAAAGTATGTCATCAAGTTCATTCCACAAGTTCACTATCTTCGTTGGTGCTGCGTTCGTTACTTCGTTCGAACCTCGTGCAGATTACGGACGTTCGTGCCGCGTGCGAGGAGGCGTTCGAACGGTGCCGGTAATTCTGGTTTTGCTGCTAGCCTCACACCTCAGCCCATTTAGCCCCCCAAAGCCATAAAACACATCCCAAATTAAATAAATAAATATTAATTAAAACATTAACTAAATAAGATAATAATTAAATTAATAATTAAATAAAACATTTACCAAACTTAAACTAAAATCATGCCTAACTTACAAATTAAATATTATATACTAAAACTAAAAAGAAGATACACCTAATTAAAATCAATCCTAACCAATTAAAGCCAATCATATATTTGACTTCCTAATCTAATAAGACATCTACCAATTTAAAAATATTTGCATTCCTAAACCAACACAAATTAAATATTACAACTTCCTAACTTAAAATATTTTGTCCCCCCTCAATCTTGTGTATACCTTTCTCATCTCTCCTAAATTTGGAAGCAAATCTCTTCCTTGTGAGACAAGGTGAAGCCCTAGCCCTTCTCTATATAAACAACCCCTAACCTAGCCATCCCTCCTCTCCAATCTCTCTAGCTCATACACACAATTCACACAAGAATTATAGCAAGAAATACTAGACATCACAAGCATATCACTCCCTTGATCCTTACCCTCACACCACCGAAAATTACACCAAAACAACCTCTGACCACCACCGAAAATCAACCCCATTAAACCTCCACACACCACCGAAAATCACACCAAACACAGCAGCTTAAACAACTCCTAAAACAGTCCCTAAAACCCCTTAAAACAGTAACATAACTACACTTATAATCCTGGAAATAATCACACAAAACCACACCAAAGAGAATCAAATAGTCCACAAGTAGTAAGCAGAGGACACAGAGGAAGCGGCAGCAAAACCACAAGGAAACAGCAGCAAAATGGAGTCGGAACAGTAGCTTGAGTGGTCGAACAACGAAGGAAGAGGCAAACCAGTGAACCAGAAAAGTTGCGGAGCTTTACCCCCTTTCGATCTTCGTGGAAACGCGAGTCCGAGAGACAACTTAAAGGTTAGACCTGAGGGTATCTTTCACACTTATTCTTATTTAATTTCTGGTTATTTATTTTGATTATATTTTCTGTATTTGTGGCATTTTTTGTGTGTATGATGTGTGTTGTGGGTATTGGATGAATGGAAGAGTGTCATCTCTTGTGGTATATAGGATGGAAACCCAGACGTAAATTCCGTAGCCGAATCCGAATGGACGGTAGTGCGGCCTGTACTTGCGACACAACTCCACGTACCACTTGAGTAAATGGCACCTTCTCTTGCTTTGCGTTGCTTTGGTTTATTTATTTCTTGTCATTTAAATTCTGCATGTTGTTCATTCCCGTATGATACGATCGAGTGCATGGGCTTAGTAAGTGCGATGAAATGTTCCCTAATTGGAGGGTTAAAATCCTTCACCACGATGCTCTGCCGCACCGATTGATGTGTGTTCGGTTGAATGCGAAATACGTTCAATCGGACATGCTTAGTTTGATATGATTGTCTTTATTTTCGTGTGCATGGTTCAACCGAGTGCATGGGCTTAGTAAGTGCGATGTGAGATCCCCTATGGGGAGGGGCTAAGCCCTTTACCACGAGGCTTCGCCGCGCCGGTTGATGTGTGTTCGGTTGGATACAAGATACGTTCAATCGGGCACACTATGTTTAATATTATTGCTTTTCATTCTATGTATGCATGGTTCAACCGAGTGCATGGGCTTAGTAAGTGCGATGTGAGATCCCCTATGGGGAGGGCTAAAGCCCTTTACCACGAGGCTTCGCCGCGTCGGTTGATGTGTGTTCGGTTGGATACAAGATACGTTCAATCGGGCACACTATGTTTAATATTATTGCTTTTCATTCTATGTATGCATGATTCAGTCGAGCGTATGGGCTTAGTATGTTGGTCTAAAGGTCCTCTCTTTGAGAGATCAAGAGCCCCAAAAGGCCACCTTTACGGAAGTACTTCGCCGCGCCCCCCTTTATTTTGTCGTTTATGTATTGCATCCCATTTCATGCATCAGGTCTGTTCCCGTTCGAACGCGTTTACGAACGCAACTCGAACGCGCATGTATTTTGCCTTGTCATGCATCAGGTCTCACTTTTGTTCGAACGCGTTCACGAACGCCATACGAACGTAAGCATTCTGTTTCATTTCCGTTCGAACGCGTTAACAAACGCTATACGAACGTAAACATTCTGTTTCATTTCCGTTCGAACGCATTTACGAATGCTATACGAATGTGAGCATTCTGTTTCATTTCCGTTCGAACGCGTTATCAAACGCCATACGAACGAGAACCTTCTGTTTACCGTTCTAACGCGTTTACGAACGCTATACGAACGCCCACGCACTTTTTAGTTTCATAATGCATCAGGTCTGGTTCCGTTCGAACGCGTTCTCGGACGCTACACGAACGCGAACCTTCTGTCTACCGTTCGAACGCGTTTACGAACGCTACACGAACGCGCACCCACTGAATCGAGTCATCTTCATTAGATTTCATGCATAGTTTTCCTAGTAGCTATCGCCACATGTATGAATACAACTATGTTAATGAATTACAATTCATATGCTTGTGTCGTGATAACATTTGAGTATTATTTCTTGCGTTATATCGGATGGAAACTCAGACGTAAATTCCGTAGCCGATTCCGAATGGACGGTAGTGCGGTCTGTACTTGGGATACAATTCCACGTACCACTTGAAAATTGCCCATATGTATGCTTGTATGGTTAATATGTGTGCTTGTGTTTTCTTGAATGTAATTTGCAGATAAAGTTGTATGTTCGTTGTTATTTTGATATATGTTAAGCATGCGATTTTAGATATGAGATATATGTGAAATGTGTGCATAAGTTTTATTTTGCATATGAGAATTTAGAAGCATGATACTCTTGGAAATAAGTGTTACTTAAGCTTTGATTAAATTATTACATAAATATTTTCATTACAAGTGGCATAAGTAAGGGACCATTCCGAACCCAACGGTTTGAGGTCTTCCCTTGCGAGAGGTGAGTGCGGCCTTAAATCTTTGTCCCGGTTCACACCGGGTGGCGACTCCATATTATTCAGTATTTCCCAACTAGTGCCGCGAGCCTAGGAACGGCGTCGCCCAGGTCCTGTTGTCCCACAGTCTGGCGACTCCACTGGGGATATGAGAATTGGCCCCGAAATATTGTCTTGTAATGAGTGGATTTATGTTTTAATTGGCCATGTCTATAGTGGATAAGTGAGGGTTTAATCAAGGGCACTTTGAGGCTAGGTAATGGTTTGGTGTCTTCCTTCACTCACTACCTTTATAGAAGTAAAAGCTGTGAGGACACCTACATGGCCATCTACTCGTAGCCTTTGTGATGGACTAATTTGGAGGACTCGTTGTTTATTCCTGACACCAAGCGATAAGAGCCTAAGAGGCTTGGGTATTTAAGTGAGCCTCGCTCCACCTTCCCTCTGGGGAATCTACAACGGGAAATCCATTTGACAGTCCATCACACACCATAGCTCATTGGCACGTACCTTAGTGTATAAAAAGAGATACGCTCACTTGGTCGCCTGAACCCTTGAGTGGGGAGACCTAGTTGTGGGCTATCCTTCGCCGGTGAGAGCCTTTGTCCATACTCTTGCAAATCCACCCATAGACCGGTTTGTATGGTTAAAGTAACAATTATTTCCTTGAGAATGTGCTTATGGACCATCCTCATTTGGATGCAGTTGGACTATTATCAGAAATGCGGGCTTGCTGGGCCATTTAAACTGGGGCAAGTTCGTATTGTATGACTATTAGGCCCAAGGCTTCTGAAATGTTGATGGGCCATTATGTGAAAATTATTATGTTATGTTTGTATTATCTCCCTCATATGCTTGTGTTTGGGAACATTATCGTTTGGATCCATTTGGACCATTTGTCATGGGATATGGACTTGTTGGGCCATTTAAACTGGGACAAGGATGTATTCCATGACTATTGGGCCGAAGGCTTCTAAGTGTTGATGAGCCACTTTGTGCTTGTGTTCGGAATGTTACCATTTGGATTTAGTTGGGCTCCTTGCCATGAGACGTGAACTTGTTGGGCCATTTAAACTGGGATGAGTTCACTCCTATGACAATTAGCCCGAAAGCTTCTAAAATGATAACAAGCCGATTTGTGTGAAAATTTTAAATTGATTTAGTATGTTATATATGTTACATGCATCTCAAGCACCTCATGCATACATACATCATGTTAACCATTGTGTTCTAAAAGCCATCATAGACTCCCGTTGGGTTAGGGAAAAGGGAAGACTCACCAAAATACTGGGAACAGACATGAGTGGATCAGATATTGAGGTATCCCGTATGGATCAGTTGGAAAACGGTCTCGCCAAGGTCACTGAACAGTTGCAAGCCTTGACTACGGCCATGACAAATATGGTTGTGCCCCGTGCTGGGGGAAATGCTGAGAATGTAAGGCACGAGGAGTCTTCGAATGGGTTGGGGGATGATATCCCCACTTTTGATGATGACATGGCAGAGTATGCAACATGCAAAGTGATTGGGTCTCAGGCAGAATTTCAGAAGCTTCGGGATCAAGTTGAAACAGTTACCTACAAAATGAGGGGTAAACATGAAGAGTTGTTAGATTATGAGGCAATGACCTTCGGAGAACAGCTGCCAGCTCAGTTTAAAATGCCCGACATAGCCAAGTTTAATGGGAATGGAGACCCGAGAGTCCATCTGCAGCAATATGTCTCAGTCATGAGTTCAGTGGGCCTATCACAGCGCCAAGTCCAAAAGATGTTTGGGATGTCACTTGAGGGGGCTCCTGTGGTTTGGTATCATAGCCTTGAGAAGAAGGTTAAGGAAGATTAGAGGGAACTAGCTGATGCTTTTCTGAAGCAGTATGTTACAGACTTAGAGATTGACTTGTCACTCCGAGATTTGGAGAACACTAAGCAGAAGCCGGAAGAAAGCTTCAAGGAGTATGTAGATCGCTGGAGAAGTCAGCTTCTGAAGATGCAGACTCGTCCCTCTGAGAAAGACCAGATCAAAATGATCATCAAGGGCACCAAGCCCTCTATTTATAGTAAGCTGAGGAAGATGACTTCGATGATTTCTGATTTTCGACAGTTGAGGGAAACTGTCATGGATATTGAGGAAGAGAAGGCTGAAAACAGAAAGTTCTATGGCCAGAATAGAAGGAATATTGAGGGACCTTCAGGGACCAAGCCCACTACCGCTGAGGTCACTGCCATCAAGAGCAGGCGATTTTCCAACCTTGGTAAGCCTCTTTCAAGGGTGTTCGAAAAGCTGAAGGCGCAAGGACTTCTGGAACCCTTAGAGGCTAAACCAATTCCAAACCCTGTACCACCCAACCTTGACCTAAGCCTGTATTGTCATTTCCATTGAAGAAGGGGTCACGAAACTGATAGCTGCACCCGCCTTAGGCATGAGATCCAAAACCTCATTGACTCACACAAAATACCTGACCCAGAAAGAGAACAACCCAACGCACACAGAAATCCCCTACCCAACTACATGATCAACTCTGGCCTACCCAAAACCCTTGTCCTCCAAACTCTCAACCACTCAGCTTCATTCATAGGAATATGGGATGACAACGGTGGAGAACCATAGGCCAATGAAGAAGGCAATGCTGCGAATGATGAAGTTATTCCTCCTGGTTTATTTGATCCTGCATTTTTAATAAAGACATTGATTTGTCTCTTCGTTCGAACCTTTTCTTAATGATAATAAAGACTTTCGTTTTGCTTACTTGCCTGAATCTCTTCCTTTCAACCGGCAACATGAGTGTATTTGAGAAAAGCATTCAACCTTGGTACGATGAAATTCAGTGATGTTTAGAACACGGGGAATTCCCGAAAGCAGCAAGCAGAAAAGATATGGTGGTCATTCAGAAATTGAGAAATGGGGCAGTGAGACTATCAGACTTGGAAGGGAATGAGTTCACCGAGCCGATTAAAGTGGAAAGGTTGAAGCAGTACTTTTCCTGAGGAAGAATTGGCGGAAGACCTAACCCAACGGGATAGGGAACTCATTCATGCATGCATGCATACACGTAACATACTTTGCATTCTTTTGTTTTTGTTTTGCTTTGTATTCACAGGTTTTGAAGCAGAAAGAGAGAAAGCGGCAAAGACAAACCAATCAGGAACATCGACAGTATCAGTCTGGGGGCGAGGCCCATATCAGTATCAGTCTGGGGGCGAGGCCCATATCAGCTGTATCGGTCTGGGGGCGAGGCCCATATCAGTATCATTCTGGGGGCGAGGCCCATATCAGCAGTATCAGTCTAGGGGCGAGGCCCATATCAGTATCAGTTGGGGGCGAGGCCCATATCAGTTTCAGTCTTGGGGATGAGTCCCAGGGGCGAGGCCCATATCAGTATTAGTTTGAGGCGAGACCCACATCATTCTGGGGGCGAGGCCCACATCAGCATCACTCTGGGAACGAGACCCACATCAGCATCAGTATCAGTTTAGCCGGGAATGGCACTCCGAAAATGGAGCACGGTTCGAAATGGACCATCATCTCATCACTCGCCGAAAATGGCACTCCGAAAATGGAGCACGGTTCGAAATGGACCATCATCTCATCTCGCCGAAAATGGCACTCCGAAAATGGAGCAACGGTTCGGAAATGGACCATTATCACATCTTGCCGAAAATGGCACTTCGAAAATGGAGCACGGTTCGAAAATGGCACTGCGAAAATGGAGCAACGGTTCGGAAATGGATCATTATCACATCTCGCCGAAAATGGTACTCCGAAAATGGAGCGTGAATGGACTATCATCACATCAGCGACACTTCGAAAATGGGGTTAGCAAGCCGAAAATGGCACTCCGAAAATGGAGCACGGTTCGAAAATAGACAAGCATCACTTTAGCAACGCCTCAGAAATGAGGTTTAGCATATCGAAAATGGTACAACCGGATCAACTTAACTCAACACAGCAGGCAAACCAGGAGACAGCTGGTGAGCCAGGTAAGTGAAAATGCATTGCATGTACTTTGATAGGATTGTTCAAAGTCACACACTGCACAAGTCCCATCAAAGTGGGGGCGACTGTAGGCATTGCATTTTCGCATGTGAAACCCGATGATGAGTCTCAATTGGAGGCACTACCTTTTTAGCTAAGGATATTGCGGGAAACGGAGGTCGGAAGGGGAAATTCGGAAAAGTATGTCATCAAGTTCATTCCACAAGTTCACTATCTTCGTTGGTGCTGCGTTCGTTACTTCGTTCGAACCTCGTGCAGATTGCGGACGTTCGTGCAGCGTGCGAGGAGGCGTTCGAACGGTGCCGGTAATTCTGGTTTTGCTGCTAGCCTCACACCTCAGCCCATTTAGCCCCCCAAAGCCCATAAAACACATCCCAAATTAAATAAATAATTATTAATTAAAACATTAACTAAATAAGATAATAATTAAATTAATAATTAAATAAAACATTTACCAAACTTAAACTAAAATCATGCCTAACTTAGACAAATTAAATATATTATATACTAAAACTAAAAAGAAGATACACCTAATTAAAATCAATCCTAACCAATTAAAGCCAATCATATATTTGACTTCCTAATCTAATAAGACATCTACCAATTTAAAAATATTTGCATTCCTAAACCAACACAAATTAAATATTACAACTTCCTAACTTAAAATATTTTGTCCCCCCTCAATCTTGTGTATACCTTTCTCATCTCTCCTAAATTTGGAAGCAAATCTCTTCCTTGTGAGACAAGGTGAAGCCCTAGCCCTTCTCTATATAAACAACCCCTAACCTAGCCATCCCTCCTCTCCAATCTCTCTAGCTCATACACACAATTCACACAAGAATTATAGCAAGAAATACTAGACATCACAAGCATATCACTCCCTTGATCCTTACCCTCACACCACCGAAAATTACACCAAAACAACCCCTGACCACCACCGAAAATCAACCCCATTAAACCTCCACACACCACCGAAAATCACACCAAACACAGCAGCTTAAACAACTCCTAAAACAGTCCCTAAAACCCCTTAAAACAGTAACATAAACTACACTTATAATCCTGGAAATAATCACACAAAACCACACCAAAGAATATCAAAACAGTCCACAAATAGTAAGCAGAGGACACAGAGGAAGCGGCAGTAAAACCACAATGAAACAGCAGCAAAACGGAGTCGGAACAGTAGCTTGAGTGGCCGAACAGCGAAGGAAGAGGCAAACCAGTGAACCAGAAAAGTTGCGGAGCTTTTCCCCCTTTCGATCTTCGTGGAACGCGAGTCCGAGAGACAGCTTAAAAGGTTAGACCTGAGGGTATCTTTCACACTTATTCTTATTTAATTTCTGGTTATTTATTTTGATTATATTTTCTGTATTTGTGGCATTTTTTGTGTGTATGATGTGTGTTGTGGGTATTGGATGAATGGAAGAGTGTCGTCTCTTGTGGTATATAGGATGGAAACCCAGACGTAAATTCCGTAGCCGAATCTGAATGGACGGTAGTGCGGTCTGTACTTGGGACACAACTCCACGTACCACTTGAGTAAACGGCACCTTCTCTTGCTTTGCGTTGCTTTGGTTTATTTATTTCTTGTCATTTAAATTCTGCATGTTGTTCATTCCCGTATGATACGATCGAGTGCAGAGGCTTAGTAAGTGCGATGAAAGGTTCCCTAATTGGAGGGTTAAAATCCTTAACCACGATGCTCTGCCGCACCGATTGCTGTGTGTTCGGTTGAATGCTAAATACGTTCAATCGGACATGCTTAGTTTGATATGATTGTCTTTATTTTCGTATGCATGGTTCAACCGAGTGCATGGGCTTAGTAAGTGCGATGTGAGATCCCCTATGGGGAGGGGCTAAAGCCCTTTACCAGGAGGCTTCGCCGCGCCGGTTGATGTGTGTTCGGTTGGATACAAGATACGTTCAATCGGGCACACTATGTTTAATATTATTGCTTTTCATTCTATGTATGCATGGTTCAACCGAGTGCATGGGCTTAGTAAGTGCGATGGGAGATCCCCTATGGGGAGGGGCTAAAGCCCTTTACCACGAGGCTTCGCCGCGTCGGTTGATGTGTGTTCGGTTGGATACAAGATACGTTCAATCGGGCACACTATGTTTAATATTATTGCTTTTCATTCTATGTATGCATGATTCAGTCGAGCGCATGGGCTTAGTATGTTGGTCTAAAGGTCCTCTCTTTGAGAGATCAAGAGCCCCAAAAGGCCACCTTTACGGCAGTACTTCGCCGCGCCCCCCTTTATTTTGTCGTTTATGTATTGCATCCCATTTCATGCATCAGGTCTGTTCCCGTTCGAACGCGTTTACGAACGCAAATCGAACGCGCATGTATTTTGCCTTGTCATGCATCAGGTCTCACTTATGTTCGAACGCGTTCACGAACTCCATACGAACGTAAGCATTCTGTTTCATTTCCGTTCGAACGCGTTAACAAACGCTATACGAACGTAAACATTCTGTTTCATTTCCGTTCGAACGCATTTACGAACGCTAAACGAACGTGAGCATTCTGTTTCATTTCCGTCCGAACGCGTTATCAAATGCCATAAAAAATGAGAACCTTCTGTTTACCGTTCGAACGCGTTTACGAACGCTATACGAACGCCCACGCACTTTTTAGTTTCATAATGCATCAGGTCTGGTTCCGTTCGAACGCGTTCTCGGACGCTACACGAACGCGAACCTTCTGTCTACCGTTCGAACGCGTTTACGAACGCTACACGAACGCGCACCCACTGAATCGAGTCATCTTCATTAGATTTCATGCATAGTTTTCCTAGTAGCTATCCCCACATGTATGAATACAACTATGTTAATGAATTACAATTCATATGCTTGTGTCGTGATAACATTTTAGTATTATTTCTTGCAGTATATCGGATGGAAACTCAGACGTAAATTCCGTAGCCGATTCCGAATGGACGGTAGTGCGGTCTGTACTTGGGATACAATTCCACGTACCACTTGAAAAGTGCCCATATGTATGCTTGTATGGTTAATATGTGTGCTTGTGTTTTCTTGAATGTAATTTGCAGATAAAGTTGTATGTTCGTTGCTATTTTGATATATGTTAAGCATGCGATTTTAGATATGAGATATATGTGAAATGTGTGCATAAGTTTTATTTTGCATATGAGAATCTAGAAGCATGATACTCTTGGAAATAAGTGTTACTTAAGCTTTGATTAAATTATTACATAAATCTTTTCATTACAAGTGGCATAAGTAAGGGACCATTCCGAACCCAACGGTTTGAGGTCTTCCCTTGCGAGGGGTGAGTGCGGCCTTAAATCTTTGTCCCGGTTCACACCGGGTGGCGACTCCATATTATTCAGTATTTCCTAACTAGTGCCGCGAGCCTAGGAACGGCGTCGCCCAGGTCCTGTTGTCCCACAGTCGTGTACATGTCTAACATAGTACGGGCTCTTGAAGAGTGCCAACAACTTTTAGATCTATCCCAGTAGATCTTTATTCCTAGAATAAGGGTTGCCTCTCCCAAGTATACCATGGAGAATTTTAATGAAAGCCAAGCTTTCACTGATTGTTGTATGGGAATGACATTGCCAAGAAGCAATACATCATCAACGTATAGGACAATCATTGTCAGTGCGCTCCTACTAACCTTCTTATATACACAATAATCATTATCATTTTGAATGAAACCATATACCATTATGATCTCATCAAAACGTTGGTTCCAAGAACGCAATGCTTGCTTCAATCCATAAATGGATCGATTTAACTTGCAAACCTTGTTTACATATTATGGTACGACAAAACCATCAGGGTGTTGTAAACATCCTCCAAATGGTTTCCGTTAAGGAAATCAGTTTTGGTGTCCATTTTCCATATTTCATAATTGAAATATACAGCAATAGCATGCATTATCCGAATGGATTTAATCATTGCAACATGTAAAAGGTTTCATCGTAATCGACATTATGTTGATGGCGATACCCTTTCGCTACAAGCCTAGCTTTGTACGTTTGTATATTGCCATATTTCATGTATGTCTTCACCATAAAGACTCAGTTGCTACCAATAGGCACAATGTCTTTTGGTACATCAACCAGTGTCCAAACTTGGTTGGTATACATGGAATCCATTTTGGACTTCATGGCACTTTTCCATAAAGAGGAGTCGATACCTTGTATCACTTCTTCATACGTAGTCGGTTCGTCTTCCTCAACAAGATTGAAATCTATATGAGGTGAGACCAGAAACCCATACCTCTTAGGTTATTTTCTGACTCTCTCCGACCTACGTGGTTCTTTTGTTTTAGAAGATTGCGGAACAGTATCATCCCTGATGAACTGTTCGTGTTCCGTCAGGGGATCGGTGCCAGGAACAGTATCACTCTGATTTTCATCGAGTTCTAATTTCCTCTCATTTACCACTCCATATAGGAATTCCTTTTAAAGGAAAACTGCATGGAGAGCAACAAATATCTTTGTTCTCTTGTGAGTTGTGGAATTGGTTTCCCTGGGATAACCAATTACAAATAGGCACTTATCTGATTTGGGTTCTAGTTTGGTATTATCCAAATGTTTAACATATTCCCAATATTCCCAAATCTTCAGGAATGAGAAACCCGGTTTCTTTCCTGTCCATATTTCATATGGGGTCTGTCCAACAGACTTTGTCAGAACCTTACTCAAAATAAGTATAGCACTGTTCAATACGTATCCCATGAAGGAAATTGGTAGCTCAATGCGACTCATCATTGACCTTACCATGTCTAACAAAGTTTGGTTTCTCCGTTCGGATACACCACTCAATTGAGGTGTTCCGGGAGGAGTCTATTGTGAAAGAATACCATACTCTTTCAAGTAATCTTGAAACTCATATGTTTAAGTATTATCCACCATGGTCCAACTGTAATGTTTTAATACTTTTACCGGTCTGTTTTTCTACTTCGTGTCGAAACTCTTTCAATTTCTTAAAAGTCTTCGACTTGTGTTTCATAAAGACACACATAACCATAATGCGATGCAACATCCGTAAAGGTTACGAAGTAATTTTATCCACCTCTAGCCTAGCTAAATATGGGCCCGTATATGTCACCATGAACGAGGGCTAACAGCTCAGTGGCACGTACACTTTTACCGTTAAAAACATTTTAGGCACTTTGCCTAATAAACAAGATTCGCATACATCATATGATTTAGGATCAAATCCGTCCAAGTATCCATTCTTCCAAAGAGTGGATATACGAGTTTTTTTGATGTGCCACAAACAACAATGCCACAAATAAGTCTCATCTGATTTACTTAGTTTGAGCTTTTTGTTTGTCATGTTATATGTTTGAGATTCATTCATATTCAAAATATAAATATTGTTATTCACATCTAATGTGTATATCTCAATATCATCTTTTTAAATAAAACACCCAGTGTTCTGGAACATAAAGGTATACCCGCAATGGGTTAAAGTAGATATAGAGATAATGTTTCTAGTCAAACTAGGTACATTATAACAGTTTCCTAATTTAAGTACATGCTCAAAGGGCAGTTCTAAAACTTAGGTTCCCACAGCCAAAACAGCGACTCTCGTCCCATTTCTGACTCGCAGGTCAATCTCATCTGAAGCCAGCCTCCTGCTAATCAGCAGATCCTGCACATCAGTACATATATATGTACCACATCCAGTATCAAAAATCCAATTTTTAAAACCAGTAGTGGACACGTTTATTACAATAACAAACATACCTGAAGTCGGAGCTTGCCCGCCTTCACTTCCTTCATATCTGCCTTGTCCATACGACAGTCACGCTTCCAGTGACCCTATTTGCCACAGTTTAGGCAGACATCTTGGGATATGTCCTTTGTCTTCCCAGAAGACTGTGACGATTCAGCCTTGCCCTTTTTTTTCACACCCTCAGAAGCCTTCGGCCAAGCCTTGTCCTTCTAGGATGTCGAAGTAAAATGCGACTTGCACTTCTTGCCCTTTTAGAAGCTCTGGCTCTGCCTCCTTGAGCATAGCCATTAACTCTCCAAGTGTTCTCTCTTGGTTCATCATGAACCCGCCCCAGCATTCGGGCAGAGACTGTAAGATCAAATCGTAGGTAATACCCAGCTAACCTAGCTGTTCAATGTCAGCAATCATCTGTGACACCTAGTGCTCGACAGATGTACCCTCTGACATACGCAAGTGAAAGAGCTTCTTTTGCAATTCGTACTTCTAAGATCTAAGGATAGATCTATGAAGATCCTTTAATTTCCACATCATGGTACAAGGATCTAATCCTTAGTTCTGACGACGAAATTAAAGATTCATTGCAGTAAGCATAACAGATTGAGCACTAAAGTTATCATCACAATGAGTCTTCCAAAGCTCATGCTCTACTATTTGCTCAACTCCGGGCTCAGGCCCGAGATGTTTCTCTATTACATAGAGTAACTTCTCAGCTCCCATGACTATCCTGAGATTCTTTTCCCAATCTGGAAAATTAAAGCCGTTAAAGATATTTTCACCCAGGATTATGTCCTTTGATGTTAATCTTTCAAGCCATCTTGATTGCTATAGTCCAACTATCCAATCAACGATTTCGGGTACAATCTAATGTAATGATTACTATAGTCTAACTATATAATTAACTACAATTTGATTGGTTAATTTCAAATGTATTGATTACTATAGTCCAACTATATAACCAACTACAAATGAAGTAGTTTGAATACAGTCCAACTGTTTAATTAAAACAACAATTGAATATTAGTTCAACTAATATATACATAATTAATGACGAAAAATAAAATGAACGCGTATTGGCAAGTATCTAAACGAAATTGAAAATTTAATACTTGCCTCTCACTATTTTTCGACGAGCCTCTAACCCTCTGTGGAGTACTCGGGAAACCTAATTTCCTAGTGGGCTAGAATCCCGTTAAATAACACACAACCTTGACTTTGGCCAACAAGCTGTATGAAACTTAACTAGGTAGATCTCTAAAATCAATTGGATCTCATCCAATTCCTAGATCCAGTAGGTGGACCTCCAAGTCCGAAACATATATCCAATATATGTAAATATATCCAATATATTTCCTAACATGTTTCCTCTGAATCAACTAAGCTTTGGCTTTGGCTCAACAAACTTAATGATTCCAGTTAAGCGTGACCTATTGACAGTGGGAAAGCTTCGTAATCAAAGTCGATGAACTAGAAGTGACCTTGACTTTGGCCAACAAGTCACAACTGCCCAAGGCATACGATATGGAACAAAGCTTATGCGGTTCAAACACATCCGCGATGGACAAAGGTCTTGACTTTGGCCAACAAACCAATGCCAATCTTGGATCTTGAGAGAGAACGACTCAATGGAAGGAAAAACGTTTAATATTGAATGAGGGTTTTTCGCGTAAATTGGCAACCAATTTATTATCTTTAATTAGGTCTCATCATACACCCTTAAACATGCATTCTAAAAGCATAATAAGGCGCGATAAAATTTAATAATGATATGCGGATGGATATATAACAAATTGTTCCTAGAACAAATCTCTCTATTTCCTCTCTCCCGCTAGCACTATTCATATTTCTACCCAATTGAATAACACTAAAAGAAACCTCATTTGCATTGAGGGGAATTGGTGAGAAGAGAAATATAAAGAGAAAATAGATAATAGGCTGGACACGCAGGTCCAATTTAATAAATTCTAAATTTATTACAACAATTTCCAAAATTGCCTTCACCCTTCTAATATCCATCAAATATACATTATTCATACATATAAATCCAAGTATTCACACAAAGCATGTTATTCAATCAATCTAATCCAATTAATTAATCTTTGAATTAATGACCATCCAATGTTCAAACAATGATTTGATTTGCGCGAGTCTAACTCATTTAAGAATAAATACTCAAAGTACGTATTCTTGAATTATATTGAATTACAATTTTAAATCCAATTTAAATTGTATCCAATACTAATTCATAATTAATTCCAAATTAAATAATTACACTTTTAATAGTGCCTTTTAGACTTGGATTCCAAATCCAATCTTAATGGGTCTCAAAGGCCCAATTAGTATCCAATACTATTCAATTAAAGTCCAATGGGCTTTTAATTAATTCTTTAGGCATGGGCTTTGGCCATTATGGATCACACCCAAGATGCCAAGGCCCAATTAAGGGACCATTCTGAACCCAACGGTTTGAGGTATTCCCTTGCGAGGGGTGAGTGACCTTAAATCATTTCCCAATTCACACTGGGTGGCGACTCCATTTTATTTCTCCGGTTTAGTTCCCATGCGGGCTACTCTGTACTCCCGACCAGGCCGCGAGCCTGGAACAGCGTCGCCGATTTCTATGTCCTACAACTAGTTACTCGTGATCCGATATATGCTTCGTACGTGGCAGACACAGAGCCAGCCCTAGGCCTAGCGTGTGACATCTGATACTAGATCGTATTACGCATTACTTAGTATTACTACGTCTGATATAGATAATATTCCTCTGCGGATATTTCTGGAGAATTGGGAAGGCACGGTGCTTTGCTAGAAGCCAACCATGTCTTGTAAATCGGTGAGAACGTGGTACGAGGTACGCACGTGTCAGATGGTTCGACAACCGGATTTACTGCCAACATATCCAGGGATCTCTTGGGTCGCTTCCCAAAGATTCACCAATGACATTTGACTCGAACGGAATTAATCTGGGATTAATTATGAGAGAGAAAATTAATCTGGGATTAATTACTGCAAGAATTTATCTGGGATTAAATTAGTCTAGAAGAGAGAACGCGAATAACTTGGAATTAATCGATAAAATAAATTTAATAGTGATATTAGATTTTTCTATTTAATTTATTTATTTGGGCTAAAATAATACATCGGATATATTAATTGAAATTGGATTTCAATACGAAATTAAAATTGGATTTTAATTCGGGCGAACAAATTAATTTGGAATTAATTCGTAAGCGACTATTGTAATAATTTTGCGAGGCATAATTATTTAATTAAATTGGGTTTAATTATTTAGCGACGGAAAATTTGTTTAGTCGGATTAAACGAACCTGGGCCCAAATTCTTGTTGTGTGAGCCAACCTAATTTTTGAATTTAAAGTGGTGGGATCCACAACTCACATCACTTGTCAAATTATGATGGTGGTAGTTGGCAAAAGTAATTGGATTCTTTAATGCACACAACAACCCACTTTTCACCAACCTTGTTTTTGTTTTTGGAAAACATATTCACAACCACTTGGTTTTGAAAAACACAAGACAACATAACTTCTCTCGTCTCCCATGCTTGGCCGAACCTTGCCTCTTTCCAAGGGAAATTTTTTCTTCAATTTTCCTTCAAGCTAGCACTTAAAATAGTTGATTAAGGTGATAGGGAAACTCACCCAACGGTTTTACAACAAATGAAAAGCTTGGAGCTTCATCCATTTCAAGGGAATTTTTGAAATTCTCAACTGATCAATGTAAGTTTTTTCCGCAACCTTACTTGATAATTCACACACGAATCATCTTAGTGATCTTGTGACATGTGTAGGACACTAACAGAAAGAACTTTGCAAGAAATGTTGTAGCCATATCTTACCATTTCATTATGCTCCCAGTCGGAATAGATTGTAGCCAACCCTGCGTTTTATCCCTTAAAGAGAATGGGAATAAACGTAGCCTGATGGTCTCTTTAGTAATGTCATTCATCTTTATGGTATCCGCCATCTCCAAGAACATCCTTAAATGAACATTTGGATCCTCTACAGCTGAACCTTCAAACTGGTTCTTTTGCACCATGTTGATCAATGCAAGTTTCAGCTCAAAATTGTTGGCGTTGATTGGTGGGTGCGCAATTCCAGAATAATTATCGTCAATGATTGTCTTAAAGTGATCTTGGATTGCCACCTCTATATTATAAGCCGTCATTGCTTCCTTTTCAATATTTCTTTCTTTCCTTGGTCTTCTCGTTGTTCTTTCTATTTCAGGATCAAAGAGAAAGGAGTCAAGACTTATGGATTTTCGTATTCACTAAGCACAGAAAGACAAGAAAAATACCAAAATAAAAATAAAAATAAAAATAACAATATAAAATAGTAAAATAAAAATCTAAATCTAAATTAAAGCAAAGGTTATATGGTAATAGTTTTAATGTGAATTAAATTAACAGTCCCCGGAAATGGTGCCAAAAACTTATTGCGATATTTTATATCATACTACAAATGTACAGTGTCAAGTATTAGTAAATGATAAGTAGAGTATCGAACCCACAGAGATTGTAATCAAACTAGCACAAGTACTATAATTAGTAAACTTAAGTTTATTTAGAAAGACTATAAATAAAATTAAAAGATAAATAAACAAGATATTAAAAAGGATTAATGAGGAGAAACCAAGATAAGAGAGATTCTAAATTCTAAGTTCACCTAGCTGTCCCCCATGTATTTGTTTTGTCAATCAATTCTTATTTAGTTTAGTAGTTTATAAGCCAATAACCATAGAGTATTTCACCCACTCTCCCGAGCAATAGTGAAAATATTACAAATTACGGACTTTGATATCCCTATAAAAATCTAGTAATTAACAGTTCATTACGTTATGTGATTCTGTGTTAACGACTTCAAAGGAATTATGGATTCTCTCGAACTGTATAAAACTCCTAGGTTATATTCTCTATATCATATTCAAAATATCTCTCTCCCGAGCGATAGATTATAAACATTCATCATCTTAATTTGTGGCTAACAAACTAGATGCATTAAACACAAGAGAATATAAATAAACTGGATTAAAACTTTATAAAACTCAAATTAACAAACAATACATAGATTCAAACATAGGCTACATCATCCTCTAGAATAATGGAGTTAGTTCATGACTAAAGATTAAAAAAAAACAATGAAAATAATGTCATGAACATATTAGAAATCATTAGAGTTTCAAGAAAGAAACTAGGTGATAAAACCCGAATCGAATCCCTTTGCCTTCGAACGTCACCACATTCGTCTCCTTTTGTCGCTCTTCAATATTTCTCTTTGGATCTCTCTAAAATATGTGTTTTTGAGTCTTGAGTTGTGTATTAGCCTCCTCGTTAGGGTTTTGGACGTGTATATGTATTTATAATGAAGTCCTGGAGTCTTTGTGCATGTAGAATACGACTTTATGAAGTTTCAGGGTTCCCGTCTCTCCACTTTTGGCGTTGCGGCGCCTAACTCTCGGAAAATATGTATTATGGATCATGTGGGGGCATCGCAACACCAAAAGTGGCATCGCAACACCACCCCAAAATTTTCAGGATGAGTGTTTTCTTTATTTTCAGCTTCCCGCTTGCTTCCTATGCGTCCTGAAGGTCCCAAAACAAGTCAATTTGCTCCAAGATCCATCTTCCAATGCTTCCTAGAAATAAAACATAAAAGAAACTACAAAGTACATTAAATGATATGGAATCTAATAAAATTATAAACTAAGAATGTAGGAATAAGTGGGTATAGACCGCACTTATCAATGTTTAATATGGATAAGGAATAATACAAGGTTTAAAGGTTTTTCAGACAAACAACTGTATATATATATATATATATGTGTGTGTGTGTGTGTAATTATTTACACTAAATTTAAATTTCATATTTGTTTTTCGTGATGTTTGTGGTGACTTGCTAAGTTTTACAACTCACACCACATCAATTTACTAGTTTTTTAAGTTGATAACTAGATCGATCAGCCACATATTTGTGGATACTTAAGCTCGAGATGAGGGATCACTCGAGTTGTATGTATTTTTGTATTAAAAGTATGTACCATCTGATTGTGTATGGTATCGTACGGAGCACGTGTTATATGTATGTAAAAAAGAGTGTAGAGTTATGTATATAATTATGGGCATGGGCCCTTAGCTATTATATTTTTATGTGTTTTGGGTGGACCGTGGGTCATTTTGTATGTTATGTTTAATAAAGGATGTATAAATGTTAGATTTAGACTTGTCTGTTTCCTGTTGGTTTGAGGCTTTTGGAGATGAGTTATTCTTGCCTCATGCCGGTAGCGTTCTACCTCTTGCGGGGTGTTACAAGGTCATACCTCTAAATGTCGTTTAACTCAAAAATACTTTTGAATATCAGGATTTTACTTGGATGCTTGTTGGAAAGGGGAAACTCCAAAGATTTCTTCACTGTATCTCTCTCTCTCTCTCTAAAATTTTAGGGTTTTGTATTTTGGTGCTTCAACGTTTCGTTTCTCCATTTTCCCCATGATTTCCATGGAGGGGTCGACCCTCATTTTTATAGGGCTAGGCTTTGAAAAATGAATGAAATCATTGATTCCCTCCTTGTCTGCAATGATTGTCAATCTCCATCGTCAACTACAGCTCAATTTATATCCAGCCGGATATATATCTTGAGATAAATATCTTGTCAGACGTAATCAGGTCCGTGATTTCAGTAACTGAAAATCTGTACATTCGATGACAACTCGATATATATCTGACAGGACACGTATTTTGAATTTTATATCCAAACGAACAAGTATTTTTAATTACATGTCTGACTGGACATCAATCAGATCTCGTGATTGCAGGGATTGATAATCCGCACACTCACTGAAAATCGTTCTATGTCTTGCCGGATTTAAGGTCTCTGGTGTATGTCCGATCAGTCTTTCTGGCCTAAGAGAAGGTAGGCTGGATATAGGTGATGTCTGGTCAGTTGTTATCTGTTTTTCTTGGATTCCTTGTAGTTACTTTCCCTCTTAGCATTCATTTTTGCAACTTCTCAAAAATGAAGGTAGGCTGGATATAGGTGTATGTCCGATCAGTCTTTCTGGCCTAAGAGAAGGTAGGCTGGATATAGGTGATGTCTGGTCAGTTGTTATCTGTTTTTCTTGGATTCCTTGTAGTTACTTTCCCTCTTAGCATTCATTTTTGCAACTTCTCAAGCTTTTAGAGTGTCCCCATAAGAGACTCATTATTGGACTGTGCCACAAAAATTCAATGTCTACAATAACTATATACTGTAAAACTATTCAAAAGTTGGTCATACCAGCATATCTCTATATAGATACATATACATATACACACATATATCTCCTATGAAACAATCAGGCAAACAATTAACCATACTTCAAGTATTCATCGCATGGAATGCTTACTTGGTATCACTAACACTCTTGATTTTAGTAAAATCTTTCAAAACAAATTGTGACACACGACTAGAATCATAGTTTTGTGGAATTCCTGACTTAGCTATAATAAAATTCTAGACCTTCCCAGAACACTCAATTCAAGTCCAATTCTAAGGATTTCAGTTCCATTAGTCTTAAAACATCTTATACTACAAATTCATAACATCAAATTCACTTTTCGATCTAAAATCTGAAATCCCCTGAAAAGTCCAAAAACGTTACAAACGGATCTGATACCTTTCGGATCTTTCCTATTTTCTTTCAAAACCTTTCTAATACTCATAATATCTCATAATATACCATTCCCAGACATCCAATTAGTTTAAATTCCCGAATTCGTGTTTTCAAAAAAGTTTCCGAAAATGCTACAGATAAACCCTCTGAAACTTTGTGAAACTATCTAAACATTATCATATTATCATAATTAACTTATATCTATCCTTACGTTCATCAAAGCATTGATAGGCGCAAACTGGATTTTATTAGAAACTCATAAATCCTACCGGACTGATCCAATAAATTCCGATTTCACAAGAATTTTATCAATAGCACAAATACAATACATTCTAACTCAATTCACATAATACATATCAAAACATAACTCTACGAATCTAATGGGAGCATCCAAATATAAATCGTTAATTTGAAAATAGTGAGTTCTTACGGGGATGTCTTACCGAGATTCCGAAGGTACCGGCAAACTCCCAACACTCCTACGAACACGTTGGAATCAACAGAATTTGTATCCGAGCACCTGAACGAATGAGTATCACTATTTATATTTCGTTCTTGCCTCAATTTGCGTAAAATCGAGTGTCGTTCAGAAAAACTGACATTGCAACCTCGAAGTACATTCCAAGAGCATCAATTTGGTGGATGGCTCTACATGTAACTCGAAGCAATGATCCGAGATCGAGACAGGTAAGGTAGAGTATTTTTCTTCCTCTTTCTCATCATTTTCGGCATTCCAGAGCTGCCGCCGACCACCCATCGACGCACGGTGGCTAGGCGCACCAGCTGGTGGCATCACGTGGCCAGGAGCACCAGCCAGTGGCATCACGTAGCTGGATGTCGGCCAGTTGAATCACGTGGCTGGATGGCCGGCCGATGTCCACCTATTCTCTCTTTCACACGTAATGGTCAAGTGGGAGAGATTTTGTGTCTTTTGCCCTTAGTGTAATTCAAGAACTTGGAGTATTTATAGAAAAAAATTACAAAATTTCAAATCGATCCCTATTATTGGGTTTTTTCAAAAATTCATATTTTTAGCCCCTTCTCTTACAAATTTTAAAAATTATTCAAAACAAAATTATTTGTCTTCAAAAAACATTTCCAACATATTAAAAATCAGGCCCATGAGAGTTCGTTTACTATTTTCATAGCCTAAACAATGAAACTTACTCATATAAAAATATCCAAAAATATACGTAACTAATCCTTTTTAGTTACTCGATTTCCAATGCAAAGAAATCTCACTTTAAAACATTCCAACATATTTTTCAATGTTTAAACTCTTATTCTCAAACATCGTCTCATTCCGGGACCTAAACTTCAATCCGAGAACCTTCCATAAATATTCCGAAAATTCGGGATATTACGACCACTCTTTTATTTTATTTAGTTTTTTTATAATATTTATTTAGGATCAAAATAATTAGTTTGAGAAAACTTAATTTAAATCAACTATAAAATCCGTGAAAACTTATTTAAAAAATAAATTCTTTCTCAGTAGCCGCACTCTCCTTTTACGGTTCATGTATGCTTTATATATATATATATATATATATATATATATATATATATATATATTTTTTTTTTTTTTTTTTTTTTTTTTTTTTTTGCATATATAAATATGAACAAATTTAAAATATATCATTTGGGTTTTGTTGTAAATATGATTACTATTTGATTGTGTGCATGTGTCATATTAGACAATCTATTTTTAATTTTTTTTGAATTGGGTATTTGGTAGAATTTGATGAGCAATGAACATATTTGAATCAAAATATTTTATGAAAGATAGTTTTTGGTAGAATTTATTGTTCATTCTTGAGTTTGATTCGATTAATGTGGCGAAATTACTTCGTCGGCTGTGTAGCACTTGAAAAGGAATTTATTGGGTAGTTCAAGACATATTTTGTATGATGGGTCAGGATCATAGTATTTCTGTTCAACAAACCTTTCGAAGTTATAATATTGTTGCACATCTGTCTCATAATTATATAGTCCCAAGGATTTATTGTGCATTGGGCTTCACATTATTATATTTGCATTTTGCACCTTCTAAACTACGAGTGATTTCCCCGCTCAAATAGGCTTGGATATATTATAAATTTGAGATTTGGCCTTTGACCGTCAATTTGGCTTGGGTCCATCATAAATCCGTACGTTATAGATTAGACTTGGCCTTTGGACTAGTTTCAATTTTTAGGTAGCAATAATTATGGTCTTTTGGTAAGAGAAAATGCAAATTTATTATGATGATGACGATATCTTTAGAAATTCCAAAGAATAATCTATGTTTTATTGACATAAAAATTCCAAAGAGAGAAAAAATTATACACTAAAAATATATATAAATAACGGAATTAAAACAATGTATTTAAGCGTGCGTGTCATAGGTACAACAGTCATCTTTTTTGACACAATTAAATACACAAATCTCAACCTTCCAATACTAATGAGATCAATGGATGTGATTAAATACTATTTTACACATTTATATTAATACCAAAACAAAATAATTAGTGGGCCTATAATATTATTAATTATTTATTACTCTTTCTTTCTATTTTCACTCCCATAATTAATACATATTGCTAAAAAAAATCATCTTGAGTTTTGCTATTAACATTTTTAAAGATCTTGTCATTTGATTAATAGAAATTCAACTGATTCAACTGTTTATGAATCACCGATTGATTTTCCGATTTATGCAGGAAATCTTTAGTTAATAATATCAAATAATACAAATCATTGATGTCAAGTATTTTTTTTTTTCAAACATGTGCAAACTAATGGCACAGGCATGTGGAAAAATGCTTTTAAATTTATTTGCTTTGATGTTTTGTCCTTGAATAAAGGTTTAAACTTCATCTATGATCCTTTTAGTTTTCACATTCAATTTGTAATTTTTTTTTTTAAAAATAAAGGATGTGTAATATCCTAGCGAGGTCAGGATGCTATCAACAGGAGATAAGAATAACTCATCTTCATAATCCACAAAACAACCGAATAACGGACATGACACAACTTAAATTTATGCAACTCGTAACACAATCCAGCATCGAAATGGGACCTATAATGAACATCAAATACGCAAGTGGACCTCAAGTCCACAACTCAAAACATATCCAATACTAATCATCAATACTTAAGGGCACTGTGCCCATAATTATACGTACAAATTAAAACTTTTATTTCTATATATGTACATTAGCATGCTCAACACGACTCAAAACATAACCAACATAATTCCTGGACTTCTACGAGATTTTTAAGACTCTAGAGTGGCTGACTGCAACTTGGGTGATCCGGCGTCTCGACTTGAACTGCTAACCGATCTGATTGTCGACCCGCAATACTAGCAAACTGTTGTGTATGAGTAATAAAACTCAGTAAGGAACCATAATAATACATAAAAGACAAGAATAAATTTTAATTTTATATATATATATATAATCTTATTAGAAAGCCTTTAAAGCGTTATGTTGAAATACGTGTAAGCCAATGATTGTATAGTCATTGGAAAACGACCAGGACAAACAACTTAAAACTTTAAGGAAACACTGTACTTAAACTTATACTAAAAATCTTTCAAACTTCGTACTATTCTTTAAACTCTTTATATCAAGTCTTTTGAAATACTTATACTAATCTAGAAATTCAAAATTGAAACTTTAAATAAAATCGTAGTCGAGAATAGTAATATCCAAATAATTTGAATTCTAAAACTAAACTCTTTTATCATATTTCATGAAATAAAACATATTTCAAAATATCGTCAAATCAAAAAGTTTCAAATTTTCTTTAGTAATGACTCAAGTATTGATCTTCATATGGAAAATATTTCGAACATTCCAAATCCAAAATACATATACAAATTCAAAAATGTAGCTGGTACATAATGTCAAATTCTCAACATAACAATCGTACAATCAAGGATAGAAGCAAATCTATTAAGGATATACTATTATATATATATATATATATATATATATATATATATATATATATATATATAATGTACGAGAGAAACTTCCAAAATATACTTACGCAAATCGTATACTGGCACAATAAAAAAAAAGCTCGTATATGACTCATTACCTATTTTAGAATATGTATGTGATGAATGTCGTCCGAACGGATGCCCTAACCAAAACTACTATGACGCAAACCAAATCATCAACCAAACTGATCACACACATATTACAAACATAAATTCCATATAGTCAATCTCATCCATCATTAAAACCAGGAAACATAAAGTAACCGCTTTAACTCACTTTGTCGAAAATGAATCTTTTCAAAATATTTTCTTTTTCCAAAAAAAAATAATAAAATGAAAATATTCAAATTATATCATAAAACTAATCAACCGCCCAATGTCTGAATGACGCGCACTGACGGGAAAATATACGAATGCAAGCTCATGTCGACATAGGTTAGCATGTCAGTCAATTTCAGATGGATAAAACCCTATACAAGCACCATGTTGATTTTAAAATCATAAAACAATGAAAATTTAGTTCAAGCATCATGGCGAAAACATATCATATCATGTCAAAATTGGAATCTAATATATCTATTTCAAACGCAAACCTTTTTGAAAATAAAAATTTCAAACACTTTTTCAGAAATCCATAGAACGAGAGTATCCAAAATATATCACAAAACTAATTTGTTGTAAACGAAATCAAATTCCAGAGTCGTTAGTATCATAAATTTGTATCAAACATCCAGGAACCAACTCAACTGGAAGAATTAACCAAGCGTCCAATGTTCGAGTAGCGCGTCCTGACCAAATATTGTACGAAAGTAAGATCATGTCGATAGAGAGTGACATGTCAATACATTTTAAATGGATAACATCATATACAAGCACTACGGTGGTTTCAAAATAATAAAATAAATAAAACATAGTATTATTGTTATGGTGGAATATATCATATTATATCGTAAACGAAATCAAATACATCTCATTCAAAAATAAAATTCCTCAAAAAAAAACTTTTCAAAACATTTTTTTTTTCAAAAAACAAATAAAGAAGAGTATCCATATGTATGTCAACCACATCACATAACACATATCGAATCCATCAACCATTGATAAATAACTCGTACATCGAGATACAATAATAATATATCACATATTGTTCAAGAAACGGTTACACCAGCATATATATACACACACAAACACATGTGTGTGTGTGTGTATATATATATATATCTTATAGAAACAAACAACATCCAATATGTCAAGCATTCATTGTCTGGAGTACTTACCTGGCATCGCGAACACTCTTAATCCTAGTCATATCTGTTAAAACAAACGGTGAAACGTGGTTAGAATCGCTAACACGTAGATTTTATTACTCGAATATAACAAATTTCTGAACTTTCCAGAAATACCCAAATCAAGTTTAATTCCAACGATTTCAGTTTCATTACTCTTAATACACCAGATGTAACATATTCATAATACTAAATTCACTTTTCGACTCAAACCATATAATCATTCGAAAAATTTGAAAATATTATGAACAGATCTGGAATATTTTGAATCTTCCATATTTCTTCTTAAACTAGTCTAATACTCTTAATACATCCTTATATACCATTTTAAGATAACATGTTAGCTTAAATCCCCGAATTACATATTTTCATAAAATCTTCCAAAAAGAGTTTCCGAAAACACTTCAGAATGATCTTGGACCATCTGAACTTTTCGGAACCATCTAAACATCATCATATCATCATAATTAACCCAAATTTATCATTATACTCATCTAAACATCAATGTATGCGAAGCCGGGTTTTACCAGAAACTCACTTAACCCACCGGATCGACCTAATTCGTTTCAATTTCACTCGGATTCTATCGATAATACAACTTCAATACATTCTAGCACAATCAAATCAATACACATCAATACAGAACTTTACAAATCTACTTAAAGCGTCTAAATATTATATGTTTTATTGTAAAATAGTGAGTTTTTATTGGGGTGTCTTACCGAAATTTCGAGGGTACCTACAGACTCCCAACACTCCCATGAACGTATGGAAATCCATAAAATTCGAATAAAAAATACTACGCAAATGGGTTCACTATTCACCATTTGTTTCTTCCTCATTCCGCATGAAATCCAACATTATTCGACAAAACCGACACCAGTGCCTCGTAGTACATCTCATGAGATTTGACTTAGTGTGTGGCTTACACTGTGAATCGAAGCAACAAGTTAGAATAAAAATAAGGATAAACACACATTTCTACTCATTTCTTGGTCATTTCTAGTGTCCCTTATCCCACCACCATGTTGGGATTTATGCCCTAGAGCTTCATGTGTAGTAAACGGAATTATTTATTAAAATAAAACATGTTTTATTCATTTATCAAATTTGTTTCATTTAAATCGTATATTGTAAATTGTCTTGATTATCCTTGATTACTCTAGTACCTTCAGTTTTAGTGTAAAAGTAGTATACACAAGAGGATTTCAGTCTGAAGTTAGTAATCTAAAATAGTCCATAGAGAGCAAACAAAGTGGGAACTTTGTTTGTGGTTTATCTCTAGCTGAGTTCGATTCTATATATTGATATAACAAACTTGATCTGAGATCGTTCATATAGTGACATGGGAATGGAAACACCTTGTATGATGTGATCATATAGGAATGGACCCAGATAAATATGAATATCTTTTTAATATCCGTTAATCGTAGAATTAATAGTAGAAATTTATTTTATCTACTAGATGGTAATATATGGATTGACCTTAATCCTGAGTGTACTACGAACTCCTGCATGTCAGGCTATGTCATTTGATTTACTATGGTGAGGTTGGAAGAAGCATTCTTGGCCAATAACTACGTATTTTGGGGATATGGTTCGGTGTGTAGCTGAGAACATTTTACATAGACATGGAATTCACTCATTCTTACTAGAATCAGAAGAGTATCTTTCTTCAGAGCAGATTCGGTACTTGAACAATTAGCACTTATCTTTCTATTGAGAATAGAAAGAATTATATTCATAACAGTTATGAATAAATTATTCATTAGAGAATCATTGCTACTTAAGGTTAAATAATTAGAGGGGTTTAACGAACTTATGACCAAGCTCTAATTATGTGATATTCGTGAAAGGTCAATCCGTATGTAATGACTATATCGATGGATGACCAGATATGTACAGATTATTAATATTTCCATCTACAGCAACGAGAGTGCAATTTCGAGTTTTTAATGGAATAACGCGAAATTAATAATTCGGAATATTTAGTTAATGAGATTAGTTAATATTTCGAGATTATTGGAGCTCGGAACCGTAGGTCATTTGGTCCCCGTACTAGCTCGATTGACTATAACAAACCTAATATAATTGGATTGCCTAATTATATACTCACATAATGTTTATATATTATTAATGAGATTAATAATATAATTTATCATAAATGAAAACTATGTTAAATTAGTTTGACTTAATGTTTTCTAGAATTCATTGATTATGAGACAATCAAATCATGATTATAAGATAATCAAGTTACTAATAATTATTAGATAATTATTACATCATAAATGAGATGATTACATAATTATTATGATAATGATAAATGAGTCATCATGGAGACAAGAACACATGGCCTCCTATGCTCTCCAAATGTCTTAGTCTAAAGTTAGGCATGACCTATTGCCTTTGCTTTGTCATTTTCTATTGCTTCTTGTACTTTTGTAAGGCATCCATTAAAGTGTGTTTTCCATTAGTACAAAAACACATGAAGCTCAATGACAAGAGTAGTTATTTTTGGTGGAATCTTTTCTCTATCATTTCCACTCAATTGTTGAGTGTGTTTGCCATGACAAAGAAAACATTGGTAGCTTGGAGACAAGAGTGGTTGGCTTTGAGAGAATATAATCTCTACTCTTTGGAAGAGAGAAAACGATTATGCATCATTCACACAAATGCATGTGAGAGAGTAAGAGAGAACTCTAGCAAAAATATAATAGTTGTAAGAGAGTGAGAGAGAGTTCAAAATCCATAATCCATAATTTTTGTTTGATCAATTGTTTAGTGAAAATAAAAATTTTGTCAAGTGTTGAGAAGTAAGAAAACTTACTTAAATGTTGAGAGAGAGTTTTGTAAAAGCCAAATTCAAATTATGACAACATTTTTCTCTAAAAAGTTTAGAGTTTAATCCTTATGAGTGAAACCCACTCTTCGACTTGTTGGTTTCGAGATATAGTTCGGAAGATGGGTGGTTGATCCTAGTGTCGGACATCTACAACTATGAAGCTTGTTCACTGTAAAAAATTCAATTCACTAGCTGTTAAGTTTCAACAAAAGAGAAGGCGAAAAATTTTTCAAGGTAGGTTCGAGTGCCTATTACCGTTTCCGCTGTATTTTCGGGAAAGTTGTTCCCAACAATTGGCATCAAGAGCTAAGTTGAAAAGTTTTCTTAACCTTTCTCTTTTAATATTTCAGTTTTAATGGTTTGTATGAGATATAAATCATTAGTATGAATGTTGTGATGAGTAGGCACAATTTAGATTCATGAGATGAATGGTTTTTATGTTCATGAGATGAATGTTTTGATTCATATGATGAATGTGTTATGCTGGTCATTAATTTTTTCAGGCTCTGGTTTTTAGTATTGAGAATGTAAGGCCATAAGGTCATATTCTTTCAAAGTGTTGTAATGTTCATTTCCTTGTAATAAGTTCATTTGTAACCCTATTATAACTTGGAGAAGCCGATGCCGCGGAGGACTTATCACTAGCCGATTCCGAGAAGAACTCAAAAACACACCATGGAGCAAGATTTGAAGACCAATGGATGCCTTAAATTATTACATGTACTGATTAGATTTGTATAGAAAAATAAGAGCACAGTCAACGCAACTTGTATTTATATGTTTTTAGTTGTTCCAGTCCCTGGAAAGTAGGGTGCGTCGTAATGATATCCCTTTCGTGTTGCGACGTGCTGGACTTCAACATCATCACGTCGCGACACGGATAAATATGCAGTGCGACATACTTACACGTCACGACGCTAAGCAATCTTAGTCGTGATGCGAAACAGACCTGACATTTTTGCACTTTCTGTTTGATGGCATGTCGTGAAGCCCAATTTGGGAGTCGCAACGCGCAGCCTGGGCATGATAATATATTTAAATTATTTAATAACATGTCATATAGCCTAAGGGGTCTACTCATGCATCTTCATATGCCATAACATGTATAAATGCATGACATTCTAAGCCATAAAATATGATTTTATGTAAATTAAAAGTTAAAATAGAATATGCATACATGAAAAACTACTTAATAAGATTAATTGGTTTTATGGTTTAAAAATTGAGAACTTAAGTCTTAGACTTTGAATTCTAAAATTTTGAAACCCTTTAGTGAACTAATTATTTAAAAGTTAAAAGATATTAGGTCACTAAAGTAAAATTGATTAAATAGTTTAATTCAATTAAATTGATTGGTAGAGACTAATCGGTATTAGTGAATAAATTATTAAAGAGTTAAAATTGGTTAGATCACTAATACTGCACTAGTATTAATTAGGTTATGGTTTAGCCGCATATAATCTAAATGGATTAAATACTAGTGTAATAGAAACTTTATTTTCAAAATAGTTAGTGGGAGAGAGATATAACACAATATATCCCATAATCTCCATCGTTGTCCAAAACCGTGAGACTCAGAAGGCACCTCAAGTAGCTCTGCTTTCGTCCTTCTACGGATGGTGTCCATTTTGTGTCAATGCCAAGTTTGGATTCCAAGAGGATAGGAACTCTAGATGTATTTGGTGATTTGACCTATCCTACGATGGCACTTCACTAGTTAAATCCGAGGGTTCCAAAATAACGGGTTACACTCACAAAGGAATGATTAAATGGTTAATCACCTTATTGGTTAAATGTTAATCAATAATCCTTGATCAAATAAAACGGTAGTTGATTAATATAGAAATAAAGAAGTTATGTCCATATATATTAATCAATTGAGATGGTCTCAATCTATCATGCGAATATTTGACCCACCATACAGCGACACTTATTTGCGGAATGATAGATCTCTGTGGCATAGTAATACTTATGGTTTCTAATTCATTATACATGCATCATGCATCATATTTAATTTTATGCCTAAAATATTTGATGATTTTGATATGCGATGAATGGATGTTGAATGCATGTTTATTTATTTATTTCAGAAAATAGTCATGGCATCTTCTATAATTGCAATTCTCAAACAAGACAAATTAATCGGGGAAAATTATAAAAAATAGAAAAGTGACATGAACACTATATTGGTCTGTGAAGACCTCAAATTTATCCTAACAAAGGAATGTCCTTCTGAACCAACTGTAAATGCTCCCAAAGTAATTTGTGATGCCTATAACCAATGGATTAAAGCCTATGAGAAAGTTCATAACTATTTGATAGAAAGTATGCTGAGGTTCTTGGTGCACAGAATGAGCCTATGGTGATAACATATGAGATTATGCAGTCATTAGAAGACATGTTTGGGAAGCTTTCGGAGCGGAAACAACATGAGGATATTGTCTCATTGTTAACTGCAAGGAAAAAGGAATGAGCATTAGTCTGACATCATGTCTTGAAAATGACATCTCATCTCAACATGGTCGAAGCCCATGGTGCTCATATTAATGAGCAAAGCAATGTGACAATGATCTTGGAAATACTTCCGAAGAGTTTCCTACAATTTAAAAGTAATTTTCTATGAACAAGTTGTCTTTTACTTTGAAAGAACTGCTAAGTGAGCTCACCATTTACAAGTCCATGATGGTTGAACCTCGTAAACTTAATACCGAGGCAAATGTTGTCGAATATTCTAGATCCTTTAAGAACAAAAGGAAAGGCACTGGGAAAGCTAAGGCAAAACCAATGAAGAAAAAGAACAAAAAGAGCTCCAAATATGCCAAGCCCAAATGAAACTGTTTCCACTGTCAAAAGGATGGGCAATTGAAGAGGAATTGTCCTAAGTACCTTATTAAGCTTCAAGATAAAAAGAATACAGGTAAATACAAATTACTAGTTATTGAATCTCTATTAGTGGAGAATGATAAACCCATTTGTATTATTGATTCTGGAGCCACTAACCATGTTTGTTTTGTTGGACAATTATGACCCATAGCGTCACTATTTGTACAGATCATGGTATTGTTGTACAAATTAACTATGTGACAAAGGAGATTGCACTCTTATCATTTGTGATTAGATCACCAAGATATATAAATGATAGGATATCCCTATGATTAGTTCCTGGATTGAGAATGATATGAGACAGTATCAGTCCACGAAGGATTAATCATTAAATATCCCTAGTTAGAGTATTGTCGAGATTGGACATCGATAAATACGTAAAAGACTAGTATTACACTTGTGCACGTTGTGAGGGCACAACGTCATAGTTCTCATATATTTGGGTATAGGATACTCATGCAAGTGTAATAGGAGGTTGTGTTTTACCGATGGTACGGGAAACAGCTTCGCTCTGGATAGACCCCCTCGGAATTCCATTGGTAGTATGACTATGTGTCTATGGAAGTCTGAAATCAGGGTAGGTGTATTTGGTCTTAACCTGAGACTTGCACCGCTAATGCTTACGACAATCAATATACTTTGGTTGTGTTCGTCTAGGACTTTAACCGGTTTCTGTGTATGCCTCTTCTGGGTATATCGAGAATCGTAGTGTGTTGGGTGTGATGTCAAGACGGAAGTGTCACTCCAGTCATATGGATTTGATGATCGCGCAGGGATACAGAACTGGTTCTCTAAAAAGGTTGCAACCGTCGGGATAATATGACTTGGTCATGATTATCCGATATTAAAGAGACTAGTTGCTCGTAATCCAATATATGCTTCGTACGGGGCAGACACTGTACCAGCCCCAGGCCTTGCATGTGATCATCCGATACTGGATCGAAATATGCAATACTACGTTTACTACGCCTGATATAGATCCTTATTCCTGTAAGGATATTTCTGGAGAATTGGGTAGGCATGGCGCTTTGCTAGAAGCCAACCTTGTCTTGTAAATCGGTATAAACGTAGTACGAGGTACTTACGTGTTCGAATAGTCCGACGACCAAATTTACTGCCAACATATACGGGGATCTCATGGGTCGCTTTCCAAAGATTCACTGATGACGTATGACTCGCACCTTTAATTAATCCAAGATTAATAAGATGAGAGAGAAAATTAATCTGGGATTAATTGTTGAGATATTTTATCTGGGATAAAATATCATTTAAAGAGAGATAACGATTAATTTGGAATTAATCGATAAATTAATATATTCGAAATATTAAACGAAATTGGATTTCGACGCGGAATTAAAATTAGATTTTAATTCGGGCGAACGAATTAATTCGTTAGCGACGTGAATAGTGACTTCGCTAGGAGTAATCATTTAATTATGTCGCAACGGAAAATTCGTTAATTTGGAATTAGCGAACCCGAGCCCGGGATTGTTTGCGAGCGCATTCGCATTTCGAATTCGAGTACGGCACGCAAGTTAAATCAAGCGTCAAATCGATAGTCGCATCAAGCGTCAAATCACATGTCACTTTGAGTGATGTGACATTTTGATTGATTGATTGATTGATTGATGTAGTGGTTAAAGGCTTTAATGGTTTGACTTTAAAGCCAAATATTTGGTATATGATTTAGGAAATCAATTACCAAAATTACATTACACATTTATCTCTCTCTCTCCTTCAAATTCTCTTCATCTCTCTCGCCCATTTGGGCATTTTCTGGTTCTGTTATGCTGGGCAAAACCGAGCATGAGGGAAGCTAAAGGTCATGATTTTATGGCAAAATCAAGAGTGCTAGCACACTATGAAGTCATGCGAAGGTGATAGGGAAGTCCACCCATGAGCCGAGAATCATTTGACGAAGCTTGGAGCTTGATTCTTGAAGCTTGAAACCGAATCCATGGAGGCCAAAATCAGCCACTGCCGAGCAGTTCACAGTGAGTAGAAACTGAGTTTTGTTGCCTCCCGCGTCGCTCAACCGATCGATGTGAGTATTCCGCAACTCCCTCATTGTATTCGCACTTATTTCATGCTTGTTTATTGATCCTTGGGACCTTAGCAAACTCCAACAATGGTATCATGAGCAAGGAAAAGCATGAAATTGACTTAGGGCTTAAAATTGGGTAAATTGTATTTGAGCATGTTTTAATGAAATTGGATGAATTACTATGCTTAAATATGTTTTAATTGAAGATTAATTGGATCAATTTATTGAAATTTTGTTTGGAACAAATTTGCCCAAAATTTTGGTATTGGCCGAAAATGTGAAGTGCCCTAATTGTCTTGAAATTTTGTTTTTTGATTCATTGGATGACTTGAAAAAAATTGGGGATGTTGATTTAATGTTGATTTGGATTCAATTGGATTGGATTTAAAATTGGACATGAAAATCCCCTTTGGCCGAGACTTTGTGTAGCATGAATGGGTTTGATTTTTTATTAAATTGTGTTGGACATGATTTAATGATGTTGAGCATGATTAATTTTATAAATTAATGTTTTGGAAATATTGATTTGGGTGATTAATTGTGTTATACACTTTAGTGTAATTAAATTGGGAAATTGGATTTTGTAATTTAATTAAATTGGGCCTAATTTTGGAAATTGGACTTTGAATGTTGTTATTGGGCTTATTGGGCATAGTTGTACTAAGTTGGGTTTATGCAAAATTGGTTGTATCCAATTAGGCCCAAAACCGCTTCCATAAAGCCCAAATGCGACTAATGGACCTTTAAAGTTTAATTGGGCCTAAATTGATTTCTGGGCTTATGGGGTAACTCCCGGATTAGACTTTGGTTATTGGGTTCGACCCGAGTTGACCAAAAGTCCACGCCTTAGGAAATTAATTAAAAGCCCATTGGACTTAAATTAAATTGACGTTGGACGTTAATCGGGCTTTGAGACCCGTAACGATTAAATTTGGAATTTAAGTCGTAAAGGTTCATTAATAAAGTGTATTATTTAATTTGGAATTAAATAGCGAATTAGAATTAAATACAAATTGAATTGGATTTAATTATGTTGTTTAATTTAATTCGAGAATTTATACTTTGAGTACTTATTCGCAAAAACGAGTTTGACTCGAGCAAAATCAAATCGTTGTTTGAACATTGGATGATCACTAATTATCAGATTAATTAATTTGATTAGATTGATTGCTAACATGCTTGTGTGAATACATGGTTGCGATGCTTGAATAATGTATATCAGATGGATATTAGATGGGTGGGGCAATTTTAGAAATTGTTGTAATAAATTTGGAATTTATTAATTGGACCTGCGTGTCCAGCCTTATTACCTCCTTATTCTTTGTAATCTCTTCTCACCTATTCCCCTCAATGTAAATGAGGTTTCTTTAGAAGTGTAGTGTAACGGGTAGAAGTAATACATGTGCTAGCGGGAGAGAGAAATTGAGAGATTTGATCTAGGATCATTGTGTAAAGTATCCATTCGCATATCATTATTATTTTATTCATATGTGCTTTTTTATGTGTTTAGAATGCATGTTCAAGGGTGTATGATGATGAGACCTTAACAAAGATAATAAATTGGTTGCCAATTTGCACGCGAAAAACCCTCGCAAAATATTAAGTGTTTTTCTTCCATTGAGTGATTCTTACTCAAGATCCGAGACTGGCATTGGCTTGTTGGCCAAAGTCAAGGCCTTTGTCCGTCGAGGATGTGTTTGAATCACGAAGGCTTTGTTCCATATTGGTGTCTTGTCCAAGTTGTGGTTTGTTGGCCAAAGTCAAGACCACTTCTTGTCCATCGACATTGATTACGAAGCTTTCCATGGTCAATGGGTCGCGCTTGACTGGGATCACTAAGTTTGTTGTGCCAAAGCCAAGGCTTAGTTGATTCAGAGGAAAAATGTTAGGTAATACATTGGATGTATTGACATATATAAGATATATGTTTCGGACTTGGATGTCCCCCTACTGGATCTAGGAATTGGATTGGATTCAATTGATCTTAGAGATCTACCTAGTTAATTATCATATAATTTGTTGGCCAAAGTCAAGATTGTGTGATATTTAACGGGATCCTAGCCCACTAGGAAATACGGTTTCCCGAGTACTCGACAGAGGATTAGAGGCTCGCCGAAAAATAGTGGGAGGCAAGAATTGAATTTGCAATATTCGTTTAATTACTTGCCATACGTGCTCATTCAAATATCATTCCTCATATAAATTAAATGTTAGTTGGACTAATATTTAAATGTTGTTTTTTAAGAAATAGTTGGACTATATTCAAACTATTCATTTATAGTTGATTTTATAATTGGATTATAGTAATCAATATAATTAATTTTAATCTATTAAATTATAGTTGATTAAATAGTTGGACTATAGTAATCATTATAATAAATAGTACCTAAATTGTTGATTAAATAGTTGGACTATTCGAATCAAGATAGAAATTGAAAGATTGACATTTAAAACATAATCCTAGGGAAAATGTATTTAAATGGTTTAATTTTCAAATTGGGAATAAAATTTCAGGATGGTCCTGGAAACATATAAGTTACTTTATTTGATAAAATAACATATTAGGCCTATGCCCGGAGTTAAGCAAATAGTAGAGCATAATCTTTGGAAGATTTATGTGATGATAACTTTAGTGCTTAATCCATTAAGCTTGTCGCAGTAGACTCCTTAATTTCTTAATCAGAAATAAGGATTAGATCCTTAAATTATGATAATGAAATTGAAGGATCTTCATAAATCTATTCTTAGATTTTAGAAGTACTAAATTGCAACACATAACTCTTGGAGAGTTAATGGCTATTCTCAATAAGATAAAGTCAAAGTTTGCAATAGGCAAGTAGCGCAAGGCGCACTTTATTTCGATATTCTAAGAAGGCCAAGGCTTGGCCAAAGACTTCTGGAATGTTAAAAACGGCAAAGGCAAAATCATTATAATCTTCTGGGAAGATAAATGACATATCCCAAAATGTCTGCCTAAATGTGGCAAACGGGATCGCAGAAGCGTGACTGCCATTTGGACAAAACAGACATGAAGGAATTGAAGACGAGCAAGGCTCTGACTTCAAATATATGTTTGTCAACATTATGTTCACTACTAGTACTAAAATTAGATTTTAAATACTTAGTGTGGTGCATAAATATATACTGATGTTCAGAATCTGTTATGAACAGGATACTGACTTCAATAGAGATTAATCTTCGAATTGGAAACGGGACGAAAGTCGCTGTTTTAACCGTAGATACCTGAGTTTAGGAACTACCCTTTGGGTGTGTACCTAAATTTGGAAACTGTTATAATGTAACTAGTTTGACTAGATACATTATCTCTATATCAGTGTTTAACCCGCTGCTGGTGAACCTTTATATTCTAGAACACTAAAGTGTTTTATTTTATAAAGATGATATTGAGATAAACACATTAGATGTGAATAACAGAATTTATATTTTGAATATAAATAAATCTCAAACGTATATAATGACAAACAAACAGCTCAAACTGATTTGATCAGGAGAAACATACAGTGGCATTGTTGTCTGGGACACAATGAACAAGACTCGTATATCCACACTTTTGAAGAGTGGGTACTAGGACTAATTTGATTCTATTCAAATAAAGTCTACGAATCTAGTTTATTGGGCAAAGTGTCTAAAACATTATTTACTTGGTAAAAGTGCAAATGCCACCGATCTGTTAGCCCTAGTTCATAGTGAAGCAAGTGGGCCCATGTCTAGCTAGGCTAGAGGTGGATATGAATATTTCGTGACCTTTACGGATGTGGCATCGCATTATGGTTATGTGTTTCTTTTTAGAACACAAATTGGAAACTTTTAAAGTTTCGACACGAAATAGACGAACAGACCGAGTAAAGTATTATACCGTCACGGTAAGACCGTAATGGAAAATACTTAAGTAATAAGTTTCTAATATACTTGAAAGAGTATAGTATTCTTTCAATGAGGACTCCTCCCGGAACACGTCATTTTGACGGTGTGTCCGAACAGAGTAACCGAATTTTTTTAGACATGATAAGGTTGATCGTGAGTCGCTCTAAGCTACTATTTCCTTCAACGGATACGCATAAACAGTGCAGAACTTATTTAGAATAAGGTTCCATAAAAATCTGTTTGACATATTACATATTAGATATGAACGGGAAAGAAACCTGGTTTCTCATTCCTATAAATTTGGGATGTTAGACATACGTTTGGATGATACCAAACTAAATCTCAAATTGGATAAGTGCCAATTGTAGGCTATCATAGGGATACCTAAGTATAGTACTTATACAACTCACAAGAGAACAATTTAATTGTTGCTCACCATGCGGCTTTCCTGAGAGGATTACCGATATGCAGTGGTAAGTGGGAGGATAGTAAAACTCGATGAAAATCGGAGTAATACTATTCCAGGCATCGAATCCTAATGGAACATGAATAGTTCATCAAGGATGAAACTACACCAATAATCTTTGAATACACAAGAACCACGTATGTCGGAGAGAGTCAAAAAACAACCTGGGGTATGGGTTTCTGATCTCACCTCATAAAGATGTTAATCTTTTGAGGTATACCAACTGACTACGTATGAGGAAGTGATACAAGGTATCGACTCCCTATTATGACAAAGTGTCATGAGTCCGAAATGGATTCCATGTATATCAACCAAGTTTGGATACTAGTTGATGTACCACAAGGCATTGTGTCTGTTGGTACTATATAAGTCTTCAAGGAAGACATACATGGAAGGCAACATACCAATGTACTAAGCTAGGCTTGTAGCGGAAAGGTATCGTTATCAACATTGTGTTGATTACGATTCAACATTTTACTTGTTGCCATGGTAAATCCATTTGGATAATGCTTGCTAAAGCTGCGTGTTTCATTTATGAAATATGACAGCTTTACGGGAAAATCGCTTTCCTGAAAAGGAAACCTTTTGGAGGATGTTTACAACATCCTGTCGGTTTTTTCGTACCAAAACTAGCAAACAAGGTTTGCAGGTTATTCGATCCATGTTTGGATTGAAGCAAGCATAGGTTCTTAGAATCATCGTTTTGATGTAATCATAATAGTTTATGATTTAATTCAAAACGAAAAAGATTCTTGTGTATATAAGAGGGTTAGTGGGAGCGCACTGACAGTGGTTGTCCTATAAATAATGATAATACGTCATTTCTTGGAAATGATATTCTATAATAAAATCGGTGAAATTTTGGCTTTCGATAAAACTCTCTGAGAAATCGTACATTGAAAAATATATATGACCTGGTGTCTTATACACTTTGAGCATATGAAGTCACAATCGGGCCAATCCAAGTGATAGTCACTGGATTGATGTTAAGAACATCCGTTAGTATCTTAGAGATCTAAGGATGTTGCCTTAAACTATGGAGATGGAGAACTTGAAGTGACTGGGATCACTGTAGCAAGTTTCCTAACCGATAAAGACGACTAAAAGTCGTAAACGGTACTATACACTTTGAATAACGGAACAGTGAGCTGGAAATCTTCCAAGCAAGATACTGTTACCGTATAAACAACAAATGGGGGTTATTGCTGCAGCTGAGGCAGCAATGGAAGCCTTCTGGGTCGATAACAAATCTAATTAGATTAGATATAGTTCTATTAGCAGCTGAGCTAGGCGTCAGCACAAGCTAAAGAATTAATGGTCTCATCAACGATCTAGATACATACTTCGATATTCATCTGATTCGTTCGGATCATACATCGTGGTGATGTGATAATCGTATAAATCGCATCAGACAATAATCAAGCAAATTCGCTGACGAAAGCCTTTTCTCAGTAGTTTGAGCCAACCGTATATAGTTTGGGTGTCAGACACTCGAGTGACTGGCTATAGGCCAAGTGGGAGATTGTTGGACAATTATGACCCATAGCGTCACTATTTGTACAGATCATGGTGTTGTTGTACAAATTAACTATGTGACAAAGGAGATTGCACTCTTATCATTTGTGATTAGATCACCAAGATATATAAATGATAGGAGGTCCTATGATTAGTTCCTGGATTGAGAATGATATGAGACAGTATCAGTCCACGAAGGATTAATCATTAAATATCCCTAGTCAGAGTATTGTCGAGATTGGACATCGATAAATACGTAAAAGACTAATATTACACTTGTGCACGTTGTGAGGGCACAACGACATAGTTCTCATATATTTGGGTATAGGATACTCATGCAAGTGTAATAAGAGGTTGTGTTTTACCGATGGTACGGGAAACAGCTTCGCTCTGGATAGACCCCCTCGGAAATCCATTGGTAGTATGACTATGTGTCTATGGAAGTCTGAAATCAGGGTAGGTGTATTTGGTCTTAACCTGAGACTTGCACCGCTAATGCTTACGACAATCAATATACTTTGGTTGTGGTCGTCTAGGGCTTTAACCGGTTTCTGTGTACGCCTCTTCTGGGTATATCGAGAATCGTAGTGTGTTGGGTGTGATGTCAAGACGGAAGTGTCACTCCAGTCATATGGAGTTGATGATCGCGCAACGATACAGAACTGGTTCTCTAAAAAGGTTGCAACCGTCGGGATAATATGACTTGGTCATGATTATCCGATATTAAGAGAAGACTAGTTGCTCGTAATCCGATATATGCTTCGTACGGGGACACGTACACTGTACATCGCTACGCATCCCTGCATATGATCATTCTGGATCCGGCATTGATATGCGATATACGATATATATCTGATATAGTCTGATATTCCTGTTATGTAAGGTATTCGGAGAAGTGGTAGCATGGGGCGCTTTGCTAGAAGCCAACCTGTGTTTTGTAAATCGTATAATGTATGTACGAGGTACTTACGTGTTCGGATAGTCCGACAACCGAATTTACTGCCAACATATCCGGGGATCTCATGGGTCGCTTCCCAAAGATTCACCGATGACTCGTACCCTTAATTAATCTAGGATGACTCGTACCCTTAATTAATCTAGGATTAATAAGATGAGAGAGAAAATTAATCTGGGATTAATTGCGGAGATATTTTATCTGGGATAAAATATCATTTAAAGAGAGATAACGATTAATTTGGAATTAATCGATAAATTAATATATTCGATATATTAAACGAAATTGGATTTCGACGCGGAATTAAAATTAGATTTTAATTCGGGAGAATGAATTAATTCGTTAGCGACGTGAATAGTGACTTCGCTAGGCGTAATCATTTAATTACGTCGCAACAGAAAATTTGTTAATTTGGAATTAGCGAACCCGAGCTCGGGATTGTTTGCGAGCGCATTCACATTTCGAATTCGAGTGCGGCACACAAGTTAAAACAAGCGTCAAATCGCTAGTCACATCAAGCGTCAAATCACATGTCACTTTGAGTGATGTGATAATTTGATTGATTGATTGATGTAGTGGTTAAAGGCTTTAATGGTTTGACTTTTTAAAGGCAAATATTTGGTATATGATTTAGGAAATCAATTACCAAAATTACATTACACATTTATCTCTCTCTCTCCTCCAAATTCTCTTCATCTCTCTCGCCCATTTGGGCATTTTCTGGTTCTGTTTTGCTGGGTAAAACCGAGCATGAGGGAAGCTAAAGGTCATGATTTTATGGCGAAATCAAGATTGCTAGCACACTACAAAGTCATGCGAAGGTGATATGGAAGTCCACCCATGAGCCGGGAATCATTTGACGAAGCTTGGAGCTTGATTCTTGAAGCTTGAAGCCGAATCCATGGAGGCCAAAATCAGCCACTGCCGAGCAGTTTACAGTGAGCAGAAACCGAGTTTTGTTGCCTCCCGCGTCGCTCAACTGATCGATGTGAGTATTCCGCAACTCCCTCGTTGTATTCGCATTTGTTTCATGCTTGTTTATTGATCCTTGGGACCTTAGCAAACTCCAACATGTTCTTCTTTACAGCTAATTGACTCATGGAAGGACCTTACTGAAGGTGACTTTGACATAAGAGTTGGGACAAGAGATGCCGTTTCAGCTAAAGCAGTGGGAGTTTCTACATTAAGATTTAATAATAGTTATTTGTGTTTGAACATTGTGTTGTTTATTCCTGATTTTTGAAGGAATTTGATTTCTGTAGCAAAACTTACGGAAGATGATTTCTCCATTTCGTTTGATAATAAACTAGTTGTTATTAGTAGAAATGAATTAACAATTTACTCAGGAAACTTCAAAAATAATCTATATGTGTTAAGGTCGTTAGCACATGATTTACTGCTTAACACTGAAATGTTTAAGGTTGAAAAACCAAAAATAAAATAAAAGATTTCTCATGATGATACATATCTATGGCATCTTAGACTTGGACACATTAACCATGACCGGATAGATAGATTAATAAATAACGGAGTTTTAAATCAGTTAAAACATGGTACTTTACCAATCTGCGAATCCTGTCTAGAAGGCAAAAAAACAAGAGACCTTTTACTAGAAAAGGTATAATAGCCAACCATCCATTTAAGCAAATACATTCAGACGTTTGCGGACCGATGAATGTAAAAGCCTGAGGTGGTTATGAATACTTCGTCAGTTTTATTGACGATTATTCAGGATATGGGTATGTTTACCTAATGCAGCACAAGTCAAATACATTTGAAAAGTTCAAAGAGTATCGTGCTGAGGTTGAGAACCAATTAGGTAAAAGCATCAAAATTATACGATCAGATCATGGAGAAGAATACCTTGATGGAGATTTCGAGGAATTATTAGTTGAGCATGGAATAGTTTCATAGCTCACAACACCTGGAACACCACAGCAAAATGGTGTTACAGAAAGGAGAAATCGGACCCTACTAGACATGATGAGATCATTGTTTAGTTATAGCGCACTACCTAGTTCATTCTGGGGGTATGCATTGCAAACTACCATGTATATCCTAAATGTAGTTCCTTCTAAGTCTATTCCTAAGACTCCCTTAGAACTGTGTAATGGTCGTAAAGCTAGTTTGTGAAATTTCTGCATATGGGGGTGTCCAACACATGTGCTACAAAATAATGCTAAGAAGTTGGAGCCATGTTCACAGGTGTGCCTATTTGTAGGCTATCTTACAGAAACTATGGGTGGATTCTTTTATAGTCCAGAAGACAATAAAGTATTTGTGTCAACAAATGCTACATTTCTTGAGGAGGATGAGTATATGAGAGAGTTCAAACCTCGAAGTAAAATGTTACTTGAGGAGTTACTTGCTGGTACGACCAGTACATCATTGTCAACAGTTGACAGAAACATAACACCTTCTACATCTGAGCGTCAGATACATGTTCATCAGAATGATTTACCACCTAGACGTAGTATGAGGGTTGTAAGACAACCTGATCACTATCTAGGATATGGAGAGGCACAACTTGTTGTTTCCTGTGATGGTATAAAAGATCCATTGACCTATCGTAGTGTAATGAATGATTCTGATAAAGAGGAATGGCTCAAACCCATTAACCTCGAGATGGAGTCTATTGACTTTAATTCAGTCAGTAAACTTATAGAACAACCTGATGGAGTAAAACCCATAGGTTGCAAGTGGATCTACAAGAGAAAACGAGGAGTATATGGAAAGATACAGACCTTCAAGGCTAGGCTAGTGGCAAATTATTATACCTAGAAAGAAGGAGTCGACTATGAAGAGTCTTTCTCACTTGTAGCCATGCTAAAATCCATCTGTATTCTTATTTCCATTACCGCATATCATGACTATGAGATTTGGCAAATGGACGTCAAGACTGCACTCTTGAATGACAATCTTGATGAGAGTATCTATACGATATAACCAGAGGGGTTCATAACCCAAGGTCAAGAGCAAAAAGTTTACAGGTTGTAAAGGTTCATTTATGGACTTAAGCAAACGTCTAGATCTTGGAACATAAGATTTGATACTACAATCAAGTCTTATAACTTTGAGCAGAATGTTGATGAGTTTTATATTTACATGTGTGTCATTGATAGGAAGGTAGTTTTTCTCGTGTTGTACGTTGATGATATTTTACTCATTGGGAATGATGTAAAGATATTATCGGACGTGAAAATCTCACTAGCTAACCAATTCCAAATGAAATATTTGGGAGAGGCAAGTTATGTACTTGGGATCCAGATCATTTGGGATCGCAAGAGACGATTTATAGCAATGTCTCAGGCATCATACATCGATAGGATTCTTGTGCGATTTGGAATACAGAATTCTAAGAAAGGCAATTTACCTTTCAGACATGAAATTCATTTTTATAAGGAACAATCTCCTAAGATACCTCAAGAAGTTGAGGAAATGAGACATGTCCATTATACCTCAGCAGTTGGTAGTCTCATGTATGTTATGTTATGCACGAGACCAGACATATGTTTTGCAGTAGAAGTAATCAGTAGGTTTTAGTCAAACCCAAGATTGGATCATTGGGTAGCGGTGAAACATGTTCTCAAGTATCTTAAGAGAACGAGAAATTATATGCTTGTATATTCTGGTGATGATATGATCCTCAGAGGATATACAGACTCTGATTTTCAGACGGATGTAGATTCTAGGAAATCAACATCTGGATCAGTGTTCACCCTAGGTGGTGGGGCCATTGTGTGGAGAAGTATAAAGCAATCTTACATTGCTGACTCCACTATGGAGGCTGAGTATGTAGCAACTTTTGAAGCAGCTAAAGAAGTAGTCTGGCTCCATAAATTCTTGGGAGATCTAGAAGTTTTTCCAGATATGGATAAACCACTCACACTTTATTGCGATAATAGTGGTGCAATGGCGAACTCCAAGGAACCAAGAAGCCACAAGCGGGGAAAGCATATAGAGAGAAAATATCATCTCATCAGAGAGATAGTACAAAGAGAAGATGTTTATGTCACACAGATTCCATCCGCAGACAACCTGGCTGATCCGTTTACAAAGACTTTGTCGGTGAAAGTTTTTAAAGGTCACCTAAAGGGTTTAGGATTATATGACATGTCCCATTTGCTCTTTACTTCAAGTGGGAGATTATTGGGATTCATGTCCTAGAGCTTCATGTGTTGTAAACGAAATTATTTATTGAAATAAAACATGTTTTATTCATATATCAAATTTGTTTGATTTAAATCACATATTGTAAATTGTCTTGATTATCCTTGATTACTCCAATACCTTTCAGACTTAGTGTATAAGTAATATACAAAAGAGGATTTGAGTCTGAAGTTAGTAATCTAAAATAATCCATAGAGAGCAAACAAAGTGGGAACTTTGTTTTTGGTTTATCTATAGCTGCGGTCCATTCTATATATTGATATAACGAACTTGATCCGAGATCGTTCATGTAGTGACATGATAATGGAAGCACCTTGTATGATGTGATCATATAGGACTGGACCCATATAAATATGAATATCTTTTTTCATATCCGTTAATCGTAAAAATTCATTTTATATACTAGATGGTCATATATGGATTGATTTTAATCCTGAGTGTACTATGAACTCCTGCATATCGGGATATGTCCTTTGATTTACTATGGTGAGTTGCAAGAAGCATTTCTGGCCAATAACTACGTATTTTGGGTATATAGTTTGGTGTGTAACTAGGAATATTTTACATAGACATAGAATTCACTCCTTCTTACGAGAAGCAAAAGAGTATTTTGCTTAAGAGCTGATTCGGTACTTGAACAAAGAGCGCTCATATTTCTATTGAGAATAGAAAGAATTATATTCATAACAGTTATGAATAAATTGTTCATTAGAGAATCATTGGTACTTAAGGTTAAATAATTGGAGGGGTTTAATGAACTTATGACCCAGTTCTAATTATGAGATATTCGTGAAAAGCCAATCCGTATGTAATGACTATATCGATGGACGACCGAATATGTTCGGATTATTATTATTTCCATCTACGGAAACGAGAGTGCAACTTCGAGTTTTTAGTAGAATAACGCGAAGTTAATAATTCGAAATATTTAGTTAATGAGATTAATTAATATTTCGAGATTATTGGAGCTCGGAACCGTAGGTTCATTTGGTCCTCGTACTAGCTCGATTAACTGTAACAAACCTAATATAATTAGATTGTCTAATTATATACTCACATAATATTTATATATTATTAATGAGATTAATAATATAATTTGTCACAATGAAAACTATGTTAAATTAGTTTAACTTAATGTTTTCTAGAATTCATTGATTATGAGATAATCAAATCATGATTATAAAATAATCAAGTTACTAATAATTATTAGATAATTATTACATCATAAATGAGATTATTACATCATTATTATGATAATGATAAATGAGTCATCATGGAGACAAGAACACATGGTGATGAGCGGTAAATATATCAGTATTTACCGTCCCTTTTGACTTAATATTTTGTATGGTTTCTTGAGTTTTGTGAATATTTTGAAGTGTTTTGTGTTATTTTGTAGATAAATAAAACAACAGGACTCTCTGGAATCAAATCAGGGCCAAAACATCGAAAAACGGACAAAAGGGTAAAAATATAAATTTCCTGCTAAAATGTGTCATTTGTTAAAATGTAACATTTGCTAAAATGTGCCATCTGCTAAAATACGCCGACTGCTATCATGCGCCACTAACGTGTGCCAGACACGTGTCAAAATCAGAGAAACTTGCTATCATGAGCACTTGCTAACATGCGTCTGCCACTTGTCAACATCATAACAATTTGCTAACATGCGCCGGACACTTATCATCATCCCATGTTGCCGACAATACACGTCATTACTGACTCAACATCGCACCGTGCATAACCTTCTGCATCCCGACATCAAGCCAATAATTCGACCGACAGACGTATGTCGTCATCGCGTTGAATGAGTGGTGCGTCGCAATGCGCAATGGTTTTACGTCGCGACGCGCGAGGCAAAATTTTGCCTATCAATTGAAGCTGAAATCAGAAGGAAAAATCATACCTTCTTCTGGGGAATTCCTTAGGAATACTAAGAAGATTGTATCTTATTTGTTTATTTACAGCTTTCTATATTTAATTTTACGCAATAGTACTTTCTTTACTTTATTTTTCAGTCTTTATTTTTACTGTTCAGTAAGAGGAGGTAACTCCCCTCTGCTGGGGTAAAAGATTAAGCTTTTATTACTAATATATAGATTAATCTCCCTTAATTATAATATATAAACTATTTAAAACATGACTTAATGGGATACTGCCTTTATGGTCGGTTGGACTTACTTAGATTGATTTTAACCTGACTAAATTGGATACATGTGGGACACAGAAACTGGGCGACGCATGCTGTTCCGGACTCGCGGCCCGGTTGGGAGTACGGAGTAGCCCGCGGGGGACTAAATCGGGGAATGATGGAGTCGCCACCCGGTGTGAACCGGGACAAAGATTTAAGGCCGCACTCACCCCTCGCAAGGGAAGATCTCAAACCGTTGGGTTCAGAATGGTCCCTTACTTATGCCGCTTGTAATGAAATGATTTGTGCAATAATTTAACCAAGCCTAAGCAACATTTATTTCCAAGGATAATTTACTCCTAAGTTCGCATGCATAAGTACAAGGCTCATATCTAAGTTTGCATATAACTTATGTCTGAATTTGCATATAACATATTTGCATATAATCTATGTCCAAATTTGCATACAACCTATTTGCATATAATCTATGTCCAAATTTGCATGCAACCTATTTCCATATAATATATGTCCCAATTTGCATACAACCTATTTGCATATAATTTATGTCTGAATTTGCAAGCATAAAGATAAATTGAAACAACTTCATGAACATGTTGAATGGATGAATACGGAAGCATAAGTAGATAACTACTGTGTAAACATGCATCATGGAGACGAACATGTGATCTTGTAAACACAATAAATGACTAACTGCGAGAACATGAACAATCAAAAATATAAATGACGAAATGAGTAACCATGCATGAGATGTGATGGAAGAGGGCCTGTTTACCATGGGCGTTCGTGCGACGTTCGTAAACGCGTTCGAATGAACTGAGACAGAAACCATGCGTTCGTGCGGCGTTCTGAAATGCGTTCGAACGGGGTTACAGCAGTGACCTCCAAAATGCAGTAAACAACATGACACATACGTGAACGGATGAATATATGACACCTAATAAATAATAACGGGCTAAAAGGCACGACAAAACATCGTTGTAAAGGATTTTAACCCCTCGAAATGGAGGACCTTTACTCCAACTTACTAAGCCCATGCGCTAATGACATAATACATATAAAAATAAAGACAACAATATCGGACTTTGTATACCCGATTGAACACATCTTACATTCAACCGAATATACGTCATCTGGCGCGGCGAACCATCGTGGTAAAGGATTTTAACCCCTCAAAATGGAGGACCTTTAATACAACTTACTAAGCCCATGCGCTAATAACATAATGCATATAAAAATAAAGACAACAATATCGGACTTCGTATACCCGACTGAACACATCTTACATTAAACCGAATATACATCATTCGGCGCGGCAAAGCATCGTGGTAAAGGATTTTAACCTCTCGAAATGGAGGACCTTTAATCCGACTTACTAAGCCCATGCGCTAATAACATAATGCATATAAAAATAAAGACAACAATATCGGACTTCGTATACCCGATTGAACACATCTTACATTCAACCGAGTATACATCATCCGGCGCGGCAAAGCATCTTCGTAAAGGATTTTAACCTCTCGAAATGGAGGACCTTTAATCCGACTTACTAAGCCCATGCGCATCACATTATTACATAAACAAATAACATGCAGAAATTAAATAAAGATAATAAACAAATCAAGATAACATGAAATAAAATATGTGTCGTATACTCAAGTGGTACGTGGAGTTGTATCCCGAGTACAGATCATACTATCGTCCATTCGAAATCGGCTATGAAATTTATGTCCGGGTTTCCATCGTATATACCACAAGAGGCAACATATTTTCCGTTTTATTCAAGGGTCACAACATACACCATTTCACAATACATGCATTTTCTATCTATTCAAGGGCCACAACATGATCACTCCACAATAATCATGTAAATAAGATTCAATAAACAGTAAAAATACGAATAAAAATGGATGTGGAAAGTGCCCTCATGTCTAACCTTTTTCGTCGACTCTCAGATTCATGTTTCACGGTGATCGGAAGGGTTAAAGCTCCGTAATTTTTTCGGTTCACTGGTTTGCATCTTTCCTCGCTGTTTCGCTGCTCAAGCTACTATTTTGACTCCGTTTTACTGCTGTTTTGCTGATGGTTTTTGGTCACTGTTTTTTGGTGTTTTAGGCTACTATTTTTGCGGTTAAATGGCTACTGTTTTTACGGTTAAAGGGCTTTTGTTTGTTGGCATTTTTGGATGCTGTTTAAGGGTGAGTTTCGGTAGTTTTAGGGGGTGTTCTAGTGGCGGTTTTTCAGTCAAACAGTGAATGTTTTAGGTAGTGATTTTCGGTAATACAGTGAATGTTTTAGGGGCTGTGATTTTCGGTGATCTACGGTGTTTTTGGGGCTGTAATTTTCGGTGATCTAAGGAATTTTAGGGGCTGTGTATTCGGCAATCTAAGGTGTTTAGGGGGCTGTGATTTTTCGGTTATGGAGGGAAGAGGAGGAGAGAAAATTCTTTGTTGCTTCTTGAGTGTATTAGGCGTGAATGGAGAGGCTTTTTCTTTGCTGTATATGCGTGAGAGTTGGGGGGTTCAAGGGTTGGAATAGCTTTGTTTTTATAGGCAAAGGGGATGGGTGAATCCTTGCTTGACAAGGAATGGATTTGTGCATTAAAGGAGGATTTGATTTAGTGTTAAACAAGGAAAACCAAAGATTGATTGGAGACAAGATTATGTTTAATTAGGAAGTTCATATATTTAATTCGTTTTGTTTAGGCATGATATTTGTTTAGTTAGGAATATAATAATCTTGATTGATTTTAATTAGGCATGATTTTATTTTAAATTGGTATATGATTTTTAGATTGGTATATGATTTTTAGATTTTATTTAATTTTGTCATGTGTTAAATATGCATTTTATTAATTTGAATGTGTTTTATGGGCTTTGGTGGGCTAATTGGGCTTGGGTGTGAGGCTAGCAACAAAACCAGAAATACCGACACTGTTCGAACGTCGATTCGAACGCTACCCGAATGCCCACAATCTGCTTGACGTTCGAACGTGGTCACGAACGCAGCACGAACGAAAACAATGAACTTGTGAAATGAATCTGATGACATACTTATTCTGAATTTCCCCTTCCGACGTCCGTTTCCCGCAACTTCCGTGACTTAAAAGGTAGTGTCTCCAAATGAGACTCATCATAGGGACTTATATGAAAAAATGCAGTGCCTACAGTCGCCCCCACTTTGATGGGACTTGTGTAATGTGTAACAGTGACAATCCTATCAAAGTTATGCAATGCATTTTCACTTACCTGGCTCGCCAACTGCCACCTGAATTTCCTGCTGTCTCGAACTGAGTTGCTGATGCAGTGGACCTCGATCCTAGGACGCATCCCAATAGCTGCAACCGAAAACGGGGGCCTTGACCCTAGGACGCATCCCAATACCGCTGATAAAAGGTGGGCCTCGACCCTGGGACGCATCCCGAAACTGATGATGCAGTGGACCTCGATCCTGGGACGCATCCCAATAGCTGCAATTGACAACGGGGGCTCGACCCTGGGACGCATCCCAATACCACTGACAAAAGGTGGGCCTCGACCCTGGGACGCATCCCGAAACTGATGATGCAGTGGACCTCGATCCTGAGACGCATCCCAATAGCTGCAACCGACAACGGGGGCCTCGACCCTGGGATGCATCCCGATACCGCTGACAAAAGATGGGCCTCGACCCTGGGACGCTTCCCGAAGCTGATGATGCAGTGGACCTCGATCCTGGGACGCATCTCAATAACTGCAACTGGTATATGTGTTGACGTGGGCCTCAACCCCGGGACGCATCCCCAAGACTGCTGCTAGTATTGATGTGGGCCTCACCCCCTGGGACGCATCCCAAAACTGCTGCTGGTATGTTGATGCTTCTAATCGGCTTGTCTTTGCCCCCTTCTCTTTTCTTCTTCAAAACCTCTGAATACAAAACGAATGCCAAAATGTGTTACGTGTATGCATGCATGCATGAGTTTCCTTATCCCGTCGGGTTAGGTCTTCTGCCAAGTCTTCTCTTTCTCAGGCAAAATATTGCTTCAATCTGTCCACGTTGATCGGCTCAGTGAACTCGTTACCTTCCAAGTCTGACAATCTCACTGCCCCATTTCCCATTACTTTCTGCACTATGTAAGGTCATTCCCAGTTAGGTCTGAACTTTCCTCTCGGGTCTGTCATCGACGGCCTTGACTGCTTAAGTATCAAATCACCCTTTTTAATCTTAGTAGGCCGCACCTTCTTGTTGAATTCTCGGGCTAGTCTCTTCTGATATAACTGCATGTGATGTAAAGACCTCATTCTCTTCTCATCCAGCATTGCTAACTGACCAAAACTCTGTGCGGCCCATTCTTGCTCAGGTAACTCTGTTTCTTCTAATAGCCTCATTGACTGTATCTCAACCTCCACTGGCAGTACTGGTTCCATTCCGTAGACCAAAGAGTAAGGTATGGCTCTTGTCGCTGTTCTTACTGATGTTCTGTACCCCCACAAAGCATACGGTAGTTTGTCGGCCCAATCCCTGCAGTTCTCTGTCATCTTGGCCAAAATCTTCAATGGGCACATATTAATGGATGAGCCGTCATCCACCATCACACAAGAGGTCCTTTTACCCCTCACTTCAGCTCTAATAAACAAAGGTCTATTATGATTTCTCCCATCAGCTGGGAGTTCTTCCTCAGAAAAAGTGATTGCCTGCAAAGCCTCCTTTTGCACTGACCCAACAAACATTACGGGTTTGGCATCCTCCGTCACCACTATCTTGCTTAAGGCCTCAACCATGGCCCGCCTGTGCTCTTGAGATGCACATAACAAATCCCAGATACTCATTTATGCTCGGGTATTCCTCAACTGATGCAGCACTACATCTCCCTCGACATTTTCTGTATTCTCAGCCACTTCTCTACCCTCTGATAACACTCATTACCCTTTTCTGCCATATCATTATAGAAACGACCGCTGCTTGTCATTCTCCTCACTTCTTCTTCATCACTACTGGAGAAGTCTTCCCAGAAATTCTGCCCCCGTTATGTCTCATCTTCACTGTTACTATCCCAGATACCCAGGCAAAAGGCTTGTTGGTCAAAGGACTTGAGGACAACGCTTTTGGGTAGGCCAGAATTTATCATATAGGTCGGTGAGGGGACAGAGTGGTAATTTGGTAGGGGATTTTGGTGTGTGTTGGGGCGTTTTGTTTCAGGGTCGGGTATCTTTTTGGAGTCTATAAGGTCTTGGATTTCATGGAGGAGGCGGGCACAATTTGTTGGACAAAATGACCCATAGCGTCACTATTTGTACAGATCATAGTGTTGTTGTACAAATTAACTATGTGACAAGGAAATTGCACTCTCATCATTTGTGATTAGATCACCATAGATATATAAATGAAGAGAGGTCCCTATGATTAGTTCCTGGATTGAGAATGATATGAGACAGTATCAGTCCACAAAGGATTAATCATTAAATATCCCTAGTCGTAGTATTATCGAGACTGGACATCGATAATGCGGAATAGGCTAGTATTGCACTTGTGCGCGTTGTGAGGGCACAACAGCATAGTTCTCATATATTTGGGTATTGGATACTTATGCAAGTGCGATAGGAGGTTTTGTTTCACCGATGGTACGGGAAACAGCTTCGCTCTGGATAGACCCCTCGGAATCCCATTGGTATTATGACTATGTGTCTATGGGAGTCCGACATCAGGGTAGGTGTGTATGGTCTTAACCTGAGACTTGCACCGCTAATGCTTACGACAATCAATATACTTTAGTTGAGGTCGTCCAGGACTCTAATCGGTTCTGTGTACGCCATTGCTGGGTATATTGGGAATCGTAGAGTATTAGGTGTGATGTCAAGACGGAAGTATCACTCCAGTCATAGTGGAGATGATGTCACGCAGGATACGGTATTAGTGCTCTTAAGTGCTGGCCGGCCATCGGGATATTATGACAAGGTCATGTATATCCGATTATAGAGACTAGTTACCAGACATCCGACATGTGCTTCGGACGGGGCAGACACTTATCCAGCCCCAGCCCTAGCACGTGACTATCCGATACTGGGCTGATATACACAATACTTGGTATACTACGCTTGATATAGATCTTAAATATTCTTAGATGAATATGACCGGAGAATTGGGTAGACTTCGTGCTTTGCTAGAAGCCGATCTTGTCTCGTAAATCGGTAGAACGTAGTACTTGGTACGTACGTGATTCGGATACTCCGACGACCGTATTTACTGCCGACTTATCCGGGGATCTCATGGGTCGCTTCCCAATAATCCACCGATGACGTATGACTCGCACTCTTTTATTAATCTGGGATTATATTGAAGAGAGAGAAAATTAATCTAGGATTAATTACGGAGATATTTTATCTAGGATAAAATATCGTCCAGAGAGAGATAATGATTAATTTTGAATTAATCGATTAAATTAATATATTCGATATATTAAACGAAATTAGATTTCGACGCAGAATTAAAATTAGATTTTAATTCGGGCAAACGAATTAATTTAGAATTAATTCGTTAGCGACGTGAATAGTGAATTCGCTAGGCGTAATCATTAAATTATGACGCAACGAAAAATTCGCTAATTGAGAATTAGCGAACCCGAGCCCGAGTGTGATTGCGAGCGCATTCGTATTTCGAATTCGAGTGCGGCAACGCAAGTCACATCAAGCGTCAAATCATTCGTCACATCAAGCGTCAAATCAAACGTCACTTTGAGTGATGTGATTGATTGATGTGATTGATTGATTGAAAGACATGCCACTTTAATAAAGTGAAAATGAATAGTTGATGTGTGTGGTTGGAATAGTGTTAGTTGGTGGAAGCATTTACCATTTGATTTTTTAATAGATTATTTGGTAAATCTTTTATATTTTTGGTTGGAAAATATATAAACAATTTTGGAAATTGTTTTACTAACTAATCAACACATCTTCATCTCTCTTTCTCTCTTGTTCACGCCCATGGAGGGGCAAATTCTGCTCACTGGTTTCACTGAAACTGCCGAGCATTGGAGGAAGCAAGAGTGTGATTTTATGGTAAAATCACAAGTGCTAGCACACTTACGAGACTTGCGAAGGTGGTAGGGAGGTTCACCCATGAGTCGGGATTCGTTTGACGCAATCTTGGAGCTCATTTTCGCAGCTCAAAATTCTGTTTTGGAGGGCAGTGAACTGCTGCAGTGGGCGTGAATGGAAGTGCACTTTGTGGCTTCATTCGTCTTCAAATCGTCTCAACCGATCGATGTGAGTATTCCGCTACCTCCTTTGATGTGTTCACACATGTATTTCATGTCTTGTTTGATCTTGGGACCTAGATATAAACCTAACACAATTATCAGTGTCATGGCCTTTCTGTTGGTGGAAGTGACAGTATTGGCTCAGGTTGAGATGTGGTGGTGGAGGGTTGGGAAGTGGTTTGGTCTCTATGGGTTTCAGAAGTCCTTGTCTTTTTAATTTCTCCAGCACCTTAGACAAAGGCCTCCCTAAGTTGGAGAATCTCCGATTTCGGATGGCAGCAATCTCCGCAGAATCAGGTTTGGTACCTGATGTTCCCCCAATAGGCCTCCTACTTAGGCCATAAAAATTTCTGTTATCTGCTTCTTCTTCTTCAATATCCATGATAGTTTCTCTTAACTGTCGAAAATCAGCAATCATGGAGGTCATCCTCATCAGCTTGCCATAAATCGAGGGTTTGGTGCCCTTGATGATCATTTTAATCTGGTCCTTCTCAGAGGGCCGAGTCTGCATTTTTAGAAGCTGGCTTCTCCAGCGGTCTACATACTCCTTGAAGCTTTCCTCCGGCTTCTGCTTAGTGTTCTCCAAATCACGGAGTGACAAATCAATTTCCAGATCTGTAACATATTGCTTCAGAAAAGTATCGGCCAGTTCCCTCCAATCTTCCATAATCTTCTTCTCAAGGTTGTGATACCAAACTACCCACGCTCCCTCAAGTGACATCCCAAACATTTTCTGCACTTGACGCTTTGATAAACCCACTGAACTCATAACTGAAACATAATGACGGAGATGGACCCTCGGATCCCTATTCCCGTTGAACTTAGCCATATCCGGCATCTTGAACTGAGCTGGCAACTATTCTTCGAAGGTCATTGCCTCATAATCTAACAACTCTTCATGTTTACCCCTCATTTTGCGGGTAACTGTTTCAACCTGATCCCGATGCTTCTGAAATTCTGCCTGACACCCAATCACTCTGCCTGTTGCATACTCTGCCATGTCATCATCAAAAGCGGGGATATCATCCCCCAACCCATTCGGAGGCTCCTCGCGCCTCATATTCTCAGAATTTCCCCCAACACGGGGTACGGCCATACCAGCCACAGCAGTAGTCAAGGCTTGCAATTGTTCAGTAATTTTGGCGAGACCGTTTTCCAACTGATCTATCCGGGATACCTCATTATCGGATGTACTCATATCTGTTACCGGTCTTTTAGTGAGTCTTCCCTCTTTCCTAACCCAACAGGAATCTATGATGTCTTTTATAGACATAGAGGGTGTTAACAAGATATATGTATGCATGAGATGAATGAGATGCATGCGATACAAGGAATATATCAACTCATTAAAATATTCACACAAATCGGCCCATCATCATTATAGAAGCTTTTGGGCTAACTGTCATAGGAGTGAACTCGTCCCAGTTTAAATTGCCCAACAAGTTCACATCTCATGACAAGAAGTCCAACCGTATCCAAATGATAATGTTCCTAAACATAAACATATAATGGCCCATTGGCGTTTTAAAAGCTTTTGGCCCAATCATCATAAGATATGTTCTTGTCCCAGTTTAAATGGCCCAACAAGCCCATACCTCATGACAAAAGGTCCGAATGGATCCAAACGACAATGTTCCCAAACACAAGCATACAGAAATAATTTCTACAGAGTGGCCCATCAACATTTCAGAAGCTTTTGGCCCAATTTTCATAGGATACGAACTCGTCCCAGTTTAAATGGCCCAACAAGTTCGCATTTCTGACAAGAAGTCCAACTGCATCCAAATGAGGATGGTCCACAAGCACAAGGAAATAGTTGCTATAGGCCATACAACCCTGGTCTACGTGTGGGTTTGTAGGAGTGTAGACAAAGACTCTCACTGGCGAAGGATTGCCCACAACTAGGTCTCCCCACTCAAGGGTTCAAGCGACCAAGTGAGCGCACCTTTTTTTTATACCTTAAGGTACGTGCCAACGAGTTATGGTGTGTGACTGAATGTCAAATGGATTTCCCGTTGTAGATTCCCCAGAGGGAGGGTGGAGCGAGGCTCTCTTAAGTACCCAATCCTCTTAGGCTCTTATCGCTTGGTGTCAGGAATAAACAACGAGTCCTCCAAATTAGTCCATCACAGTAGGCTACGAGTAGATGATTATCTATGTGCCTTCACAACTTTTCCTTATAGAAAGGTAGTGAATGAAGGAAGACACCAAACCATTACCTAGCCTTAAAAGTGCCTTTGATTAAACCCCTTTCAACCCACTATAGGAACGGATAACTTAAAGCACAAATCATAATCTTACAAGACATTATTTCGGGGCCGATTCTCTATCCCCAGTGGAGTCGCCAAACTGTGGGACACAGAAACTGGGCGACGCATGCTGTTCCGGGCTCGCGGCCCAGTTGGGAGTATAGAGTAGCCCGCGGGGGACTAAACCGGGGAATGATGGAGTTGCCATCTGGTGTGAACCGGGACAAAGATTTAAAGCCGCACTCACCCCTCGCAAGGGAAGACCTCAAACCGTTGGGTTCGGAATGGTCCCTTACTTATGTCGCTTGTAATGAAATGATTTGTGTAATAATTTAACCAAGCCTAAGCAACATTTATTTCCAAGGATAATTTATCCTAAATTCGCATGCATAAGTACAAGGCTCATATCTAAGTTTGCATATAACCTATGTCCGAATTTGCATATAACATATTTGCATATAATCTATGTCCGAATTTACATACAACCTATTTGCATATAATCTATGTCTGAATTTGCATGCAAACTATTTGCATATAATCTATGTCCCAATTTGCATACAACCTATTTGCATATAATTTATGTCCGAATTTGCATGCATAAAGATAAATTGAAACAACTTCATGAACATGTTGAATGGATGAATGAGGAAGCATAAGTAGATAACTACCGTGTAAACATGCATCATGGAGACGAACATGTGATCTTATGAACACAATAAATGACTAACTGCGAGAACATGAACAATCAAAAAGGTAAATGACGAAATGAGTAACCATGCATGAGATGTGATGGAAGAGGGCTTATTTACCGTGGGCGTTGGTGCGGCGTTCGTAGCCGCGTTCGAACAATAAATAGAAGGTTCACGTCCGAGTAGCGTTCGTAAACGCGTTCGAACGAACTGAGACATAAAACATGCGTTCGTGCGGCGTTCTGAAACACGTTCGAACGGGATTACAGCAGTGACCTCCAAAATACAGTAAACAACATGACACATACATGAACGGATGAATAGATGACACCTAATAAATAATAACGGGCTAAAAGGCGTGGCAAATCATCGTGGTAAAGGATTTTAACCCCTCGACATGGAGGACTTTTAATCCAACTTACTAAGCCCATGCGCTAATGATATAATGCATATAAAAATAAAGACAACAATATCGGACTTTGTATACCCGATTGAACACATCTTACATTCAACAAAATACGTCATCCGGCGCGGCGAACCATCGTGGTAAAGGATTTTAACCCCTCAAAATGGAGGACCTTTAATCCAACTTACTAAGCCCATGCGCTAATAACATAATACATATAAAAATAAAGACAACAATATCGGACTTCGTATACCCGATTGAACACCTCTTACATTAAACCGAATATACATCATCCGGCGCAGCAAAGCATCCTGGTAAAGGATTTTAACCTCTCGAAATGGAGGACCTTTAATCCGACTTACTAAGCCCATGCGCTAATAACATAATGCATATAAAAATAAAGATAACAATATCGGACTTCGTATACCCGATTGAACACATCTTACATTCAACCGAGTATACATCATCCGGCGCGGCAAAGCATCGTTGTAAAGGATTTTAACCTCTTGAAATGGAGGACCTTTAATCCGACTTACTAAGCCCATGCGCATCACATTATTACATAAACAAATAACATGCAGAAATTAAATAACGATAATAAACAAATCAAGATAACATGCAATAAAATATGTGACGTATACTCAAGTGGTATGTGGATTTGTATCCCGAGTACAGATCATACTACCATCCATTCGGAATCGGCTATGAAATTTATGTCTGGGTTTCCATCCTATATACCACAAGAGGCGACATATTTTCCGTTTTATTCATGGGCCACAACATACACCATTTCACAATACATGCATTTTCTATCTATTCAAAGGCCACAACATGCATCACTCCACAATAATCATGTAAATAAGATTCAATAAATAGTAAAAATACTAATAAAAATGGATGTGGAAAATGCCCTCAAGTCTAACATTTTTCTTTGACTCTCGGATTCGCGTTTCACGGTGATCGGGAGGGTTAAAGCTCCGCAACTTTTCCGGTTCACTGGTTTGCGTCTTTCCTCACTGTTTTGCTGCTCAAGATACTGTTTTGACTCTGTTTTGCTGTTGTCTTGCTGCTGTATTTTGGTCACTGTTTTTTGGTGTTTTAGGCTACTGTTTTTGCGGTTAAAGGGCTGCTGTTTTTATGGTTAAATGGATGCTGTTTATTGGCGTTTTTGGCTGCTTTTTAGGGGTGAGTTTTGGTAGTTTTATGGGGGTGTTCTAGGGGCGGTTTTTCAGTCAAACAGTGAATGTTTTAGGTAGTGATTTTCGGTAATACAGTGGATGTTTTAGGGGCTTTGATTTTCGGTGATGTAAGGTGTTTTTGGGGCTGTAATTTTCAGTGATCTAAGGCTTTTTAAGGGCTGTGTATTAGGCAATCTAAGGTGTTTAGGGGGCTGTGATTTTTCGGTTATGGAGGGAAGAGGATGAGAGAAAATTCTTTGTTGCTTCTTGAGTGTATTAGGCGTGAATTGAGAGGCTTTTTCTTTGCTGTATATGCGTGAGAGTTGGGGGGTTCAAGGGTTGGAATAGCTTTGTTTTTATAGGAAAAGGGGATGGGTGAATCCTTGCTTGACAAGGAAGGGATTTGTGCATTAAAGGAGGATTTGATTTAGTGTTAAACAAGGAAAACCAAAGATTGATTGGAGACAAGATTATGCTTAATTAGGAAGTTCATATATTTAATTTGTTTTGTTTAGGCATGATATTTGTTTAGTTAGGAATATAATAATCTTGATTGATTTTAATTAGGCATGATTTTATTTTAAATTGGTATATGATTTTTAGATTTTATTTAATTTTGTCATGTGTTAAATATGCATTTTATTAATTTGGATGTGTTTTATGGGCTTTGGTGGGCTAATTGGGCTTGGGTGTGAGGCTAGTAGCAAAACCAGAAATACCGACACCGTTCGAACACCGATTCGAACGCTACACGAACGCCCGCAATCTGCTTGACGTTCGAACGTGGTCACGAACGCAGCACGAACGAAAACAGTGAACTTGTGAAATGAATCTGATGACATACTTATTCTGAATTTCCCCTTTCGACGTCTGTTTCCCGCGACTTCCGTGACTTAAAAGGTAGTGTCTCCAAATGAGACTCATCATAGGGACTTATATGCAAAAATGCAGTACCTACAATACCGCCTTTATGGTCGGTTGTAATTAATCTTAAATTGACTTAATCAGGATACCGCCTTTATGGTCGGTTGGTAATATCATGCAAAGTTAATATATTATAATAAGGGAGATATCTTAAATAGAAGTAATAAAAGTGGATCTTCTAACCCCATAATTTTCTTTATTGCTTTATTTACCTTTTTAATTTCCAATGATTTACTTTATGTCATCTACTTTATTTAAGCTTATACTAGTCCTAGATATGTGTTGTAACTAAACTCGTTATCTGGGGTTGTGATGAATTCCAATATCACCGGTTTATAAAGGGTTATTCTATGTCTTGGGTAATATAAAGGTTTATTTATTAAGTCTTAAGCTTAATGCTTCTTGTTAACTGGCATTAATAAGATTGATCTGGTAAACTTAAAATGAACTTGACGAAGGGATTTTAGGTTTCAGCCTTAGACTTAATAGCCCACGATCTCCCTTAAGGATTAGATATCCCTTAATAGATTTCCTTCCACGATAGACATACATGTCGGGCGGGGGTAGCCACAATTGGAACTTAATCTTAATGAATTCAGGTAACTTGGCTACACATAGACATATGATTAATTGGGTTATTTGGCTATTTGCATTTGTCCATAGACAGAGGCTTTTGCAAAAAACTGTGTTCCAGGTTAATAAACCGATATATTGCACAAACACGAGATAACCACTTCATCTTTAAAAGATATTGGAAGAATTCACAACCCTAGATAGTTTAATAATATTGAATTTTCCATTCATCTACTTAGCACTGTTTTATTTACTTGTTTTAATTTTAAATTCACCATCCAATCAAACAACCAATCTATTAGATACTCGTAAACATTTGGCTTCACAAATTAATAACTTAGGTATTAAGTCCTCGTGGATCGATATATTTTATACTACTTGAGCAATACGTGCGCTTGCGTTACGTGAGTAATTTCACCGATCAAGTTTTTGGCGCCGTTACCGGGGACTTATTTATCTTTCACTATTAATTTTGGTGTTAGATACCTTTCTTTGTGTCTAATTTCTTTTTACTTATTATTTTTATTTTCTTGTGTTTCAGGTTCTCAGTCACTATATGAGAATAACAAGAAGCTTTGAAATCCGACAGCTTGACCCAGAAATTGAAAGAACCTTCAGATAGTTGAGAATGGAAAGGCGAGAAGGTCAAGAAGCACTGATCAACATGGAACCTAAACCTTTGGAGGTTGTACCACCAATTCCTATTCGAGACAGAACTATTCTGGTGGTTGACGGCTTCATTTCTTGTATTATTCTTCATCCTTTACCAGCAAATACGTGTGACATCAAAACATGCATACAGATGATACAACAGTCAATTCAATTTAGGGGGAATGCAACTAAAGATCCTAATGCCCACATCGGCAACTTCCTGGAAGTTTACGGCACTTTCCATTACATCCGAGCGGTAGAAGAAGCAATGAGACCGTGTGTTTTTCCATATTCCTTGAAAGACAGAGCTAAGGCTTGGCTACATTCAGTACCAGCAGGTTCCATCACAACTTGGAACACTCTAGCCACCAAATTCCTTGCAAAGTACTTTCCCCAGCTAGAACTGCAAAGCTGAGGAATGACATTACATCTTTTGTACAACATGACTCAGAATCCCTCTGCGAAGCTTGGGAAAGATACAAGGATTTTCTCAGAAAATGTCATCACCATGAGATTGTAAAGTGGCTACAAGTCCAAACCTTCTACAATGGACTTTCTCGACTTATGATAACCATAATTGATGCTGCTACTGGAGGAGCTTTAATGGCAAAAGGAGAAGATCAGGCATGGGACCTAATTGAAGAAATGTCCAAAAATAATTCTTTGTGGGCAACAGAAATGAGCATGATCCAACGAATTACAGGAATTTACGAAGTTGGAGCCAACACAGCAATGAATGCCAAGATGGATCAGATATGCAAATTCATGGAAATTCTTAGCCTGCAAGGTAATGTTGGATCCACAAGTTCACCCAATGGAGGAGCACCAGAGACAAACCAACATGATGAGATGGTGAATTATGTCAACAATTTCAACAAACAGGGGAACAATCCATATTCTAACACTTACAACCCAGGGTGGAGGAATCATCCCAATTTTGCATGGAACAACAATTCAGGGCAAAGGAATAATCCACCACCAGGATTCCAACAGCAAAACAAAGGCCAGGAGTATGAAAAAGAACCAGGAATAATAGAAGTGTTGACTCACTTAAAAAATCTGGAAGCAAAATACGACTCTCAAGCAGCATCATATGATGCTATGTTTCAATCCCAAGCAGTATTAATTCAAAGTCAAGCAGCATCTTTGAAAACTCTGGAGAATCAAATGGGACAATTGGCCAATGCTCAGAGTTATAGACCGCAAGGTAACCTTCCAAGCAACACAGAACCAAATCCAAGGAACCGAGGGAAGAAGCAATGTCAAGCCATTACTTCGAAAAGCGGTACTGAAATCAACAAAGATATTGGAGTCAAGGTATCCACTGAGGAAGTTCCAGAAGAAAGCAGCGAAACAGAATCACAAATGGAGGAAAAAGAGTCAAAAGAAAATGATCGAGAAAAGTTCACTCCGCCTCCACCTTTTCCACAACGTCTCCAGAAAAGTAAACTAGACAAGCAGTTTGCTCGATTCTTGAAGATCTTCAAAAAGCTGCATATAAACATTCCATTTGTAGAAACGTTGGAACAAATGCCCAACTATGTCAAATTCATGAAAGACATTCTATCATGAAAAAGAAGATTACGAGATTACGAGACAGTATCATTGATAGATGAATGCAGTGCATCATTCAAAGGAAGCTTCCCCCAAAGTTGAAAGATCCTAGCAGTTTCACCATCCCTTGCACTATAGGAGAACATTACTTCGGTAAAGCTTTATGTGATTTAGGTGCCAGCATTAAATTGAATGTGCAGGACCAAGAAGTTACCTTCAAACTACAGATTGGAGAAACAATGCCTACCTCAGTTACTCTGCAGCTTGCTGACAGATCGCTCAAAGTTCCGAGAGGTGTAGTGGAAGATATATTGGTTAAAGTCGACAAATTCATTTTCCCTGCGGATTTCATTATCCTTGACATGGATGAAGATAAAGATTTACCTATCATCCTCGGGAGACCATTTTTGGCTACAGGTCTAACTGTTATTGATGTACAAAAAAGAGAACTAACCATGAAAATGCAGGACCAAGAAGTTACCTTCAATGTTTTCAAAGCCATGAAATTCTCGAATGATGAAAATGAGGAGGAATGTTTCAGAATTGATGTTGTAGATAGTATCATCCAGGATACTGATGCAATGCAACTTCCCACGGATAAACTTGAAGCTTGCATCACCAACATGACTGACAGCGAGCTCAATGATGAAATTCTAGAATGTATCAACTATCTTGAAATACCCTTTCGCTTTAAATCGACACCATAGGTGGAAAGTTTGGAACTACCGAAAAAGAAACGAATCAAGCCCTCGATTGAATAACCACCACAGCTAGAACTAAAGCTACTTCCAAACCATCTCAGGTATGCATTCTTAGGAAACTGTTCTGAATTACCTGTGATTATTTCTTCATCGCTAACATTGGAGCAGGAAGATAAGTTGCTGAGAGTGTTACGAGAACACAAGAAAGCCATTGGTTGGACTATAGCAGACATTCGAGGCATTAGCCCATCATTTTGCATACACAAAATTCTAATGAATGATGAGTACAAAGCCACAATGGAGCATCAACAGAGACTAAATCCAATCATGAAGGAGGTCGTGAAGAAAGAAATTATCAAAGGTTGGTGTGGGAACACAGCTACCTGGGCGACGCGTGCTGTCCTAGGCTCGCGGCCTAGTCGGGAGTACGGAGTAGCCACGAGGGACTAAACCGGAGAGTAATGGAGTCGCCACCCGGTGTGAACCGGGAAAATGAGATTTAAGGCCGCACTCACCCCTCGCAAGGGAACACCTCAAACCGTTGGGTTCGGAATGGTCTCTTACTTATGTCACTTGTAATAAAAGGATTTATGTAATAATTTAATCAGGCTTAAATAACACTTATTTCCAAGAGTATCATGCTTCTAAATTCACATATGCAAAATAAAACTCATACTTGCATTCTCATATATCTCACATCTAAGATTGCATGCTTGAAAGTACATCAAAGTAGCAACGAACATACAACTTCATTGGCATACCATGTTCAAGAAAACACAAACATACATACTTAAACATACAAGCATACATGTGGACACTTTTCCAAGTGGTACGTGGAATTGTATCTCAAGTACAGACCGCACTACCGTCCATTCGGATTCGGCTACGGAATTTACGTCTGGGTTTCCATCCGATATACCACAAGAAACAATACTCAAATGTTATAATGACATAAGCATATGAATCGCAATACATTAACATATTTGTATTCATACATGTGGGGATAGCTACTAGGAAAACTATGCATGAAATCTAATGAAGAGGACTCAGTTCAGTGGGTGCGCGTTCGTGTAGCGTTCGTAAATGCGTTCGAACGATAAACAGAAGGTTCGCGTTCATATGGCGTTTGATAACGCGTTCGAACGGAAATGAAACAGAATGCTCACGTTCGTATGGCGTTTGTTACGCGTTCGAACGGAAATGAAACAGAATGCTCTCGTTCGTATGGCGTTCGTGAACGCGTTCGAACAGAGATGAGACCTGATGCATGATAAGGCAAAATGCATGCGCGTTCGAGTTGCGTTCGTAAACGCGTTCGAACGGGAACAGACCTGATGCATGAAATGGGACGCAATACATAAACAACAAAATAAAGGGGCGCGGCGAAGTACTGCCGTAAAGGTGGCCTTTTGGGGCTCTTGATCTCTCAAAGAGAGGACCTTTAGACCAACATACTAAGCCCATGCGCGTCACATCAAATCATGCATACAAACATAAAGATAATCATATCAAACTAAGTATGTCCGATTGAACACATCTTACATCCAACCGAACACACGTCAACCGGCGCGGCTAAGCATCGTGGTAAAGGGCTTTAACCCCTCCCCATAGGGGATCTTTTATTCCACTTACTAAGCCCATGCGCTCGAATGAATCATGCATACAAAAAGTTAATGCAATAATATTAAACGTAATGTGTCCGATTGAACGTATCTCGCATTCAACCGAACACACATCAATCGGTGCGGCAAAGCATCGTGGTGAAGGATTTTAACCCTTCCGATTAGGGGACCTTTCATCGCACTTACTGAGCCCATGCACTCGATTATATCATACACAAATAAGCGATATACATAATTTAAGTGACAAGAAATAGATAAACCAAAGCGACATAAAACAAGAGAAGGTGCCGTTTACTCAAGTGGTACGTGGAGTTGTATCCCAAGTACAGACCGCACTACCGTCCATTCAGATTCGGCTACGGAATTTACGTCTGGGTTTCCATCTTATATACCACAAGAGACGACACTCTTCCATTTCATTCAAGCCACAACATGCATCCATAAACGACTCTCATGCGAATAGAATTCAATAATAAAAGAAACAAATATAAACTAATGAAAAAGTGTCCTCAGGTCTAACCTTTTAAATCACCTCTCGGATGTACGGTGCACGATCGTCGGAAGGGTGGATACTCCGCAACTCTTCCGGTTCACTGTTCTCGTTCGTTGTCTTACTGTTTTGGGTTGTCGTTCTCCATCTTTTGCTGCTGCTTTTGACTCCGATTTGCTACTGATCGGCCTTTGTTTTGCTGCTCACTGTTCAAGTCACCTGTTTTGACGTTTCAACGGACTGTTCCAAGTTTTTTTGTGGGTTTTTAGTGTGGTCTTGTGTGAGTTTTGTGTATCTTATTTGTATGAGCTAGCTAGGGTTGAGAAGGTTGGTGAATGGTTCTTTTTATAGGCAAAGGGTTAGGCTTGACAAGGAAAGGATTTGATTTGGTGTTGGATAAGGGAAGTCAAAGATTGAGGGGGGACAAATCTTGGCTAGATAGGGAGGTTGAATATTTAGTTTATGTTGATTAGGCATACAATATTTTAAGTTTGGGAATAATATATTGGTTGATTGATTTTAACTTGGTATGATTATATTTGATTGGTTTAGATTAGGTATGATATCTTTTTAATTTGGTATGTGATTTTTAGATTTGTTTTGATTTCACCATGTGTTAAATATGTTTTTAAGTGGGCTTGGGCGTGTGGGCCAAGGCTTGGGAGAATTGGGCTTGATGTGAGGCTAGCAGCAAAACCAGAATTACCGACACCGTTCGAACGCCTCCTCGAACGTGGCACGAACGTCCGCAATCTGCCTGACGTTCAAACGAAGTAACGAACGCAGCACCAACGAAGACAGTGAACTTGTTTATTCTGAATTCCCCCTTCCGATAACCGTTTTACGTGATCTCCGTGACTTAAAAGGTAGTGTATCCAAAATGAGAATCATCATAGGGACTTATGTGTAAAAATGCAGTGCCTACAGTCGCCCCCACTTTGATGGGACTTTTGTAATGTGCAACAGTGACAATCCTATCAAAGTTATGCAATGCATTTTCACTTACCTGGCTCGCCAACTGCCACTTGACTCTCCACGTGTTGAGCTGATTTAGGTGGTGAGGTGCTGCGACCCCTGGTTCATTCCCGAACCGTGTTTTGATGTGGTCCATTCCCGAACCGTTGCCGTAAGGTGGTCCATTCCCCAACCGTTACTGTGAGTTGGTCCATTCCCGAACCGTTACTGTGAGGTGTTCATTCCCGAACTGTTATCATGAGGTGGTCCATTCCCGAACCGTTACTGTGAGGTGTCCATTCCCGAACTGTTACTGTAAGTTGGTCCATTCCCGAACCGTTACTGTGAGGTGTCCATTCCCGAACTGTTACTGTAAGGTGGTCCATTCCCGAACCGTTACTGTACGGTGGTCCATTCCCGAACCGTTACTGTAAGGTGGTCCATTCCCGAACTGTTACTGTAAGGTGGTCCATTCCCGAACCGTTACTGTAGGTGTCCATTCTCGAACTGTTACTGTAAGGTGGTCCATTCCCGAACCGTGCTTCCATTCTTGGAGTGCCATTCTCGGCCTGTTCATTCTTGAACTGTGTTCCATTCTTGGATTGCCATTCTCGGCTTGTTCATTCTTGAACTGTCCATTCCCGGACTATATCTCCATTCTCGAAGTGTCATCTCCGACTTGTTCATTCTTGAACTCTGCTCCATTCTTGGATTGCCATTCTCGGCTTGTTCATTCTTGAACTGTGTTCCATTCTTGGAGTGCCATTCTCGGCTTGTTCATTCTTGAACTGTCCATTCCCGGACTATATCTCCATTCTCGGAGTGCCATTCTCGGCAGAACTGATCCGATGTAATGTGGGCCTCGCCCCCCAGAATGCCATACCCGGCAATGCTGATACTGAAGTGATGTGGGCCTCGCCCCCAGAATACCATACCCGGCAAGACTGATACTGATGCTAATACGGGCCTCGCCCCAAACTGATGTTGTTGTGGGCCTTGCCCTAAACTGATGTTGATGTGGGCCTCGGCCCTAACTGCTACTGATTATGGGCTTCGTCCCCAGACTGATACTGATGTGGGCCTCGACCCTCGGGATCCATCCCAAACTGATACTGATGATATGGGCCTCGCCCATGTGATTCGTTCCTGAAGATTGCTGACATTGTACTGTTACTGCTTCTGGTTGGCTTGCATTCGGCGCTTTCTTTTTTCTCCTTTGAAACCTGTTATTACAAAACAGAACAAACACAAAAAGGATGCAAATATGTTACGTGTATGCATGCATGCATGATTGGGTTTCCTATCCCGTTGGGCTAGGTCTTCCTTCAATTCTCTTGGTGACTGCTTAGCTTTCTCTTCCTCAGACAAGCTACTTCTTCAATCTGTCTACGTTGATCGGCTCGGCGAACTAATTCCCTTCCAAGTCTGATATTTTTACTGGCTCTATTTCCCAATTTCTGAATGTCTATCTTATCTTTTCTGTTTGCTTATTTCGAAGGTTCCCCGTGTTCATCACTGGATTCCGTAGTACCAAGGTTGAATACTTTTCTCAAATATACTCATATTGCAGGAGAGTTTCAGCAAAATGAACGTCTTTATTATTATTGAGGAAAAGAGTTCGAAAAAGTAACAAAATCAATGCCATTTAAAAAACTGGATCAAATAGACTAGGAGGAACATCTCCATCATCCGCAGCACTGCCTTCTTCCTCGGCCTATGGTTCTTCACTGCCATCCATGTAAGAAGCTTGGTGGTTGATGGTTTCTTTTCATGGGTTGGGTATTTTATGGGAATCTATGAGATCTTGAATTTCATGCCTGCTGGGTGCAGTTGTCGGTGTCATGGCCATGTAGCTGGTGGAAGTGAAAATAAAGGTTCACATTTATGTGTGGTGGTGGGGGGTGCGGAAGTGGCTTGCCTTCTAAGGGTTTCAAGATTCCTTGTCCTTGTAACTTTTCAAATACCTTCGACAAAGGCCTACCAAGGTTGGAGAATTGCCGGTTACTGATGGCAGCGACTTCGGCAGTAGCGGGCTTAGTCTCAGAATACCCCCCAAAAGTCCGTCTATTCTGGCCATAGGACTTTCTGTTTTCAGCCTCCTCTTCCTCAATATCCATGACAGTTTCCCTCAACTGTCGAAAATCAGAAATCATCGAAGTCATCCTCCTCAGCTTACTATAAATAGAGGGCTTGGTGCCCTTGATGATCATTTTGATTTGGTCCTTCTCAGAGGGCCGAGTCTGCATTTTCAGAAGCTGGCTTCTCCAGCGGTCTACATACTCCTTGAAGCTTTCTTCCAGCTTCTGCTTAGTGTTCTCCAAATCACGGAGTGACAAGTCAATTTCTAAGTCTGTAACATACTGCTTCAGAAAAGCATCAGCTAGTTCCTTCCAATATTCCTTAACCTTCTTCTCAAGGCTATGATACCAAACCACAGGTGCCCCCTCGAGTGACATCCCAAACATCTTTTGGACTTGGCGCTGTGATAGGCCCATTGAACTCATGACTGAGACATATTGCTGCAGATGGACTCTCGGGTCTCCATTCCCATTAAACTTGGCCATGTCGGGCAATTTAAACTGAGCTGGCAGCTGTTCTCCGAACGTCATTGCCTCATAATCTAACAAATCCTCATTCTTACCCCTCATTTTGCGGGTAACTGTTTCAACCTGATCCCGAAGCTTCTGTAACTCTGCCTGAGACCCAGATACTCTGCCTGCTGCATACTCTGCCATATCATCATCAAAAGCGGGGGTATCATCCCCCAACCCATTCGAAGGCTCATCACGCCTCACATTCTCAGAATTTCCCCCGGCACGGGGCACAACCATATTTGTCATGGCAGTAGTCAAGGCTTGCAACTGTTCAGTAATCTTGGCGAAGCTATTTTCCAACTGATCTATTCGGGATACCTCAATATCTGATTCACTCATGTCTGTTCTCAGTATTTTGGTGAGTCTTCCCTCTTTTCTAACCCAACGGGAATCTATGATGGCTTTCAGAACACAAGGGTTAACATGATGTATGTATGTATGGGGTGCATGAGATGCATGTAACATATATAACATACTAAATCAACTTAAATTCTAAAACAAATCGGCCTGTTATCATTTTAGAATCTTCCGGGCTAATCGTCATAGGAGTGAACCCATCCCAGTTTAAATGGCCCAATGAGTTCACATCTCATGACAAAGTGCCCGACTAAACCCAAATGATAACGTTCCGAACACAATCACAAAGTGGCCCATCAATCACTTAGAAGCCTTTGGCCCAATAGTCATGGAATACGTTCTTGTCCCAGTTTAAATGGCCCAACAAGCCCATATCCCATGACAAATGGTCCAAATGGGTTCAAACGACGATGTTCCCAAACACAAGCATAGAAGAAAGATGATGCAAACATGACATAATAATTTCTACAATAATGGCCTATCAACATTTCAGAAGCTTTTGGCCTAATAGTCATAAGGTGCGAACTTGCCCCAGTTTAAATGGCCCAGCAAGCCCGCATTTCTGACAATAGTCCAACTGCATCCAAATGAGATGGTCCACAAGCACATATTCAAGGAAATAATTGTTACTTTAGCCAACCCGGTCTATGGGTGGGTTAGTAAGAGTATAGACAAAGGCTCTCACCGGCGAAGGATGGCCCACAACTAGGTCTCCCCACTCAAGGGTTCGAGCAACCAAGTGAGCGCACCCTTTTTTATACACTAAGGTACGTGCCAATGAGCTATGGTGTGTGACGGACTGTCAAATGGATTTCCCGTTGTAGATTCCCCAGAGGGAAGGTGGAGCGAGGCTCACTTAAATACCCAAGCCTCTTAGGCTCTTATCGCTTGTTGTCAGGAATAAACAACGAGTCCTCCAAATTAGTCCATCACAAAGGCTACGAGTAGATGGCTATCTAGGTGCCTTCACAGCTTTTCCTTCTAGAAAGGTAGTGAGTGAAGGAAGACACCAAACCATTACCTAGCCTTAAAGTGCCTTTGATTAAACCCTCACTTTATCCACTATAGACACGGTCAATTAAAACATAAATCCAAACATTACAAGACAATATTTCGGGGCCGATTCTCTATCCCCAGTGGAGTCGCCAGACTGTGGGAACACAGCTACCTGGGCGACGCGTGCTGTCCTAGGCTCGCGGCCTAGTCGGGAGTACGGAGTAGCCACGAGGGACTAAACCGGAGAGTAATGGAGTCGCCACCCGGTGTGAACCGGGAAAATGAGATTTAAGGCCGCACTCACCCCTCGCAAGGGAACACCTCAAACCGTTGGGTTCGGAATGGTCCCTTACTTATGTCACTTGTAATAAAAGGATTTATGTAATAATTTAATCAGGCTTAAATAACACTTATTTCCAAGAGTATCATGCTTCTAAATTCACATATGCAAAATAAAACTCATACTTGCATTTCTCATATATCTCACATCTAAGATTGCATGCTTGAAAGTACATCAAAGTAGCAACGAACATACAACTTCATTGGCATACCATGTTCAAGAAAACACAAACATACATACTTAAACATACAAGCATACATGTGGACACTTTTCCAAGTGGTACGTGGAATTGTATCCCAAGTACAGACCGCACTACCGTCCATTCGGATTCGGCTACGGAATTTACGTCTGGGTTTCCATCCGATATACCACAAGAAACAATACTCAAATGTTATAATGACATAAGCATATGAATCGCAATACATTAACATATTTGTATTCATACATGTGGGGATAGCTACTAGGAAAACTATGCATGAAATCTAATGAAGAGGACTCAGTTCAGTGGGTGCGCGTTCGTGTAGCGTTCGTAAACGCGATCGAACGATAAACAGAAAGTTCGCGTTCGTATGGCGTTTGATAACGCGTTCGAACGGAAATGAAACAGAATGCTCACGTTCGTATGGCGTTTGTTACGCGTTCGAACGGAAATGAAACAGAATGCTCTCGTTCGTATGGCATTCGTGAACGCGTTCGAACGGAGATGAGACCTGATGCATGATAAGGCAAAATGCATGCGCGTTCGAGTTGCGTTCGTAAACGCGTTCGAACGGGAACAGACCTGATGCATGAAATGGGACGCAATACATAAACAACAAAATAAAGGGGCGCGGCGAAGTACTGCCGTAAAGGTGGCCTTTTGGGGCTCTTGATCTCTCAAAGAGAGGACCTTTAGACCAACATACTAAGCCCATGCGCGTCACATCAAATCATGCATACAAACATAAAGACAATCATATCAAACTAAGTATGTCCGATTGAACACATCTTACATCCAACCGAACACACGTCAACCGGCGCGGCTAAGCATCGTGGTAAAGGGCTTTAACCCCTCCCCATAGGGGATCTTTCATTCCACTTACTAAGCCCATGCGCTCGATTGAATCATGCATACAAAAGTTAAAGCAATAATATTAAACGTAATGTGTCCGATTGAACGTATCTCGCATTCAACCGAACACACATCAATCGGTGCGGCAAAGCATCGTGGTGAAGGATTTTAACCCTTCCGATTAGGAGACCTTTCATCGCACTTACTGAGCCCATGTACTCGATTATATCATACACAAATAAGCGATATACAGAATTTAAGTGACAAGAAATAGATAAACCAAAGCGACACAAAAAAAAAAGAAGGTGTCGTTTACTCAAGTGGTACGTGGAGTTGTATCCCAAGTACAGACCGCACTACCGTCCATTCGGATTCGGCTACGGAATTTACGTCTGGGTTTCCATCCTATATACCACAAGAGACGACACTCTTCCATTTCATTCAAGCCACAACATGCATCCATAAACGACTCTCATGCAAATAGAATTCAATAATAAAAGAAACAAATATAAACTAATCAAAAAATGCCATCAGGTCTAACCTTTTAAATCACCTCTCGGATGTACGGTGCACGATCGTCGGAAGGTGGATACTCCGCAACTCTCTTTTCGGGTTCATTCACTGTTCTCGTTCGTTGTCTTACTGTTTTGGGTTGTCGTTCTCCATCTTTTGCTGCTGCTTTTGACTCTGATTTGCTACTGTTCGGCCTCTGTTTTGCTGCTCGCTGTTCAGGTCACCTGTTTTGACGTTTCAACGGACTGTTCCAAGTTTTTGTTTGGGTTTTTAGTGTGGTCTTGTGTGAGTTGTGTGTATCTTATGTGTATGAGCTAGCTAGGGTTGAGAAGGTTGGTGAATGGTTCTTTTTATAGGCAAAGGGTTAGGCTTGACAAGGAAAGGGATTTGATTTGGTGTTGGATAAGGGAAGTCAAAGATTGAGGGGGGACAAATCTTGGCTAGATAGGGAAGGTTGAATATTTAGTTTATATTGATTAGGCATACAATATTTTAAGTTTGGGAATAATATATTGGTTGATTGATTTTAACTTGGTATGATTATATTTGATTGGTTTAGATTAGGTATGATATCTTTTTAATTTGGTATGTGATTTTTAGATTTGTTTTGATTTCACCATGTGTTAAAAATGTGTTTTAAGTGGGCTTGGGCGTGTGGGCCAAGGCTTGGGCGAATTGGGCTTGATGTGAGGCTAGCAGCAAAACCAGAATTACCGACACCGTTCGAACGCCTCCTCGAACGTGGCACGAACGTCCGCAATCTGCCTGACGTTCGAACGAAGTAACGAACGCAGCACCAACGAAGACAGTGAACTTGTTTATTCTGAATTCCCCCTTCCGATGTCCGTTTTCCGTGATCTCCGTGACTTAAAAGGTAGTGTCTCCAAAATGAGACTCATCATAAGGACTTATGTGTAAAAATGCAGTGCCTACATTCGCCCCCACTTTGATGGGACTTGTGTAATGTGCAACAGTGACAATCCTATCAAAGTTATGCAATGCATTTTCACTTACCTGGCTCGCCAACTGCCACTTGACTCTCCACGTGTTGAGCTGATTTAGGTGGTGAGGTGCTGCGACCCCTGGTTCATTCCCGAACCGTGTTGTGATGTGTTCCATTCCCGAACCGTTGCCGTAAGGTGGTCCATTCCCCAACCGTTACTGTGAGTTGGTCCATTCCCAAACCGTTACTGTGAGGTGTTCATTCCCAAACTGTTATCATGAGGTGGTCCATTCCCGAACTGTTACTGTAAGTTGGTCCATTCCCGAACCGTTACTGTGAGGTGTCCATTCCCGAACTGTTACTGTAAGTTGGTCCATTCCCGAACCGTTACTGTGAGGTGTCCATTCCCGAACCGTTACTGTAAGGTGGTCCATTCCCGAACTGTTACTGTAAGGTGGTCCATTCCCGAACCGTTACTGTGAGGTGTCCATTCTCGAACTGTTACTGTAAGGTGGTCCATTCCCGAACCGTGCTTCCATTCTTGGAGTGCCATTCTCGGCCTGTTCATTCTTGAACTGTGTTCCATTCTTGGATTGCCATTCTCGGCTTGTTCATTCTTGAACTGTCCATTCCCGGACTATATCTCCATTCTCGGAGTGTCATCTCCGACTTGTTCCTTCTTGAACTCTGCTCCATTCTTGGATTGCCATTCTCGGCTTGTTCATTCTTGAACTGTGTTTCCATTCTTGGAGTGCCATTCTCGTCTTGTCCATTCTTGAACTGTCCATTCCCGGACTATATCTCCATTCTCGGAGTGCCATTTTTCGGCAGAACTGATCCGATGTAATGTGGGTCTCGCCCCCCAGAATGCCATACCCGGCAATGCTGATACTTTTGCTTTCCGTATGATTCCATTTGGACTATGTAATGCTCCTGCCACATTTCAACGTTGCATGATGGCCATCTTCTCATAGATGCTGGAACAAAGTATGGAGGTTTTCATGGATGATTTTTCTGTGTTTGGAGACTCGTTCGACCACTACTTGCAAAATTTGAAAAAAATGTTACAAAGATGCGAAGATACCAACCTGGTACTCAACTGTGAGAAATGCCACTTCATGGTGCAGGAATGTATTTTCCTGGGACATCGGATCTCATAAAAGAGAATTGAGGTAGACAAAGCAAGGATCGAGACAATTGAAAAACTACATCCACCATCATTTGTCAAAGGGATTCGTAGTTTTCTCGGATATGCAGGCTTTTACGAGAGATTTATCAAAGACTTCTCCAAGATTACTAAACCTCTATGCAATTTGTTGGAGAAAGACGTGCCTTTCAAATTCACCAAAGAATGCCACGAAGCTTTTGAGATCTTAAAACAGAAGCTGGTCTCTACCCCCCTCATAGTAGCACAAGACTGGACCCTTCCATTTGAGGTGATGTGTGATGCTAGTGATTTTGTTGTAGGTGCAGTTTTGGGACAACGCAAAGCAAAAAATTTCCATACCATTTACTAATCCAACAAAACTCTGAATGAAGCACAACTCAACTACACAACAACTGAAAAAGAGTTGCTCGCAGTTGTGTTTGCTTTTGATAAATTATGTTCCTATCAGCTGGGTCCCAAAGTGGTGGTCTACACAGATCATTCAGCAATCAAATACCTGGTCGCGAAGAAAGATGCCAAACCTAGATTGATCCGTGGGGTGCTTCTGCTGCTAGAATTTTACGTAGAGATCCGAGACAGGAAAGAGACAGAAAACCAAGTGGCAGTTCACTTATCGAGGCTCGAGGATGGAGAAACAGTTGGCAACGAATTGACAATCAAAGAAACTTTTCCAGATGAACAGTTTGTAATATTCAGTGCTCTAGTTTAATTGGATGAAGCATCTAAAAAAATGATGGAATATAAAAGAAAAATTAAACATCTCATATCTGAGTAATTAAGTCCGTAGGTGTGTTTTAACACCTAGTGCCCTAAAACCAACTGGTTTGGTAGTCACTGACCTAAAGCTCGCTACATGGATTAAAAATGTTATATAAAAAAATGATATCTGAAATCCGAGTAATTAAGTCTGTAAGGGTGTCTTAACACCTAGTTCCCTAAAGCAAACTGTCTTGGGAGTCACTCACCTAAAGCTCGCTACATGGATTAAAGGTATTATATATAAATAAAAAAAAATCCATTGCTAAAAATGTGTGAATTCTAATATAACTTTAGGACAAAAATATTACTCTCTTTTCTACTACACTTATGAATATTGTGGGCACAATGATTTGATTAATAGTTTGTTAGTTTTGTATATGGAGAATGGTAAAAATAATCAGAGAATTTACTTATTTGGTAATTTATAAAGAAAGAAAACAACTATTAACTTGGATAAAAAGTTTCACTTGTTTAGTCACTAACTTGTTTATTCTATTTTCTCTTGTCTTTTTGCTTTTGTGTGCATTAGATTGACGTTTGTGAGTATCTTTGATGTAAGCCCTCACGAGACTACAACTCGTCCACTAGGGACACATAGGGGTTTAAAGGCTTGTTGCATAAGCTAAATGCAACTGTGATCCCTACGAAAGTGGCTTAGTTTAATTTTATTTTAAAGTTGTTTATTGTATTTTATTTTGTTATTTTGTTCGAGGACTATAAAAATATTAGGTTTGAGGGTGTGATGAGCGTTAAATATATCAGTATATACCGTCCTTTTTACTTAATATCTTGTATGGTTTCTTGAGTTTTGTGAATATTTTGATGTGTTTTGTGTTATTTTGTAGATAAATAAAACAATAGGACTCTCTGGAATCAAATCAGGGTCAAAACATCGGAAAACGGACAAAAAGAGCAAAAATGTAAATTTCCTGCTAAAATGCGCAGTTTGCTAAAATACGCCGTTTGCTAAAATTTGTCGTCCACTAAAATGCACCGACTGCTATCATGCACCACTAACGTGCGCCGGACACGTGTCAAAATCAGAGAAACTTGCTATCGTGTAAACTTGCTAACATGCGCCTACCACATGTCAACTTCACAACAATTTTGCTAACATGCACCGGACACGTGTCATCATCCCATGCTGCTAACAATACACGTCATTGCTGACGTAGCATCACGACGTGCATAACCTTCTGTGTCACGATGTCGAGCCAATAATTCGGCCAACAGACACGTGTCGTCATCGCGTTGAACGAGTGGCGCATCGTGATGCGCAATGGTTTTGCATCGCAACCCGCGAGGCAAAATTTTACCTATCAATTGAAGCTGAAATCAGAAGGAAAATTCATACCTTCTTCTGGGGAATTCCTTAAGAATACTAAGAAGGTTTTATCTTGTTTGTTTATTTACAGCTTTCTGTATTTAATTTTACGCAATAGAACTTTCTTTACTTTACTTTTCAGTCTTTATTTTTACTGTTCAGTAAGAGGAGGTAACTCCCCTCTGCTGGGGTAAAAGATTAAGCTTTTATTACTAATATTTAGATTAATCTTCCTTAATTATAATATAAACTATTTAAAACCTGACTTAATAGGATACCGCCTTTATGGTCGGTTGGACTTAATCAAATTGATTTTAACCTGACTAAATTGTATACCGCCTTTATGGTCGGTTGGAATTAATCTTAAATTTGACTTAATCGGATACCGCCTTTATGGTCAGTTGGTAATATCATGCAAAGTTAATATATTATAATAAGGGAGATATCTAAAATAGAAGTAATGAAAGTGGATCATCTAACCCCCATCATTTTCTTTATTGCTTTATTTACCTTTTTAATTTCTAATGCTTTACTTTATGTCATCTATTTTATTTAAGCTTTTAATATTCCTAGATATGTGTTGTAACTAAACCATTATCTGGGGTTGTGATGAATTCCAATATCACCGGTTTATAAGGGGTTATTTTGTGTCTTGGATAAAATAAAGGTTTATTTATTAAGTCTTAAGTTTAATGCTTCTTGTTAACTGGCCATTAATAAAATTTATCTGGTAAACTTAAAGTAAACTTGACGAAGGGATTTTAGGTTTCATCCTTAGACTTAATAGCTCATGATCTCCCTTAAGGATTAGATACCCCTTAATAGATTTCCTTCCAGGATAGACATATACCTGTCGGACGGGGATAGCCACAATTGGAACTTAATCTTAATGAATTCAGGTAACTTGGTTGCACGTAGACATATGATTAATTGGGTTATTTGGGTATTTGCATCTGCCCATCGACAGAGGCTTTTACATAAATTCGTGTTCCAGGTTAATAAACCGATATATTACACAAACACGAGATAACCACTTCATCTTTAAAAGATATTGGAAGATTTCACAACAGTAGATAGTTTAATAATATTGAATTTTCCTTTCATCTACTTAGCACTGTTTTATTTACTTATTTTAATTTTAAATTCACCATCCAATCAAACAACCAATCTATTAGATACTCGTAAATATTTGGCTTCACAAATTAATAACTTAGGTATTAAGTCCTCGTGGGATCGATATATTTTATACTACTTGAGCGATACGTGCGCTTGCTTTACGTGAGTGATTTCACCGATCACATGGCCTCTTATGCCCTCCAAATGTTTTAGTCTAAAGTTAGGTATGACCTATTACCTTTGATTTGTCATTTGCTACTGCTTCTTATGCTTTTGTAAGGCATCCGCTTAAGTGTGTTTGTCATTACTAGAAAAACACATGAAGCTCAATGACAAGAGTAGTTGGTTTTGGTGGTATTTTTTCTCTATCATTTCCACTCCATTATTGAGTGTGTTTCCATGACAAAGAAAATATTGGTAGCTTGGAGACAAAAGTGGTTGGCTTTGAGAGAATATAATCTCTACTCTTTGGAAGAGAAAACGATTATACATCATTCACACAAATGCATGTGAGAAAGTAAGAGAGAACTCTAGCAAAAACAAAATAGTTGCAAGAGAGTTTGAGAGAGTTAAAAATTCAGAATCCAGAATTTTTGTTTGATCAATTGTTGAGTGAATATAAAAATTTTCTCAAGTTTTGAGTAGTAAGAAAACTTACTCAAATGTTGAGAGAGAGTTTTCTAAAAGCCAAATACAAATTGTGACAACCTTTTTCTCTAAAAAGTTTAGAGTTTAATCTTTGTGAGTGAAGCCCATTCTTCAACTTGTTGGTTTCGAGATATAGTTCGGAATATCAGGTGGTTGATCCTAGTGTCGGATCATAAAGGAAAGATATCTACAACTATGAAGCTTGTTCACTGCAAGGAATTTAATTCAGTAGCTGTTTGGTTTCAACAAAAGAGAATGTGGAAAAAATTTTCAAGGTCAGTTCGGGTGCCTATTATCGCTTCCGCTGTTTTTTTAGAAAGTCGTTCCCAACACACCAGCCACTAGCCGATGCACAGTGTAATATCCTGAGTTTTTCGGAAAAACACTGGAAGGTCTCCGAATTAATGTTAAGGATTTGGAATGGAGTGATATTTGAAAATAAAAGTTTTGTGGTGGAAAATAAGTCAGAGCATTTAAAAATTAAGTTTCATCGCATTGGAAAAACAGGTGTTTTCGAGAACTAGTTACGTGATTTCTCTTTATATCGTTATACGCATAAAATTTTGTTATTTCGATTATAAAAATTGCAAACAAACTCTGATTAAGCTAATTCTTGAACCATCGGACTCATTTTTTCGAGACGAACAACTTTCATGCTGATCATTTTTCGAAATTTGCATCCGAAGAACTTTCAAAATGTGAAGTTCTGAGAAAGCCCCATAATAGGGTCTTAACTATAATTTCGTGAGGGTCAGAATGTAATTTTCAAAAAATTTTCTATAAATACCCCATAATTTCTTATAATTGCCAAAATTTCAGAACATCCTAAACTATTCCACCCGAGCGCCCATCACCGTTTTTGAGAGAGAGAGGCAGTGAGCTCTATGGCCGGCCTTCGGTCTTCGTCAGACCATCGTGCCAGTGAGTAAAGGGATGTCCGACCACCATGAATCTGCCGGTGGCTGACGAAGGCCTTGAAACCGCCGACAACAGCGAGGAAATGAAGAGATACACATGAGCTTTCATGTTCTAATCTCGGCTCGTCGCTTCGTTTCACAGCTCAAGCCACCTGTCAAATCGAAGCTCTTGGAGAGTACTACAAGTTGACGATGACATATTTTCTATTCCATATACGGTTTCACATGAAACGAGAGAGAAAGCTTCGGTGAATAGTAACCCATGAGTGAACAATAGCTCCGATCGAAATTCTGTCGATTTTAGTGTGTTTCTGGGATTTTTTGGAGTCTGTCTAAGCCCTCGAAATCTTGATAAGATCTCCCGGTAAAATATTATTAATGGTAATTTCATTATGTATATTAGATTGATGTATAAATATGCTGAAAATGACATCGACCTTAGAATATTCATGTAGAAATACTGGACACTGGGTGGTCCGATATTTGGATAGTATTACTATTATAAACTATTCTTAAATAAAATATTCCTAGTCGTTGGTTTTGGAATACATTCGAATTCCTATAACCTAGAAGACTAGCACATGTCGTATATTGGAATTGGAGTTCCAATGGTTTAACCGAATGTACCATGAGCTTGGGAAGCTCGTATAGACATGTGGGTATTCGTTGGAGCGAATATTTAATGACTCACAGGTGATTCCTAATAATTGGAAGTACACACCACCATCAATAGGAATCTCCTCGAGTCATGTATCATATGTGATCCTTTGACTATAGGATAACATTGATTTTATGTGTATCCTATAACACCACGCCAGAGGCAATATGCTAATGGTAGGAGACAAGATTAACCCATCTCCATAAGCCTCCAAAATTCTAGAAAATCGGGAATGATATATCCTAAAACTGGACAACTTGGATCACAGTCCAACATCAAACAGAATCTAAGAAAACATCAAACAAATAAAGGGACCTCAGGTCCATATAAAACACATCAAAATCATATCCTAAGGGCTATATGCCCATATCATCTATCAACACTCAATGGCTCTATGCCCACAACATCGTAAACAATCAAAACGTTTACTTAATATATATACAAACAACGTGCTCAACACTGACCGGTGCAAACACACGCGTATAACGCAAGCGCACGTATCGTTCAAGTAGTATAAAAAGTATCGATCCCACGAGGACTTAAAACCTTATCTATTAATTTTTATGAGGTCAAATGATTACTAGTATCTAACAGGTTTTTTAATTGATTTGAAATGGCGACGATTCTAAATTTAAACACAAGTAAATAAAATTGTTCGAAAGTAGATTTTAAGAAAATTCAATATTAAAAACTATCTAGGGTTGTGATTTATTCCAATATTATTTAAAGATGAAGTGGTTATCTTATAGTTGGGTAAAATATTGATTTATTAACCTGGAACACTAAATTATGTAAAAGCCTCTTCCGATGGTCAATTACAAATACCTAGTATAATCCAATTGAACCATATGTCTATGTCAACCAAATTACCTAGATTCATTAAGGTTAAGTTCCAATTATGGCTACCCCGCCCGACAGGTATATTCCTATCCTGTAAGGAAATCTATTAAAGGGTTATCTATCCTCAAGGAAGATCGTTGGCTATTGAGTCTGAGGTCTTAAACTTAAAATCCCTATGTCTAGTTCATTTTAAGTTTACCTAGTCAATTTAATTAATGGCCAGTTAATTAAAAGTATTAAGATTAATACTCAATAAATAAATCTTTATATTACCCAAACTATAATCTAACACCTTATAAACCGATGATATTGGAAGTCATCACAACCCCAGATACTAATTTAGTTACGACACATAGCTAGGGCTGGTAAAATAAAAGACATAAAATGCTGAAAGTAATTGCGGTAAAGTAAATACTGAAAGGTAAATTACAATAAAATAAATGCTAAGGTAAAAAGGAATTACTTTTACTACTACTAATTTAGATATCTCCCATAAAATAATATATAAACTTGTGATAATATTACCAACCGACCAATCTTGCGGTATTCTGATTAAGTCAAATTAAGTCCAACCAGCCATTAAGGCGGTAATATTTGTCCATAACCAGCCATAAAGGCGGAACCAAAATAAAATTACCAACCGACCAATATAGCGGTATCCTTGATTAGTCAGGTTTAAACCAGATTAAAATAAAATTACCAACCGACCAATATAGCGGTATCCTTTTTAAGTCAAATTTTAAATAGTGAATATATTATTTTTAAGGGAGATTAATCTAAATAGCAATAGTAAAAGAATTACCTTTCACCCTAGCTGGGGAAGTTACCTCCTCATGATGAATAGTAAAAACTGTAAAAAGTAAGAAAGTAAATTACTATTATTACAAAACGTAATTAAAATTATTACAAAACTAAAAAAAATAAAAATTAAAACGAAACTTAGAGAGAGAAGAACTCCTTATTTACATCAAAGAAATGGGAGAGAATGGTACACTGAAATCTGAAATTTTGAGCTCTATTTATAGGCGCGGATAAGGGTCCAGCGTCGCGACGCCAGCTACAGTTCAGCGTCGCGACGCCAGCTACAGTTAATCGTGGCACAATGACGGCTTGACACGTGGCGAGGCGGCTAAAAGCTCAGATCCTTATCCGATGACGTGGCACTGTTCATGACGTCATTGCTTACATCACGCTGACGTGTGGAGGGCGATTTTTGGCAGCGTTAGATCTCGACACGTGGCACCGGCGCACCTTAGCAAGTCCGTTGTGATGGCGACACGTGGCACGGCGCAAGATAGCATGATCGGCGCATTTTAGCAAGCGGCGCACATTAGAAAATTTTCTGATTGGTCCACGTGTCCACGGTGTACGTTAGCAAGTCCGGCGCATGCTGGGCGTCGCGACGCGCAAGGCTTCAGCGTCGCGACGGTAAAATGACGATTTTGCCCTTTTTGTCCAGTTTTTCCTGTTTTGCTCCAAATCACTTCCAGAATGTCCTGAAACTTTATTTATCTACAAAATAACACAAAACACATCAAAATATTCACAAGACTTAAGAAACTATACAAAATATTAGGATAAATGAGTGGGAAATAGTGATATAAATATCACTCATCAAACACGACAAATAAAATATTGATCACAAATCCTAGACCTCTAAAACTTTTCTCAGGACACTAGCGAGGGTGAGTGCCTCTTAGGTGATCCGCGTCTCGAGCATGACTTCCAAAGCTGTCATGGTTGACCAATTTGGAAGCCAACCTATAAAACTAGCAAACTGGTTTGGTGTGAGTTTTAAAAACTCAGAAAGTAACCATGTTACTATTACAACAAACTAGTCAAACATATACAACAAACAAACAAATCTAACATATCAGCAGTTTATCAGAATTATTAAATTGTTACAAGTTTAGATTTATCAACTTTTATTATCCTTTATACTTTACCATGACAAATTCTCATATATGCCAATTTATTAGCCAAACATTCGAATCTCACAAAGTATCATTTTGAACATCACAGAACAAGTCATTTTACATCGAATTCATTTCCATCATATAAGACGTGAAGTCAGATTTATTATACTTTATTATGACTAAGCATCTTTGAAACATCATCAAATCGATAAAACCAACATATTTCCTTCAAATCAAAACATACTTTCTTCTATTCAAAACTTACTTTCTTTAATTCGGTTATAGACTATCTTCAATACTAAAATATTATTTCTTTAACTTTCTTTATCCACGATAACTTTACAATAGCTTAACACTTGGGGTTCATTTGCATTCACATATACCGTAGCACACTTCTCTTATTTACATGCCTATACAATTTCATAATTCTTATACATATACATATATAAAAAACCAATACAACTTAGCAAACACGTTTTATAACCTCTGATATTCACATCGGTTTCAAATCATCCATTCATTTCACATAAGCATACACGGTCCATACATATCACAAATTCTATCATACACATACATACACTCAGACATATTTACAAACATCATGCAACCAACCACGAAGCACACATAAAAATCGATACATCAAAGATCATATCATTCACTGATCAAACATACTTAGTTTCATATTTCCTATCTGGAAACCTTTAATACAAAACTTATTAATTAAGCATTTTCATTCAAGAAATGCTTAGCTTATACTCATTCCTTATCACACTTAACCATTTCAATCTCTATATAAATAACCCACATGTATAAGTCAATAACAACTTATTCATATTACATACACCTACAAAAACTAAAGCCAATTCATAAATAATGATTTGCTCCATTTACCAATTTTGTATATCCAACCTATACATATCTTAACATCATATACATATACGAATACATGTTTATAGACTTATACATTGACATATTCCTTTACATACACATATTCATGTCATTACAGATTCATACCCTTACGACTCATTTCATACCCAACTTCATATCATATTAATAATAAAGTTCCATACATGTGGTGGTCGATTATCCTAACCATGCGTAACCTTGAACTTTGTTCTCAAGAATATCTCTTATCTATTCTCGTCTTATTCTAAACACTTCAATCATATATATATATATATATATATATATATATATATATATATATATATATATATATATATATATATATATATATATATATATATATTTAAAACACTAATCAATTATTCAAGCACTCATCGTATGAGTTACTTACCTGGCTTCGTTCCAGATCCTAGTCAGGTCTGCCTAAACAAATGGCGAAATACCGTCAGAATCGTAATTTTACAGAATTCTTGAATTAACTAATAAGAAATTCTGGATCTTTTCTGGACAACCCGATGGAGTCCGATTTCAATGATTTTAGTTCTATTATTCTTAAAATATCATTACAAACTAATTTGAGCCACTAGTGAACTTAAATCCTCGATTTACATATTTTTGGAAAATCTTCATAAAAAAATTTTCACAAAACATATCATTACACGTAAAAACTCATTTTTATCAAAAACTTGCATATTCTATCGGATCGATCCAACTCATTTTGTTTTTACTCAGATTCTATCAAATGCACAAATTCAATATACTAATACTCAAACAATTCAATTTATATCAATACTCCACTCTACGAAGCTATTAGATACATCGGAACATTTAACAATAAACTTGAAATTTAAGGATTTTATCGGGAGGTCTTACCGAGATTTCGAGAGCATATACATACTCCAAACGATCCCACGAACAAGCTGGAATTGACGGAATACTGATCGAAGCTACTGTTCACTATGGGTCACTATTCATCTTAATATTCTTTCCTCGTTTCGCACGCAATCGTGCACGGAATAAAAAATCCATCATGGGGTTTCACTCATAAGGATTAAACTCTAAAATTTTTACATGTTGTAGTACTCTCATAGAGCTTCGATTTGGCGTGTGGCTCGGGTCGTGAAACGAGGCAAGGAGTCGGGATCGGGAAATTTACCACACGCGTCTCTCTCATCTCCCTTGTCGTTCACCGACGTGTTGGGGCTGCCGCCGGCCATCACAAGGTGGAGGGGTGGCCGGCGCACCCCTCTGGTCGGTCGCGCCAGACAGCATTGGCCAGTAGGCCGCCGGCGCGACCATGAGTCACCAAAATGTGTTAGGGGATGTGGGGGTCGTATGGGAGAATTTTGAAGGTTATGCCATTTTGGAAATTTCCAAAAAATTTAAGGTATATATAGAAAAATTTTGAAAATTTACATTCTGACCCCGTGAATTTTCAATTAGGCCTCTATTATGGGGTTTCCCTCGAAATTCATATGTTTGAAGCCCTTTTGATGCAAATTTCGAAAAGTATTCAACACAAAAGTTGTTCGTCTCTGAAAAAAAGAGTTTGATGGTTTAAGAATCAACTCGATCAGAGTTCATTTGCTATTTTTATAGATGAAACAATAAACTTTTACGCGTATAACGATATAATCAGAAATCACATAACTGGTTCTCAAAACCACGTGTTTTCCAACAAGATGAAACTTCACTTTAAAATATTCCAACCTATTTCCCCAATACATAAAGTCTTATTTCTGAATATCATTCAGTTCAAAATTCTAAACTTCAATTTGGAAGGCTTATAGAACTGTTCTAAAATAATTTGGGATATTACAGATACTCCACACTTTGATGCCATATATGTCATACACCTTTCATAGTATGACCATTAGATGTTCGTTGGATATGGACTGATGCACTCGTTAATCAAATACGTATCAAGATATGAGGATCTGTCGACCCGTATGTGTACCATAAGGGGTTTATGTATCCATCTGAATAAGTCAAGATTCTTAAGACTTTGGCCAAAGCTAATCACCTAGGGGGATCACATATATTAGAAATGGTTTTTGATTAGTTGTAAAGAATCGTGAACATGTCGACATAAGATGTGCGCCTCGGAAACTTGACGGTGAAATCTATGTTTCCTAAGCACAACTCGGATAGCCTATGACGGAGGGATTGTTTAACATATGTGATGACCTCGACTTATATAGTTTAGAAATATTGTCTGCATTCTTCATGAATTCGAAGGTATCCGGATTACGTACATATAAGCTACGCTTATATGACGAACGTTTCTAGACTTAGAGAGTCCCACAATATGAAGTGTACTCGTTGAACACTTGGGTAGCCGATTATTTTTTATAATAAGTCATATTTGATACTATGATTATCAAATAACATAATTAAGTGTTATTGGATAACATTTATTTTTTACTTTGACCAAATTGGATTAATCCAAAATTACACAATGGCTTTGTCGTAATTTTATAATTATCTCTATCATTTGAGGATATTTTGGTAATTATAAATATGTAATAATAGGTGTATTTGGCTTGATTTAATTGGATTAAATCAAAGTGGTAGACATGTAACTAATCCATTAATTAAATTTTGTCTTGATTTAATTGGATTAAATTAAAGTGGTAGACAAATGTGATTAGACACGCCTAATTATACATATTTGGACAAATTAGATTAAGCCCACATTAAAGTTGATTAGAACTTTTATTAAATAAAAATTGTAAAAGTTTTGCTATAAATAACAAGCTTGAGTAAGGTTTTAATCAAGCTTGAGAAAGCTAAATACAAGCAAGAGTTATAGAAATTAGCCTAAATAAAAGAAATGTTTAGAGAAGTTTTGGAAGATCTCTACAACATTTCAACAATGAGAAATTAAGATTGGATCTTGGAGTAAAACTTTCTAGCATTGGAATCAAGATTAGATCTTGGAGTCAAGCTTGCTAACTTTGGAAGTTCTCCACAACATTTCAACAAAGAGAAGTATTTTGGATCTTTGTATCAAGCTTGCTAGGTAAGTTTGATCTTCTCCGAAAGCTATTTTTCATTAGTGAGATATATAGTGTTGAATTATGTATTGGATACATAATAACATAGCTTGATGTTGAAATTAGAATAATTAATTATGTACGGATTCTTTGGAAGTTTAAACACAATTTGTTTGTGATTGAGTCAAAATATTTATGTTGGACATAAATTTAAAATTAGAGTCTGGAACTCCAGATGAAAGCTTGGAGCTATGACTACCATTCTAAAATCATTTGACCAACTTTGAGTGACTTAGAATTGTTCATGAGTCATTTCATTGTGGGATTATAATTTGGTTTGTGTTTAGGATTCAAAATTTACGCAAGTGCTTATTTAGAATAAATTTATGTTTTTGTAAAAATATTTGATATTTTAAAAAATATGATTTTATTCTATAACATGTATATATAATGATCAATGCGTACAGTGCGCGCACTGCCCGCATTGAAACTTATTTTCTCCCATTTTTGAGTTTCTGAACTTCGATTCAGCCCCGATTTTTTCCTATACACTCGTAATGGAATATAGTATTCCATTAAATCATTTAAAAATATGCTCATGTTTGATATCCATGAGTTAGACCCACTTCCGTTGCGCTGGGCATCGATTCGACCATAAGGGTCCCACTACCGCCCCAACAGAACCTTCAATAGAGCTTGAAGAGAGTGGACGTAGGCAAGTGATTGGGCCGAACCACTATAAAATCAATATCATATCCCTTATCTTTAGATTTTGCAATTTTATTATGAAACAATATTGTGTTTCATAATTGTCTATTAAACTTGAAAGCTTAAAATTGCTAAGATTTATAATTATGTACGTATAATTCTTTAATTATCCATGAAATCATTTTAAATACACTCATGTTTGATATCCATGAGTTAGATCCACTTCCGCTGCGCGGGGCATCGATTCGACCATAAGGGTCCCACTACCGCCCCAACAGAACCTTCAATAAAGCTTAAAGAGATTGGACGTAGGCAAGTGATTGGGCCGAACCACTATAAAATCAATATCATATCCCTTATCTTTAGATTTTGCAATTTTATTATGAAACAATATTGTGTTTCATAATTGTATGTTAAACTTGAAAGCTTAAAATTGCTAAGATTTATAATTCTGTATGTATTTTTTTTTTTTTTTGAAAAAGAAAGAATTTACTTTCATTAAAACAATCAAATGTTTAACAATAGCTGAATGTCGACGGGATAAGTTCCCCGCCAAACGACATGATTAAGACAATGAATAGCTCTATTCGCCAAGAGGTGAGCTACTACATTACACCCTCTAGGCACAAAATTGATAACTATCTGCTTATAGGTTCTAACAATCTCCAAGATTTCCTCAATTATCCAAGCTATCTCAAGACGACTCTCATGAATCTCGGACACTAGGTTAGACACAGCCAGAGAATCAGTTTCAACTATTAGCGGTAAAAAATTTTCTTTAACTGCAAGTTGCAAGCCAAATAAAATCGCTTCAGCTTCCAAAACTGCCACATCCTGCAAAAATTTTGTTTTCCGCATACCCACTATCATAGCTCGCGCCTCCCCATCCTTCACCACTATACCCAATCCAGCGACATTCATGTGTTTGTGTGCTGAAGCATCCACATTGAGTTTAAACCACCCCGAAGGGGGTGGATACCCTTGCATCAATCCATCTACTCCTCTGTCATTTCTCTTCAAAGAAAGAGACAAATTCACCCTTTGATAGTTCATCACCAAAGCTTCGGCCTTCACTGCTACAACCACAAAATCCTTCTGATTACCTTTCATCACTTTGCCATTTCTAGCTGTCCAAATTGCCCAACTATAAGCCACAATTCTGTCCAGGTCATCCATATTTCCTTTTGCAGTTTCAATAAGTAAACCCAACACATCCCTTGACTTAGCCTCACCAACAACACGATCTAAGCCACTATACCTCCACATTTGCTTTGCAAACTTGCATAAGAACAATGCATGAATAACATTCTCCTCCTACCTCTGACATCTCTGACAAAACTTGTTATCAATTATTTTCTTTTTCCATAAGTTATCAGCAGTAGACAGTAAGTTTTGAGCCGCTCTCCACATAAAAATCTTGATCTTCTCAGGCAGATTTAGCTTCCAAATGATGTTCCACTGCATATTAGTAAGGTCCGAACAAGAAGGGTTTTCCGAAAACTTCATTCCAAGGGCTACTTGATATCCGCTCTTCACCGAGTATTCCCCTCTTTTATCATAATGCCAGCAGATATGATCTTCTTTAGGTGCTCTTGGCAGCGGCAAACTGCATATGATATCTATGTCATCTTGATTAAAGCAATTCGTGAGAAGCTCCATATTGCATTGTTGGCCGACTAAAATCAGATTAGATACTAAGGTGTCTTCATGTAATCTGCAAGGAGAGATTGGTTTAAAGGTTATTGGCCTTGGTATCCAATTACTTTTATACACCTTAATGCTCTGACCATTACCAACTAGCCATATCCCTCTCTGTTTAATGATCTCTCTACCCCAAACAATGCTCCTCCATATATATGAAGGTTTTGAACCTATATTAGCTTCCATAAAATTCGAATTTCTGAAGTACCTGGCCTTCAAGATTCTGGCCACAAGTGATTCGGGTTTCTGTAAGATCCTCCAACTTTGCTTAGCCATCAAAGCATGATTGAAACTAGAAATGTCCCTAAACCCCATGCCCCCTCTACTCTTGGCTATGCACATCTTCTCTCATTTTCTCCAATGGATAATGCTCTTTTCTGTTGAAGAACCCCACCAGAATTTTGCCACCTCCATTTGGATGTCATCACATAATCCTTGAGGAATTTTGAAAACACTCATAGCATAGGTCGGGACTGCCTGGGCTACCGCCTTGATCAGAATTTCTTTACCTCCACTTGAAAACACTTTACTGTGCCAGCCCGTAATCTTGTTCATAACTCTGATCTTTAATTCGTTGAAAAAAGATTTCTTCCTCTTGCCAATCATTGATGGCAAACCCAAGTATTTTTCATGTCTTGCCACCACCTTAAAGTTGAGGATTTTCTTAATCAAGACTATTTGAGAGGATGGGACATTACAACTGAAAAACATTGATGATTTCTCAAAATTGAAAATCTGTCCAGAGGCTTGAGCGTAAACGTCCAGTATTCGTTTGAGGTTTTTGCAATCTTGAACATCAGCTCTTGTAAAGATAAGACTGTCATCTGCAAAGAGTAAGTGAGAAATCTGAAGCTCTCTGTTAAAGGGAAGACCCTGAAGCAGCCTCTTGTCCTCTGCTTGCTTCATTAAGTTTGAGAGACCTTCTGCACAAAGAAGAAATAAATATGGTGACAGGGGGCATCCTTGCCTAAGCCCCCTCTGAGGTTTGAAAAAACCCCTAGCCTGACCATTAATCACAACCGAAAAAGAGGAAGTGGAAATGCAGTTTATAATTAGATTAATCCATCGGTTTGGGAAACCCATAACAATCATGCTTTCTTTCAAGAATTCCCACTCCACTCTATCATAAGCTTTACTAATGTCCATCTTTAGAGCAATCCAGCCCTTTTTTTCTACCTTTTGCTTCTCTTATCTTATGCAAACATTCGTACCCTATAATTACATTATCAGTTATGAGTCTTTGAGGGATGAAGGCACTTTGATTGGGAGCAATCAGCTGATGGAGGCAGTTTTTCAGTCTATTAGCCAGTGTTTTCGCTATTATCCTATAAATCACATTGCACAAGCTAATAGGTCTAAACTCACTCACACTACAAGGCTTCTCTGTTTTTGGAATAAGAACAATATGAGTGTGATTTAAGGAGCTGAGATTACCTCCCTGATTCAGCACATGGACGCACGTTTGGATCACTCGCGGCTTGACTGACGCCCAATGTTTCTGGAAAAAGGCTGCTGGCAGCCCATCTGGACCAGGAGCTTTCGAGGGGTTCATCTGCATTAAGGCAGTGGTAATTTCCTCTTCTGAAAAAGGCTTATCCAGCAATTCTGCCATCTCCATTGGCACCTTTCTCGGCATACCCTCCAATGCTTCCTTGAAGTGCTCTTGGTTTGGTCTAGTAGATGTGAATAGGTCTGTGAAGTACTCGCAAATTAGCTCCTCCAAACCATCTTCATCCTCAATCCATCTTCTATTGTTGTCGTACAGCCCTTCGATTTTGTTTTTCCTTCTTCTTGATGATTTCATCCCCCCCCCCCCCCCCCCCTCCTCCTCTCTTGGGTATAGTTGTTACTTGATAGTGATCTTTCATAGTGTCACAGTTTAGGAGCGAGCTTGAGTTGCTTATGGTGTGTAATTGAGGTATGTGGTCTGCACGAAATAAAGCTATATTTGACTGTGGTAAAGATGAGACTGTTTTTATTTGGGATTTTGTGGTGTATTTTGTGGGAGAGTTTCTATCATGCTAGATATACAAGGGCCCATGAAGCTTGTGATAAGGCGATATCATGGCAGTGTCCTTCAAATGGTTGGTTTAAAATTAATGTAGATGTTGCCATGAGTAGTGATGAAGCCTGGCTGGTTTGGGGATAATTGTCTGTAATTCAAATGGCGATGTAATGCTTGCGGCTGTTGATGTTTGCGCTTATCCAAAGGGTGTCGATTATGCTGAAGTTACTGCAGCTCATTTGGGTGTTACTGTTGCTTGTGACGCAAGGCCAATTTTGTTCATTTTTGAGTCTGATTAATAATGTGGTGAAATTGCTTCGTCGGCTGTGTGGCACTTGAAAATAAATTTATTGGGCAGCTCAAGACATTTTTTATGATGCGTCAGGATCAGATTCTTTGTGTTCAACATTCTTTTCCAAGCACTATAAGAGAAATGATCCTGACGCATTATAAATTAGACTTGCCCTAATTATTGTCTTTTCATAAGAAAAAATATAAATTTAATATGACGATGACGATGTCATTAGAATTTCCAAAGAAAAATCTATGTTTTCTTGACATAAAATTACCAATGAAAGGAATTTATAATTCTACAGTCTCCTGTTATTAAGGAAACCCCTTCAGTACAAATATACTAATAATCAATTAGTTACATTTTTAGATAAAGAAATGATTTCAAATTTCTTGTTTCCCAATCCAACAAATTCCTTCATAATTTCATACCATAACAATAATAATCTCATAATGTCATTCCATTTTTGTCATGGAAATATTCAAAGCCTATTTGTGTATAAATAGAATTCTAAGAATAAGAAATTATCAAGTCAACTTTAAAAAATGAGTCTTAGAAGCAAATTATACAAATGTTTGTATTGTTGGTTGCATTGCAAGAGGCCAAATGTACAAGACGAAATGAAGGAAGCCCTGGAGAAAACGTGTATGTCATACTTCCACGTGCTACAGTTGTTACAGTATACAATAATGTAGAAGGAGCAGCAGATCTTACCATTCATTGTAAATCCGGAGATGATGATTTGGGGGTTCATGTTTTAAATCCAGGGGAAGGTTATCACTGGGATTTTTATCCGAATTTTTGGCAAACTACTCTTTACTTTTGTGGAGTGAGTTGGCGAGAAAAATCAGCAACTTTTGATCTCTACATATACAGGAGAGATCACGACAGGTGTAAAACTGATTGCATTTGGAAAGTGCAAGAATCAGGATTGTTTGGCTACGATGTGGACTACAAGAATGAACTCGTCTTAAATTGGCCATAATAAACACCAAATTTTAACCCACCAATATTCAAGCCATCAACAAGTTTCTATTGGTGCGTTTGGTAAAAAATATTATACTGAGAGTATAAATTAATTTATAAGATATGTAATAAACACTAGAGTATAAACTAACTTATAAGTTCTTTATGATGTTTGATTAGATATAGAGTATAAGATAGAGTATAAGTTTTCAAATTACAAATAAAGACATATCGAAAATATTAATACAAACAAACTTGTGTATCAGGAAGACAAAATTATAAAATCACGCCAGCATTTACAAATAAACTAGTTTTTTATTGCGTGCGGTAACGAGTATTAACACTCGTATACGCTACGCGAAACGCAGCCTAAATCCACTAGTGAATATTATGTCATATTCATTAATAGAATGATAGCTCAAATTCCAACTAATTAATACTTATTTATATTTGTTTAATTTTTTAGTCTATATTATCATATATGCTTTCTGAAAATTTACATGTGGAAGCTAAGTCGTGACTCATGATGAAGTATTAAAAATACGAATGTCATATTTCCTAGGTCAAAAATAGATATAAATCTACAAGAATTTTCCAAACTTCAAATTTTTTGTATGCAGTCATCCAAATGCACTCTCCAGATCACGATGTTATTACATTCTGCAAATATATAGATATATTGATTATATATTTGAGTTTTTTTGGGTATCTTCCTTTATATTGAATTGACAGGTTGTCACATTTTACAATTTGGTACAAATAAATGATAAATAATTATTTCGTTTCCTGATTTACATAGTCTAATTATGTGTCCCCAAGGGGTGTGGCTTGGTGGTGTAGGGTCCAGGATCTCACCTTGAGGTTCTGGGTTCGAATCCAGGGGGTGCACTTCTTGTAAGAGTCTAGGACAGCCGGTGGTTTTACCTGCGCTGCGGCCCAAAATGAGTGGTTTGGTGGCGGGGTTTCCATCGTTTCCAAAAAAAAAAAATAATAAAAAAAATTAAAAAAAAAAATAGTCTAATTATGTGTATTTTTCTGCCATATACCACTAGGAGAAAATTTTGGTATTTAATTTTTTTTCCCTTGGCCAGAAACCTATTTCAGCTTTGGTTAATTAAAACAATGCCAAGTGTCAATAACTAACCGAGCTATGTTTCACGTGATATTATTAACTAATAAGTTTAACAAAATTTCCTGTTTCCCAATCCAACAAAATTCCTTCGAAATTTCTTACCATAACAATAATAATCTCATCATGTCATTCAATTTTTGTCATGAAAAATATTCAAAGCTTATTTGTGAATAAATAGAACTCTAAGAATAAAAAATGTTATCAAGTCAACTTTCAATAATGAGTCTTACAAGAAACTGAAGAAATGACATTTCGAAGTGTTGACACTACATGTAATTCTTCTTCCAAATGATTTGACTCAGTGACCAGATCTTATTCCTACTGAATATCTAATTTCTTTGAATTTCCCTGGATTGCCAAATCATATTTTATGGTAAAAAAAAGGACTAATAATTACCCATTTATCTTCAAATGTCATCAAATCTAAGATAATAATAGGCAGCGGCAAAGGTGCTCGAGTTTCATCCCACGAATCACACTTTCACCATCTGATGTTAAACTTCCTTTTGTCCTGAAAAGGCTCCAGTTCTCAATCTCATTTTGTTTTTCTATGACTATCAACAAAAGCCAAGGTAGCTTTATTTGACAATTTTCCTCGATCAACTTGCTTCACATTGTCCTAGACACAGAGTTTATTGTGACAACAACGTAGTCATCATTCAACAGTAAGTCAATATTCATACACACAATTGTATTATATTGTTGAAGTAGACTATTTGTTGTTGTTCTAGAAATCACTTATTTTGCTTGAACACTCATGATGTTTTCTTCCAAAAATCGTGATGAATGTGTTGTACCTGGTATTAGACTAACTAATTTAGAACATGCGCGATGCACGGGCATCATTTAGATTTATTTCATTTGCATGAAGACTCATGATATAGTTTTATTTGGCATATAAGGGTTATTTGTGAATTTCTTAAGAACCAAAACTTCTAAAACAACAAATATTCAAACTGAAAACAACTAACACAAGTGAGATTTTAAAAAATACCTCATATGTTTTCTTCTCTTCAAAATCATATATGCCATTAACTTCCAAGGCAAAGAGTGTTATGTAATTGAAGAGCCTTGAGAGAAACATTCAAGAATAGTGAGTCAAAAATACCAGAGTTAGGGTCAGGGCGACGTCAACAAGTCAGGATCATAACCTAAAAAGAAACGCTGAAGAATAATGAGTAGAAACTCCAGAGTCACGATCTGCATAAAGACTATGTTAGCAAGTCAAGGTCAAAATCTGGAGAGAAACACTCAAAAATACTGAGTCAAAAAAACTGAGTCTCTATCAAGATTGATGCTCAATAGAAATCCCCAGAGTCAGGGTCTGCATCAAGTAATGCGTAAAGAAGCGAGCTCCAACCTCCTTAGATTCATGGCCTACATCAGTAGTGCTTCAGCAAAACAGGGTCAGAACCTGGGGAGAAACACTCAAGCATACTAAATAGGAACTCTAAAGTCAGAGTCTGCATTAAGACACAAGTAAGGGTCAAAATCTGGAGAAAAACGCTCAAGAATAGAGTAGAAACTCCAAAGTTAGGGTATGCATTAGGACTACGTCAGCAAGTCAGGGTCAAAATCTGAAGATAAACACTCTAGAATACTGAGTCAAAAAATTGACTCTCTCAGGAAGACTCAAAAGAGAAACTGCAGAATCAAAGTCTGCATCAGAAAATGTGTAAAGAAAGAGTCACAACCTCCTTAGAGTCAAGGTCTGCATCAGTATTTCGTTAGCAAGACAGGGTTAGAACGTGGAGAGAAACACTCAAGCATACTGAGTAGGAACTCTAGAGTCAGGACTACGTTAGCAAGTCAAAATCGGAGCCCGGAGAGAAAAGCTCAAAAATAATGAGTCAAAAATACCAGTCATGAATGCTCAAGAGAAACCCAGAGTCAAAGTCTGCATAAAGAAATGAGCAAAGAAATATCCCTAAACTCTTTAGAGTCAATGGATGCATCAGGACTACGTCAACAAGTCAGGGTCAGAACCTAGAGAGGAACGCTTAAGAATACTGAGTATAAATACCATAATCAGGGCATGCACCATGACTACGTCGGCAAGTCAGGGTTAGAACTTGGAGAGAAACGCTCAAGCATATTGTGTCAAAATTATCAGCCTCATGATCTGCATAAAGACTACATCAGCAAGTCAGGGTCAGAGCCTGGAGAGAAAAGCTCCAGAATAGTGAGTTAAAAATACCAAAGTCAGGGTCTATACCATGACTACGTCAGCAAGTCAGGGTCAGACCCTAGAGAGAAGCATTCAAAAATATAGTAGAAACTATCTGGAGTCAGGGTCTGCATCAAAACTATGTAGGTCAGTATCAATCGCATAAATCCCATAATAAAAAATACAGCATAATCATAGAGAATCTATATCATTAAGTTTATCGATTATTTTATTGTTAAAAAAATAATTGAATTCGAATCAATTTTTTTAAGAATGCATAAATTTAACTACCTGCCATATTTGCATCAAGTCAGGGAACAACATCCTTTTGACATCACATATCATCTCAACAGTTAGCACAACTACATTTGATTATAACTTATTATCTTCCTTTGAGAGAATCTATGTAAGAGGTTGTATAGTTGAGAATCTGATATGATCAAAAAATAAAAGTCCAAGGCCGTCCCTCGCCACTTTGATCATTCTTTTGGAGACTTGGGTGACAATATTTTTTCCACTTGCTGTCGTATTTAGACTATAAAGATATGGCTATAAAGATAAGAAACGATAAACTGATACTTGATGACCATGAATAAAAGTCCTTTAAATTTGTGTAATTTCCAATGATGAATCTAAAAAAAAAAAAAAAAAAAAAAAATCTTACATTTAGTTCATGGAAAATTCTTTTCATCACAATAACAAACAAACTTCAACCTGCCAAAAAAATAATAATAATAATAATAATTTTGTTAGGAAATAACATGTGATAAATGTTAATAATAATATTTTCGAGAGCTTTTTTGATTATTTGAAATTTAATAAGTGTCTTTATAGGAATTTGATTTTTTAAGTGATTAGAGTCATTTAAAAATTTCGAGGGTTAATTGGCCAAGTCGCACCATGTCATTAACTAATTTTTTTTTTGGAATTAAGTTTATGTGTATCCATATGCAAAATTATGAGAGAATAGAAAAAAGAAAATAATCAAAATAATGAAATAATGAGGGAACCGAAAAAACAAAATAAATAAGTTTATAAAATTGAGTACTCCATTTGAAATCTTCATTGTATTCGTAAAAACTGAAGTTTACAAACCGTTTATTTTCCTTGAAACCTTTAGATGAAAAAACATCTTCATTCATTCATAGTTATATAATTGAAACATTTTATTCAAGATCCTTAAAAAAAATTCTACAACAAAGATGGGCTACATAACTTAATTAGACAATGAAAAGAAATAATAATACTAATATGACTTAAAAAAGTTAACATAATGTAATCAAAAATATATTTCAACAATTACAACAGCAAATTAATCACCAATGAAACTGCTTCTCATAAAGATCATGATCCTTAATATAGAGATAAATCCCATCTGCAAGCACTCTCCAAAAGCACTTTTGATCACCACACCTTACGGCATCTCTTTGTTCATTAAACATCATGTACTGTCCTCCTGTGCTTCCAAGTATCAAGTCACAATCATAGATGACTGGTGAGCCAACGTTGATGCTGAATCTCCATTTGTATTCTCGTTCATATTCGATTTCATGCCTGCCCAAATCTATTAAACCTGATCTGCAATGAACCGTTAGCTTTGTGCCAGCACCCATGTTATTGGTAATAGAAACTTCGAAACCATGGGATATAGAAACTGCCATGGCCAGAACAAATAAGAGTACACAACTTTTCAAAGGACTCATTGTTTTTTTGTTTTTTTGCTTTCTCTCTATTCTTTAAAGTTGAATTATGGTTATAATCGTCCTGTGTATTGGCCTTTAAATAACATAACAAAAAGTAGCTAAATAAGTAATACAAGCCATAATACGGAGAATCTAGAAAATAAGGCAAGGATGATCCTTGCGCATAAAAGTGTACAACTCAAGTATAAATTAAATTAGGGAATGTTTGAAATTGCATTGGATTCCTAAATAATACCTTAAATGTTAGACAATATTTGGTAAGTTTAGATTGTGTGATTTCAAAAAAATTTAAGTTTTTTAGTCTATTTATATTATTGTGATCGAATCCATAACATGCCTGTTTTATGCATGGATCAAGGAAGACACTTTTTACTTGGGCAATATAATTGCAAAGGTGGAGGAAATAGGCATTAACCACTGGAGAGTAATTCGCTAATAAAGTTGAGCCTCAAACCACATCTTATTGGAGCCTGCCCTAATCTGGCTAAAGGGTATTTTAACTTTATATATAACTAACACATAGCCCACAAACCCCGTATAAAGAGCATATTTTTTAGGTAGATGTGGTCATGGTTCGGTTACGGTTCACCTTTAATTAGGGTGAACCGCGGTTCGGTTACAGTTAATCATTTTTTTATTTTTAAAAAAAAAAAGTTAAGGGATAGAGAAATTGACACTGGTGGTTTATAGTGGTTCGGCCAACTCTTTGCCTACGTCTACTCCCTCAAGCCACTCTTGAAGATTTCCACTAAGTTAAATCCACAACTTACCGAGTTTTATGTGGCTAACTCGTAACCAAGAGTTTTGTCCCCTAGATTCACTCCAAACCTTTACACAAGAGTTTTATCCCTAGGTTCACTCTTAAACCTTTACAAAAAAAATTTATCCCTAGATTCACTCTTAAACCTTTACAATGAGTTTTGTTCCTAGGCTTACTCACAACCTTTACACAAATCACCCTTTTGAGTATATCCACTCACAAAGGGATTTCACTACCACAAGTGTTTAAATAAAGAAGTTTAAGTACAACACACTTTGGCACTCATAAAGATAAAGAAGATTCAAGATGTGAGTTGCTAAGCCAAATATTCTAAGTTCTCTAAATGATATAAAGCTTTATGTAGTGAGCTTTATGATTAAGAGAGTATATAAATAAGAATGTTTGTATCTCTCTTTGTTTTTTCCTTTGAAAAATTGTATTAAGGTTCAAGAACTTGGCAAAAATGAAATTGGGGCTCAATTTATAGAGAAAGTGAAATACTGCCCCGCTCTCTGTCTGAGACCGAAATGCAGTTTCAAAGGCTGGTCTGCCAAAGTATAACAACTATATTACCATTGAAGATTAAAGCGAAATATCATATTACTGGCTGATATGCCGGTTAAACCACCTATATGAGGACTGGTGTACAACCGTCCCGGTTCCAGTGGTTGTGCAAACTCCAGCCGATAGGTATGGTAGACTAGTATGGAGTAGCCTAGTTCCAAAGAGCATGCAAATCTGCCCAAGGTAGAGCAGAGTCACCAGTATGTCAATGTGGGAGGTCGGTATGCCAGTCCCAATGCTAAAATCTTAAGATTCAAAAGTTGAAACCATTTTGCACATGGCCCTAATGCATCTAAATAAATGTGCATATGAGTCCTATGAGCTGATGAATGGTATTTTTATCACTATTTCCCACTCATTTATCCTAATATTTTGTATAGTTTCTTGAGTCTTGTGAATATTTTGATGTGTTTTGTGTTATTTTGTAGATAAATAAAGTTTCAGGACATTCTGGAGGTGATTTGGGGCAAAACAGTGAAAATTGGCGAAAAAGGGCATTTTGGTAATTTACAGCGTCGCGACGCCCAGCATACGCCGAATCTGCTAACATGCGCCTGGTCAACTGGTCAGAATTTGAGAAGTTTGACTTTGCTAATGTGCGCCGTGCCACGTGTCACCATCACAGCCAATCTGCTAACGTGCGCCGTGCCACGTGTCATCATCATATGCTGCCGACACTCAGAGTTGACACGTGTCGCCTCGTCATCAGCCATGTTATCGGTCAAAAAGTCAACTTCGCCATGTGTCACGCCACGTCATCCACCACGTCACAAGGTCAACCAAGTCAACTTGCCACGTCAGCATCAGCCAATCACAGCGTGACACGTGTCGCCACGTGTCACAATCCTATTGTGCCGACAATTGCAATGCCGCGTCATCGCCACGTCAGCGCCACGTCAGCATGACGTCATCACAATAATTGAGTCTTAGCCGCCTTGCCAAGTGTCGCGTGAACAGTCAGCCGCCGTGCCACGTGTCGCCTCCTCAGCGTGCCACGTCGAACTATTCCAGCGTCGCGACGCTGGCTTGGCGTCGCGACGCTGAAGCAAAATTTTTCTATAAAGTCAGCGCGAATTTCAGATTTTGCAGAACAATTCTCTCTCTTCTATTCCATGTAATGAGAGAGTTTCTCTCTCTAGAATCTTTAGTTTTTGATTTTTTACTTTTGTAATTAATTTTTAATTACGTTTTGTAATAATAGTAATTTACTTTCTTTACTTTTTACAGTTTTTACTATTCACATGAGGAGGTAATTTCCCTAGCTAGGGTGAAAGGTAATTCTTTTACTGTTACTATTTAGATTAATCTCCCTTAAAAATAATATATTTACTATTTAAAATACTGATTAATAAAGGATACCGCTATATTGGTCGGTTGGCAATTCAATTTAATCTGGTTTAAACCTGACTAATCAAGGAAACCGCTATATTGGTCGGTTGGTAAGTTTATTTTCTGTTGGTTTGAACCTGATTAATCAAGGATACCGCCAGATTGGTCGGTTGGTAAATTTATTTTGGTACCGCCTTTATGGCTGGATTATGGACAAATATTACCACCTATATGGCTGGTTGAACTTAATTTGACTTAATCAAGATACCGCCAGATTGGTCGGTTGGTAAAATATTATCACAAGTTTATATATTATTTTATGGGAGATATCTAAATTAGTAGTAGTAAAAGTAATTCCTTTTGCCTTAGCATTTTATTTCATTTGTAATTTACTTTTCAGCATTTTACTCACCGCAATTACTTTTCAGCATTTTCATTTTATGTCTTTTAAGTTTTTATTAGCCCTAGTTATGTGTTGTAACTAAATTAGTTATCTGGGGTTGTGATGACTTTTAATATTACCGTTTTATAAGGGGTTAAATTATAGCTTGGGTAATATAAAGATTCTTAATCTTAATGCATTTTTATTAATTGGCCACTAATAAAATTGATATGGTAAATCTAAAATGAACTAGACATAGGGATTTTAGGTTTCAGCCTTAGACTCAATAGCCCACGATCTTCCTTGAGGATAGATAACCCTTTAATAGATTTCCTTACAGGATAGGAATATACCTGTCGGGCGGGGATAGCCATAATTGGAACTTAAACTTAATGAATCCAGATAATTTGGTTGACATAGACATATGGTTCAATTGGGTTAAACTGGGTATTTGTGTCTGACCTTCGACAGAGGCTTACACATAATTTAGTGTTCCAGGTTAATAAATCAATATATTACCCAGCTTTAAAATAACCACTTCATCTTTAAAATAATATTAAAAGAAATCACAACCCTAAATAGTTTTTAATATTGAATTTTCTTAAAATCTACTTTCGAACAATTTTATTTACTTGCCTTTAAATTTAGAATCGTCGTCATTTCAAATCAATTAAACAACCTGTTAGATACTAGTAATAATTCGACCTCATAAAATTAATAACTTAGGTATTAAGTCCTCGTGGGATCGATACTTTTTATACTACTTGAACGATACGTACGCTTGCGTTATACGTGTGTGTTTACGCCGGTCAAGTTTTTGGCGCCGTTGCCGGGGACTTATTTATCTTTTATTATTAGTTTAGGGGTTAGATACATTTACTTGTATCTAATTTCTTTTTACTTATTATCTTTGTTTTTCGTGTGTTTCAGGTTCTCAGATACTTTATGAGACGAACCAGAAGCTTTGAACTCCGACCGCTTGACCCAGAAATTGAAAGAACCATCAGACAGTTGAGAAGGGAAAGGCGAGAAGGCCAAGAAGCAATTGTTAACATGGAACCTGAACCTTTGGAAGTTGCACCACCAATTCCCATTCGAGACAGAACCATTCCGGTGATTGACAGACTCATTTCCTGTATTGTACTTCCTCCATTACCAGCAAATGCGGGTGACATCAAAACTTGCATTCAGATGATTCAGCACTTAGTTCAGTTTGGGGGAAATGCAATTGAAGATCCTAATACTCACATCAGCAACTTCCTGGAAGTTTGCGGCACTTTCAATTACAACCGAGATGCTGAAGAAGCAATGAGACTTCGTGTTTTTCCATACTCCTTGAAGGACAGAGCTAAAGCTTGGCTACATTCACTACCAGCAGGTTCTATCACAACGTGGAACACTTTAGCCACCAAATTTCTTGCAAAATACTTTCCACCAGCCAGAACCGGAAAGCTGAGGAATGACATCACATCCTTTGTATAACAAGATTCAGAAACTCTCTACGAAGCTTGGGAAAGGTACAAAGATTTGCTCCGGAAATGTCCTCACCATGAGATTCCAAAATGGCTTCAAGTCCAAACATTCTATAATGGACTTTCTGGGATAATGAGAACCACAATCGATGCTGCTGCTGGAGGAACTTTAATGGCAAAATGAGAAGATCAAGCATGGGACTTAATCGAAGAAATGGCCAACAATAATTCCTTATGGCCAACAGAAAGGAGCATGATCCAAAGAATTGCAGGAATTTATGAAAGTGGAGCTAATACAACAGTCAACACCAAGTTAGATCAGATATACAAATTCATGGAGACTCTTACCACTGGATTTACAAGATCACCATATGGAGGAGCACCAGAACCAAACCAACTTGAAGAGACGAGACAAATGAACCAGGCATAGCAGAAGTGATGTCTATGTTAAAAAAATACGATGCTATGTTTCAGAGCCAATCAGCTTCCATCAAAGCATGGAGAATCAAATTGGACAACTGGCCAATGCTCAAAGTTACAGACACCGGGTAATCTTCTAGTACCAGAACCAAATCCAAGAAACCGAGGAGAAGCAATTCAAGCCATTACTTTAAAAAGCGGTACTGAAATCAATAAAGATATGGAGCCAACAACTGCTGAGGAAGTTCCAAAAGATAAGTTCCACAAATGGAGGAAAAAGAAGCAAAGGAAAAAGAAGGCAAAGGAAAGGAAGCAAGAGAAAAGAAGCAAAGGAAAAAGAAGCAAAGAAAAGGAACCAGAAAGAATCATTCCACCTCCACCTTTTCCTCAGCGACTTCAGAAAAACAAACTGGACAAGCAGTTTGCTCGTTCCTGGAGGTGTTCAAAAAATTGCATATCAACATCCCATTCGCAGAAGCCTTGGAAGAAATGCCCAGCTATGTTAAATTCATGAAAGATATTCTTTCACGAAAACGAAGATTGGGAGACTACGAGACAGTAGCACTGACGGAAGAATGCAGTGCCATCATTCAAAGAAACTTCCTCCGAAGTTGAAAGATCCTGGCAGTTTCACTGTCCCATGCACCATTGGAGAACATTATATCGGTAAGGCTTTATGTGATTTAGGAGCCAGTGTTAACTTGATGCCTTTTTCTATTTACAGGAAACTGCAGATTGGAGAAGCAATGCCTACCTCAGTCTCGTTACAACTTGCTGATCGAACACTCGCATTTCCAAGGGGTGTTGTTGAAGATGTTCTCGTCAAAGTTGACAAATTGATTCTTCCAGCAGATTTCATCATCCTTGACATGGAAGAAGACAAAGAAATACCTATCATTCTTGGGAGACCATTTTTGGCTACAGGTAAAACTGTGATTGATGTGCAAAAAGGAGAACTAACCATGAAAGTGCAGGACCAAGAAGTGACATTTAATGTTTTCAAAGCTATGAAATTCCGAGCGATGAAAAGGAAGAAGAAGAATGCTTCAGAGTTGATGTTATTGATAGTATCATTCAGAATACTGAGCCAAATCCCACGGATACACTTGAAGCTTGCATCACCAATATGACTGACAGCGAGCTAGATGCTGAAATCCTGGAATGTATCAACTACCTTGACAAACCATTCCGATTCAAAGTAACACCACCAGTTGAAAGCTTGGAACTGCCAAAGAAAGATCGAATCAAGCCTTCGATTGAAGAACCACCACAGCTGGAACTAAAGTTACTTCCGAGCCATCTCAGGTATGCATTTCTTGGAAACTCTTCTGAATTACCTGTTATTATTTCTTCTTCTCTAACATTGGAGCAGGAAGAAAAGTTGCTGAGAGTGTTACGAGAGCACAAGAAAGCCATTGGCTGGACTATAGCAGACATTCGAGGCATTAGTCCATCATTTTTCATGCACAAGATTCTGATGAATGATGAATACAAACCCACAGTGGAGCATCAACGGAGACTCAATCCAATCATAAAGGAAGTTTTGAAGAAAGAAATCATCAAATGGTTGGATGCTGGCATCATTTACCCCATCTCAGACAGCAGTTGGGTGAGTCCTATGCAGTGTGTACCAAAGAAAGGAGGAATTACTGTGGTCACCAATGAAAAGAACGAGCTGATCCCAACAAGAACGGTGACTGGATGGAGAGTATGCATGGATTACAGGAAACTGAACAAAGCCACGAGGAAGGACCATTTTCCGCTACCATTCATTGACCAGATGTTAGACAGACTGGCAGGACATGAGTTCTATTCTTTCTTTCTGGATGGATATTCAGGGTACAATCAGATTGCCATCACACCAGAAGACCAGGAGAAAACTACATTTACATGTCCCTATGGTACTTTTGCTTTCCGCAGGATGCCATTTTGATTATGTAATGCCCCTGCCACATTTCAGCGTTGCATGATGGCCATCTTCTCAGACATGCTGGAGCAGAGTATGGAGGTTTTTATGGATGACTTTTCTGTGTTTGGAGATTCTTTTGACCATTGTTTGCAAAATTTGGAACAGGTGTTACAAAGGTGTGAAGATACAACAAGTACTCACTAAAACTGGGAGAAATGTCCACTTCATGGTGCAAGAAGGCATTGTTCTTGGACACCGGATCTCACAAAAGGGGATTGAGGTAGACAAAGCAAAGATAGAGACAATTGACAAACTAACTACTCCACCAACATCAGTTAAAGGTATTCGAAGTTTTCTTGGACATGCAGGTTTTTACAGGAGATTTATCAAAGACTTTTCCAAGATTGCAAAACCTCTTTGTAATCTTCTAGAGAAAGATGTGACTTTCAACTTCACCACAGAATGCCAGAAAGCCTTTGAAATCTTAAAACAGAAGCAGGTCTCTGCTCCCATCATAGTAGCACCAGACTGGACCATTCCATTTGAGGTAATGTGTGATGCTAGTGATTTTGCTGTAGGTGCAGTTTTGGGACAACGCAAAGCTAGGTTTTCCACACCATTTACTACTCCAGCAGAACTTTGAATGAAGCTCAACTCAACTACACAACCACCGAAAAGGAGTTGCTCGCAGTTGTGTACGCTTTTGACAAATTCCGCTCTTATCTGTTGGGTCCCAAAGTGGTGGTCTACACAGATCATTCAGCAATCAAATATCTGATCACAAAGAAAGATGCCAAACCCAGATTGATCTGTTGGATACTTCTTTTGCAAGAATTCGACGTGGAGATTCGAGACAGGAAAGGAACAGAAAACCAGGTGGCAGATCACTATCGAGGCTCGAGAATGGAGAAACAGCTGGCAAAGAATTATCAATCAAAGAAACTTTTCCAGATGAACAGCTGTTCGCCATGAAACAACAGGAAGTCCCTTGGTATGCTGACTATGTCAATTACATTGTGTCAGGAAAATGGCCGTTGGAATGGACAACTCAGCAACGGAAGAAGTTCTTCAAAGAAGTCAAGCACTATGTCTGGGATGAACCGTACCTGTTTAAACGCTGTGCTGATCAATTACTGAGACGGTGTGTTCCACAGGAGGAGGTCAACAGTGTTTTGCAACACTGTCATTCATCACCATACGGCGGACACTTCAGCGGAAACAAAACTGCAGCCAAAGTCTTTCAATCAGGTTTGTTCTGGCCCACTTTTTAAAGATGCTTATTTTTTTTCTTTTCAATGTGACAAGTGCCAGAGAACGGGGAATATTTCGAGGAGAAACGAAGGACCGTTGCAAAACATTCTGGAAGTGGAGATATTCGATGTATGGGGTATTGATTTCATGGCCCTTTGTTCCATCATTTGGAACTTGTACATCCTGGTTGCTGTAGACTACGTCTCTAAATGGGTCGAAGCAATTGCATGCACTGCCATCCAATGATTCAAAAGTGGTGATCAAATTCCTGAAAAAGAACATTTTCACTCGATTCGGAACACCTCAGGCAATTATCAGCGATGGTGGCTCACATTTCTGCAACAAATACTTTGATGCACTCCTATCCAAATATGGAGTTACTCACAAGATTGCCACAGCTTACCATCCACAGTCAAATGGACAGGTTGAAGTTTCAAACAGAGAGATCAAGAGAATCCTAGAAAGAACCGTTGGATCAACAAGGAGGGACTGGTCAACAAAACTAGATGATGCATTATGGGCCTACAGGACAGCTTGCAAGACCCCCATTGGTATGTCCCCATATCGATTGGTGTTTGGGAAAGCGTGCCATCTGCCAGTTGAGCTTGAGCACAAGGCGTACTGGGCACTGAAGAAGTTGAATTTTGATTCACAAGCTGCAGGAGAGAAAAGACTGCACCAACTCAACGAATTGGAGGAGTTTCGTCTACAGGCTTATGAAAATGCCAAATTGTACAAGGAAAAGACCAAAAAATGGCATGACCGAAAAATAGTGCACAGACAGTTGGAACCAAGGCAGCAGTGTTGTTGTACAACTCGAGGTTAAAACTTTTCCCTGGAAAGTTGAAATCTAGGTGGTCAGGTCCATTTGTGATCACTTAGGTTTTACCATATGGAGCTGTTGAGTTATTGGATCCCAATACCAATAACACATTCAAGGTTAACAGTCAGTGTGTCAAGCACTACTGGGGAGAATCATTTGAGCGACAAAAAGAAAGTGTCACACTTTCAGATCCAGCTAACGTTCAGAAGTAAAAGTCTAGCTGACGACTTTAAAACTTAGCGCTCGCAGAGAGGTAACCCATGCAATTTTTGTATATATTGTGATTTGGTGTGATTTAATTTTGTGTGTTTAGTTTTTGCAGATTAAGTCATTTCAAGATGGAAGAAGCTCTCGCAAATCTTCACAAGCAATTTCCTTCTCTCCCTCAAAAATCTCTGATGAAAGTTTACAAAGCTCGCTTGGAACGAATGAGACTACTGGCGATCCATGGTGTTCCCAATGACATTCGTTGGGTAATTGAAGCACGGATCCGATTGGCAGGTGAGTCTTCTGACTCTTTTATTTCACATATGCCTGGTTTTGGAAGAAGCACCTATGCAAAGAAACGTAGAGCTAAGCAAATGGGTGTTTGTTTCAAATGTGCACGATGGAATTGCAATACTCGTTGTCGTTCTTTAGGAATGGTGTCTGATAATCGCGAAGACAAAATTAATTCATTAGGGGTGGCTTGAGTAAGGAGTCTTTAGATGATATATCTTCGACTCTTGAGACGCATCCCAGTGGATATGTTCACATAGCCTTTCTCAAATTACACACACACAATTTCAAAAAGAAAGATAACTGTTAAGTCTCGGGAATCTGACTCAAAAAGACCCTGTTTGCCAGTTTATAAGAAAATTGGATGGGAAGCTTGTCCCTGACGCATAGACGTCGACCAAGCCGCTACTTTTATTATAATTATTATATCTCTTTCTTTTTCCTAATAATTTGTTTTTTTGTTGTTTTCTTTTATTTTCTCCGACAGGATCCGGATCTTTTTGACTATCACGATTTTTTTAACTAATAATTGTGATTTCGCAGGTACTAGTGCTATTATTTTACTCACCCTTTCCAGGTATTATAAATTCAACTCATCATTGCACTTTTGAAGACATCCAGAGTAAAAAAAATGGAAACCACTTCAAGAAGACGAGTTGAAAATATTTGTGTGTTTTGCGGTAGCACTGTTGGTACTAAACCCAATACATAGAAGCAGCACAGGAATTGGGTCGAGTCTTAGCTGTAAGGAATATGCACTTAATATATGGAGGAGGCAATCTTGGACTAATGGGGATTGTTTCAAAGGCCGTACAGGAGGAGGCAGTCACGTTTTGGGAATCATCCCAAAACCCTTGCAGAGGCAAATCTTATTGAACCATCAAACGGAGAAGAACTGATCGTACCAGGTATGTCTGAACGACTAGTGGAAATGATTAACCGTGTTGATGCTTTTATTGCTTTGCCAGGTGGCTTGGGTACATTGGAGGAAATTTTTATTGTGTTATCTTGGGCGAACCTGAACATACACCAGAAACCAATTGGGCTGTACAACGTTGATGGGTTTTATGATTTTCTTTGTGTGTTTCTTGATGATGCTCGGAGAAATGGGTTCATATCAAAACCTTAAAAGAACTCCTATTTACTGCCAGAACTGCTCCAGATCTAATTGACCAACTCATAGCCTATGAACCAAAAGTTGACCCTATCATTTCAAAGATAAATTGGTCCGAGGACGATCGTGGTAAGAGACGTCGGATTAATCTGGATCTTAACCTTTAATTTCCTGTAGATTTTCAGCTAACCTGGTATTATTTTCTAAACTCTTCTTCTACTGTTTAAGACATTGAGGACAATGTCTCATTTAGGTTTGGGGGAGGGAATTAGTTGATTAGTAACTTGTTTTTAGTTTATGTTGGTTTTTATTTTTAGTCCAAAATTTTTCGAAAAATACAAAAAAAATTGAAAAATTTTCAAAATTACAAAAATATTTTGCATTTTTGTGTTTTTATTTTGACTAAAAAGGTGAAATTGGTAAAGGATAGCTGAGTAAGGAGTTTCACACTCCTGAGACGTATCTCAACCTATTTTCGAAACAAGTTAATTTTTGTTTATTTCCTTTTGAATTATTTAATTTGTGAATTTTCCATAACACTGACTAAAATGAATCTTATATGCTCAGTTGACAGGTATTATCAACATACATGGAAACATACAGACATGAGCTGTAATTGAAAAGTTTGTAATATTCCGTGCTCTAGTTTAATTGGAGGAAGCATCTATAAATAGTAATGGAATAAAAAAAAAAAAAAAATTCTGATGTACAAAAATAAGTATCTAAGATCCGGGTTAAGTCTGTAAGGGTGTTTTAACACCTAGTGCCCTAAAACAAACTGGTTTGGGAGTCACTGGCCAAAGCTCGCTACATGGATCGAATATGCTACAAAAAAATATATTATATCTGAAGTCTGAGTAATTAAGTTCGTAGGGGTGTCTTAACACCTGGTGCCCTAAAGCCAACTGGTTTGGGAGCCACCAACCCAAAGCTCGCTACATAGACGGAAGGTATTGTATATAAATAAAAAGTCAAAATTCAGAAAAAGCAAAGAAAAAATCAGAAAAATCAGAAAAAGTATTCCATTGCTACAAAAGGTGGTGAAATCTGATAGAACTTTAGGACAAAAATATTACTCTCTTATCAACCGCACTTATGACTGTTGTGGGCAAAAATGAGTTGATTAATATTTGTTGGCTGTGTATATGGAGAATGGTAAATATAATCGGAGAATTTACTTATTCGGTAATTTAGAATGAAGCAAAACAACTAGTAACTTGGAGTAGAAGTTTCACCTAATTAGTCACTAACATCTTTATTCTCTTTTCGCTTGTCTTTTTGCTTTTGTGTGCATTAGTTTTATACCCTTTTTACTTTTGAAAAATGTTTGTGGGTATCATTGTTGTAAGCCCTCACGAGACTACAACTCGTCCACTAGGGACACCTAGGGGTTTAAAGGCTTGTTGCATATGCTAAATGCAACCGTGATCCCTACGAAAGTGGCTTAGTTAAATTTTAATTATGTTATTTTATTCTGTTTTGCTCGAGGACTAGCAAAATGTTAGGTTTGGGGGTGTGATGAGTGGTATTTTTATCACTATTCCCACTCATTTATCCTAATATTTTGTATAGTTTCTTGAGTCTTGTGAATATTTTGATGTGTTTTGTGTTATTTTGTAGATAAATAAAGTTCCAGGACATTCTGGAGGTGTTTGGGGCAAAACAGTGAAAATTGGCGAAAAAGGCATTTTGGTAATTTACAGCGCGTCGCGACGCCCAGCATACGCCGAATCTGCTAACATGCGCCTGGTCAACTGGTCAGAATTTGAGAAGTTTGACTTTGCTAACGTGCGCCGTGCCACGTGTCACCATCACAGCCAATCTGCTAACGTGCGCCGTGCCACGTGTCATCATCATATGATGCCGACACTCAGAGTTGACACGTGTCGCCTCGTCATCATCCATGTCATCGGTCAAAAAGTCAACTTCGCCATGTGTCACGCAACGTCATCCACCACGTCACAAGGTCAACCAAGTCAACTTGCCACGTCAGCATCAGCCAATCACAGCGTGACACGTGTCGCCACGTGTCACAATCCTATTGTGCCGACAATTGCAATGCCACATCATCGCCACGTCAGCATGACGTCATCAATGACATCATCACAATAATTGAGTCTTAGCCGCCTTGCCACGTGTCGCGTGAACAGTCAGCCGCCGTGCCACGTGTCACCTCCTCAGCGTGCCACGTCGAACTATTCCAGCGTCGCGACGCTGAAGCAAAATTTTTCTATAAATTCAGCGCGAATTTCAGATTTTGCAGAACAATTCTCTCTCTTCTATTCCGTGTAATGAGAGAGTTTCTCTCTCTAGAATCTTTAGTTTTTAATTTTTTACTTTTGTAATTTATTTTAATTACGTTTTGTAATAATAGTAATTTACTTCTTTACTTTTTACAGTTTTTACTATTCACATGAGGAGGTAATTTCCCCAGCTAGGGTGAAAGGTAATTCTTTTACTGTTACTATTTAGATTAATCTCCCTTAAAAATAATATATTTACTATTTAAAATACTGATTAATAAAGGATACCGCTATATTGGTCGGTTGGCAATTCAATTTAATCTGGTTTAAACCTGACTAATCAAGGAAACCGCTATATTGGTCGGTTGGTAAGTTTATTTTCTGTTGGTTTGAACCTAATTAATCAAGGAACCGCCAGATTGGTCGGTTTGTAAATTTATTTTGGTACCGCCTTTATGGCTGGATTATGGACAAATATTACCACCTATATGGCTGGTTGAACTTAATTTGACTTAATCAGGATACCGCCAGATTGGTCGGTTGGTAAAATATTATCACAAGTTTATATATTATTTTATGGGAGATATCTAAATTAGTAGTAGTAAAAGTAATTCCTTTTGCCTTAGCATTTTATTTCATTTGTAATTTTTTTCAGCATTTTACTCACCTCAATTACTTTTCAGCATTTTCATTTTATGTCTTTTAAGTTTTTATTAGCCATAGTTATGTGTTGTAACTAAATTAGTTATCTGGGGTTGTGATGACTTTTAATATCACTGTTTTATAAGGGGTTAAATTATAGCTTGGGTAATATAAAGATTTATTTATTGAATCTTAATCTTAATGCATTTTTATTAATTGGCCACTAATAAAATTGATATGGTAAATCTAAAATGAACTAGATATAGGGATTTTAGGTTTCAGCCTTAGACTCAATAGCCCACTATCTTCCTTGAGGATAGATAACCCTTTAATAGATTTCCTTACAGGATAGGAATATACCTGTCGGGCGGGGGTAGCCATAATTGGAACTTAACTTAATGAATCCAGATAATTTGGTTGACATAGACATATGGTTCAATGGGTTAAACTGGGTATTTGTGTCTGACCTTCGACAGAGGCTTACACATAATTTAGTGTTCCAGGTTAATAAATCAATATATTACCCAGCTTTAAAATAACCACTTCATCTTTAAAATAATATTAAAAGAAATCACAACCCTAGATGGTTTTAATATTGAATTTTCTTAAAATCTACTTTCGAACAATTTTATTTACTTGCCTTTAAATTAGAATCGTCGTCATTTCAAATCAATTAAACAACCTGTTAGATACTAGTAATAATTTGACCTCATAAAATTAATAACTTAGGTATTAAGTCCTTGTGGGATCGATACTTTTTATACTACTTGAACGATACGTACGCTTGCGTTATACGTGTGTGTTTACGCCGGTCATGAGCTTATAGACTTAAATTCACAACTCACTTACAATGAGAACCCTAAGCTTAGACCACATAAATTTTTTTTTAATAAGCATTAGTCTTCACATCCATTGCTCTTCACCACCAATATACTTCGACGTCTTTTTGTAATGTCCACTAATGCGCGTCGAAGTCTTCTAGTATTGCATCATCAAAATCCATCTTACGAATATGTCGTTAACAATCTCTCATTTTTAATGATGGCAACCTAAAAATTGTGAGCTTTTAAGTGTCCAAATTTGTTGACGATTTTAGCTCCCCCTCAATATTAGTTCTCCCTCAATGTGTGATTGTTTCAATATTGCTCTATAAAACTTACACAAATATATTAGTACAAATTTACTCCCCATTGATACAAGGGTGAGAGTAACAGATGTTTTAATCTCATTCTATGATTTCTCCCCCTTTGACATTATAAAAAAGGATGGTAAAGTAAAAATTAAGCTATATGAGATACCAATTAATATATGTACATAAAACATATCAAAAAGTTCATAAACATGTACACTTAGCATTATCATGCATTTTACCCATTTTGACATACAATTCAATATTCATGAATAGGATCATCAATAGTTATGAAAACGAGATTTCTTGTTCCCTCATCACTCTCCTCCTCGGATGAGGTAGTGTCACTATTGTTGGGGTTTTGGCGCGGGCACAACGGAAGTTCGCGGTTCGAGTGAAATCATAATTTTAAAACTTTTTAAATTACCGAATAAATTATTCAATATCCAATATGATTAATTCATTCATATTTCACCTAAAATGCGTTTTTGACCAAACCGACCACCCAATGCACATGAGGGCTGCCCAGGTCAGTCCCTACAGTACTAGGGCAGTTCATGGGCTGCCCGAACAGTGACCATTTCACTGTTTGAGCAGCCGTCACCTGGTTGGCTCAAAAGTCACCTGGTAACGCCGTTTTTCGCCATTTTCGCATATTTCAACTCCGAAACAGTTTCCGGCAATTGTTCCAACACCCAAAACACATCTAATACATTTATATGACATAATTTTCATCACAATAAACCTTGTTTTTTCAGATATGATTTTGTAACAAAAATTATCAATTTTTCATGCTTTAATCCAACTTTCTCAATATTAATCATATTAATACTAACACTAATCCAAACCACCACCAATGAAGCACCCAAAAACAATTCTAGGCATTACAAGAGTGGTCATAACACTCTAGAATGGCAACATATCATCAAATGATCAAATTGAACAATTATTACCATAATATCATTCAAATCTACTTCACACAAGCACCAAGCCTTAAATTTCATCCTCCAAATCAAAAAGCCCCAAATTCTTAAGAAAAGAAGAAACCCTAGAATCTATCTAGATGATCAAGAAACAAGAAACATGCTTTCTAAGCTTAGGGATATAAAGAATTACCTTTAATTCTCCTAATTCCTTATGTCTTTTTCTTGATTTTCTTCATTTTTTATCTTGAATCATCAAGCAATATTTGAGAGCTTTTTGGAAGAGGAATAATCGGCCTTGGCTAGGGTAGAACAAGAAAATAAAAAAAAAATTTCCTTTAAATCTTGCCAAAACCGACTTACAAGGGGCAATTTGGTTATTTTTGTAATTTAATTTCATTAAATTAAAAACAAGCTTTATGTTGGCAAATCAAATTTGCACACATTAAGCGTAATTAAAATATGCCACATGTATCAATAATAATTAAACATATTACATAACATTTATGTAATATGGATATTATTTAATTATTCAAATATTTAACATTTAAATATCTAAATAATTAATTAATATAATTATTATTATATATGTATTTTATTTACATTAAATAACAAATACATATATTAATGACATGTGTCAAAGTCTCATTTGACAATTAATTAATATGTATCAAATCAAATTTTGTATCAAATACAAATACACATTAATTATTAATTGACCAAAATTACCTAAAGCATGTGTTTTCGTTTAACCGTTTAAACGATTCAAATTAACTCATTTAATCCAGTGAAGTATTATGAATAATTTGTATTATTCATAACGCATTGCCCAAGTGCTCAAAGAGTATACTTCATATTGTGTGACTCTCTAAGTTTAGGTTTATCCGACACGAAATCCAATTTCGTGTCTATAATTCACCCACTGATGAATTATGACGATCACGGATAATCTCGCTAAACTATGCAAGTCGAGGTCATTGCATACGTATAATCCATATGTCACAGGCTATCCATATTATACCTGGGATATAGATAAAAACGTCAAATCCTTATGGTATAATATAGTCAACTTTCAAATTTACGATCTCTAAATAACACTCGAAACTTGCTTCCTAAGTTATACCACAGCCATGGATTTACTAGATCGCAAACACGTGTAGGATACTTATGCCCTGTACACAGGACTGGCGAATTCTATCTTGATACGCACTGGATATCATGAGCATCAGTCCACACCCAACGAACAGGCGAAGGTCTGATCTAAATAGATCAGTGACGTGACTGCCATCAAAGTATGGAGGATAACTCATATATCCATTGTGGTATCTCAAGTCGAAGGATCACTATCCTCGCTCAACTCGAGAAGATTCCTATTGACGTTGGTGTACCATCTATTAGTAAATCTTCAGTGAGTCATTCAGTGTTTACCAAATAAACATCTACATGTCTATACGAGTCTCCCGAGACTCATGGTTCATTGGGATAGACCATCGGACTAAGTCACGATATACGACATGTACTGGTCACGGCGGATTTTACTAACCGACATGTGTTAGCAAATCTTGACCAGGAACTTTATTTAAGGATATACAACTTATAGTGACACTTCCAATGTCAATTACAAACTACGTTGTAACTGAGCACTACACTGTAAATCCTAAGGTCTTTATCTAATATACATGTATCACTAAATCAGATTTAGTTTCAATTTAATCATAATTAGATATCTAATCGTAATTTGATCGAATATGTATATAAAAGACAAGAGGTGCTACCATTAAATAAATAATATTATGGAAAAAGACATTGTTTGTATTCATGAATCGGACATAAATACAATCTGGATTGGCACTCCGAGCACCAACCCTAACAATTTTCGCTCCAAGTTACCTTCAATGATTGCTTCTTGAATTTACCCTTGAATCTCTTCATTGGACAATCGGCAACTACATGACCCGACTTTTCACACTCATAGCATATGTCTTTATCTTTCTTGTGCTTTCGTGGGCAATTCTCATCCCTTTTCTCATCCAACTGAGATTTCCCTTTAGACTTTTCAAATTTGAGGAACTTCTTGGTCAAATGTAGAAACTCATCATCACTATCATCTTCTTCATTGCTAGAGGTAGTATCATCTCATTTTCTCACAAATGACTTAAGGGCAATTTTCTTTTTATTCTTTTCTTAATCTTCCCTTAAATCCATTTTGAGTTCCATCTCATATTCCAACAATTTTCTCACTAAATCATCCAATTTCAAATTTTTGATATTATTTGATTCCTTGATGGAGGAGGTACAAATTCTATACTCTTTAGGGAGTGACCTAAGAATTTTCTTCACTTGATCACTTGAGTCAATATTTTTCCCCAAAGTACTAAGTTGATTCTCAACATTGTGAACCTAGAAATCATTTGCTCAATACCTTCATAGGCTTCCATTTTGAAGTTATCCAACTCGCACATGAATCGGTTGATCTTTCACTCTTTGACTCGACTTGTGCCCTCATTGACCATTTCCAAAGACTTTCATAACTCATATGCATTTTCAAAATCCGGAAGCTTGTTAATTTGACTCCGATCAATCTCTCAAAGAAGATGGTTGAGTGTCTTAGCATTTAAGGAGGATTCCTTGAAATCTTCATCGGTTCATTAATTCAAAATGCGGCTTCGGAAACTCTACACCATTGATATCCTACTTCATTGGCATTCTAGTCTCTTTAGTGATCACTTTAAATGATTGCACGTCAACGACTAGAAGATAGTTCAACATTCTTATCTCCCAATAGCTAATATCAATTTTGGTATAGAATGGAGGTATGGTGGTTGAAAATCCCTCGGTAAGATTTGTTGAGTAGCTTGTAGATTCCATGATCTTTGACTCTTTGACTTGGCTTGTGCTCTCATTGACCATTTCCAAAGACTTTCACAACTCATATGTATTTTCAAATTTCGGAAGCTTGTTAATTTGACTCTGATCAATCTCACAAAGAAGATGGTTGAGTGTCTTAGCATTTAAGGAGACATCCTTGAAATCTTCATCAATCCATTCAAATTTTTTTCAGAAACTCAACATCATTGCTATACTTCTTCATTGGCATTCTAGTCTCTTTAGTGATCACTTTGAAGGATTGCACGTTGACGGCTAGAAAATAGCTCAACATCCTCATCTCTCAATAGCTATAATCAATTCCGTTGTAGAAGAGGGGTCTAGTGGTTGAAAATCCTTTAGCAAGATTTGTTGAGTAGCTTGTAGAGTCCATGATCGATTCTAGGATGGTTAAGTCTTTGTTGAGAATATTTCGCTCTGATACCAATTGAAATTAGACCTACAAGCATACAACAATTACTTCTCTATGCCCAAGAGGAGGGTGAATTGGGTGATGGCCTAATATTACGGAAATATAAATCTTCTCAATTTTATGCTACTAAGTTAGCAGTTTTACCAATTAAGTTTATCAATCAATTTCTCATTCACAATATATCACCAATATGCAAGTTACTAATTGATATGCAAATACAAAAATAAACTTACGATAATTAAAAGTTAAGGACTAGAGAAATTGACATCGGTGGTTTATAGTGGTTCGGCCAACCCTTTGCCTACGTCCACTCCCCCAAACCATGGTTGAAGATTTCCACTAAGTTGAATCCATAACTTACACCTAGTTTTTTGTGGCTCACTCGTAACCAAGAGTTTTGTCCCCTAGGTTCACTCCAAACTTTTACACAAGATTTTTATTCTCAGGTTCACTCTTAAACTTTTACACAAGATTTTTATCCCTAGGTTCACTCTTAAACCTTTACAATGAGTTATGGCAAAGATATTTATTTTAACAAGTGAACCAACCAAATCATGCCATTTCCTAACTTTAGTCATGGAAAAGATATTTATTTTTCAATTACTTTAATTATTTAACAATTAAATAATTAAATACAAATATCTTAAATATATGTATTATATTTACATTAAATATCTCAAATAAATATATTAATGATATATGTCAAATATCTCAATTTGATAATTAATTAATGTGTACTTAATAAAATCAAATATTAAATACAAATACACATTAATTAGGAAATTACAGTTAGGTCCCAATCGCATGTATTTTTTGTTTAACGGTTAAACGACTTATAAATAATCTCCATTATTCATAAAATTTGCCCTAGTGCACTATGGGTATATTTCATTAGTGAGACTCTCTAGATTCAGGCATATCTGTTAAGAAATCAAATTTCGTGTCCATAATTCACCCATCCATAAATTATGACGACAACGGATAAACTCGTTAAATCATACAGGTCGAGGTCATTGCATGCGTATAATCCCTCTGTCACAGGTATTCGGATTATCCCAGAGATATAGATATAAATGTCCTCTCAGGCCTTCATAGCTTGCTGAAGAGCCCACGGATCGCACTAAAGAGATTCTTCGTCGAGGAATGACTTAGAATAGGGTTACTTTCCCGAGATTCCCATGTCCTGAATCCATGAATGTGAGATAAAGTGTTGATCGCAAACCATTCCCTTATGTAGAATAGAGACACAAAATGAACCAGAAGTAGGAACAAACTGAGAGTTAGCAGCATAAACAAAGATGAATTGGAAGAAGAGAGTAGGCAAAGAATGAAGAAAAGAAGATGATGATTCTTGCAGCCTCATCTACGAATATAACACATTTACTATTGGGATAACAAGATTTATATTGTCTAAGCAGTCTGTCTGTAAACCATTGTCGTAAGGCCTCCATTTTTGTGCGGATTAAGGTAAATACCTCCATGCTGTGGCTGTGGGGGTAGGGGCTGTCTCCGCCTGATAGAGGCAGAGGTCGGGGCCACCAGAGCTATCTGCGTTGAGTGTGCCGATGGAAAGAGGAGGGTCGACAAAGTTGAGTGCCAGCACAAAAATAAAAATCGAAAGCGTTAATCTCTATAGGTATAATCATGTCAACGTATCAATTAGCAATCTTCTAAATAACACTCGGAACTTACTTCCGAAGTATAACACGGCCATGGATTTAACATATTGCTAATCATATAATGAATATCTATGCCATGTACACAGGACTGGCGGATCTTATCTTGATACACACGGGATATCATAAGCATGAGTCCACACCTAACGAACAGGCAGAGGTCTGATCTTAATAGATCGGTGAGATGGCTGCCATCTAAGTGTGGATGATAACTCATATATCCACAGTGGTATCTCAAGTCAAAGAATCACTATGATGCTCAACCCGAGAAGATTCTTATTGACGTTGGTGTACCATCTATTAGGTAATCTTCGGTGAGTAGTTCAGTGTTTATCAAATAAACACCTACACGTCTATACGAGTCTCCCGAGACTCATGGTTCATTGGGATAAACCATCGGACCAAGTCCGATATACGACATGTACTAGTCTCATCGGATTTTACTAACCGACCCGTGTCAGTAAATCTTGACTAGGAACTTAATTTGATAATATATTTCTAATAGTGACGCTTCACAATGTCAATTAGAAGCTACGTTGTAATTGCGCACTACATTATATATTATCGGGTCTTTGTCTAATATATATATATATCACTAAATACAATTTAGTTTTAATCTAATGAATTAGATCGAATATATATAATAAAAAACAAGAGGTGCTATCATTAATAAGTAATATTATGGAAAAAAAAATTATTGCTCGTATTCATGAATCAGACATAAATATGACCGGCGTAAACACACACGTATAACGCAAGCGCACGTATCGTTCAAGTAGTATAAAAATATCAATCCCACGAGGACTTAATTCCTACTGTTGTTATTAATTATTGATACTATTTATTTACAGGTATCTAATTATAGGGAGAAAAGAATTGATTGCTTTTGGTTGGTTAAATGTGGATTTGCTAAATAAAATAAAAACAGACTCAAAAGAAAAGACTCAAGGATCTAGGGTCGTGACTCCACATAATATTATTATAAAGATGAATTGATTCTCTTATTTATGTGTAATAAATCAGATTGCTAACCTGGAACACGAAAATATGCAAAAGCCTATGTCGATGGTCAGACGCAAATACCCAGTATAACCCAATTGAACCATATGTCTATGTCAACCAAATTACCTGGATTCATTAAGATTAAGTTCCAATTATGGCTACCCCCACCCGACAGGTATATGTCTATCCTGTAAGGAAATTTATTAAAGGGTTATATATCCTCAAGGAAGATCGTGGGCTATTGAATCTAAGGCTGAAACCTAAAATCCATATGTCTAGTCCATATCAATCTTATTGGTGATCAGACAACAAGAAGCATTAAGCTTGAGACTCAATAAACAAACTAAAGAATTACCCATAAAAAGAAAATCAATTATTAAGTGTGGATATTGTGTTTCATCACTTCCCTATAATAAAATAAAATGCTGGGGTTAGAGGATCCACATTTAATATTTCTTATCTAGGAATCTCACTTATTATAATATATAAATTATTTTATGTTCTGCTTTCTCAGGAATGAATAATGTTAAACATTTAAAACCAGCCATATAGGCGGTAATCCATTTAGTCCAAGTACATCAGCCATATAGGCGGTAAAGTAATTTATATTTAACCCGAACATATAGGCGGTAATAAAGTCTGACATTAATTAATCCAGTTAAATTATAATTTATAAATTATAAATAAGTGAGATTTACCTAGATAATTATATTAAAGGTTTCACCTTTACCCCAGCGGAAATTTAAATACAAAACATAAAAGAAAAGAGAAGAAGACGAAGAACTATTATTATTACTGAAAATTAAAATACATAATTAAATATTATTTTTATTTACAAAAACTAGATGCAATCCTCTAAAAACAAGGAAAAGCTCCCAAGGAAAGCACACCAAATGAAGTGGTGAAGACCTGAATTTATAGATATTTTCTGGAACCGGCGTCGCGACGCCAGTGGCCTTGGCGTCGCGACGCCAAGACGCATCTTCGGTCAACACGGGTTGACTATGCGGATTCTGTCGGCACAATCATGTGGTGACACGTGGCTCGCGGTGAAGGTGGTGCAATGAGAAGACGACACGTGGCACACGGGGATTGGCTGAGCTTTCGGTCCAATGAGAATCTGACACGTGGCACGCGCATATGATCAGTCCAATGAGAGCTTGACATGTGGAAGCATGTGATTCGCCAGTGATTCGGTCCAATGAGGAGGCGACATGTGGCACGCGCATAGTTTGGTCCAATAGGATTGCGACACGTGGCATCAGGCGCATTTCAGTTGATCTTCTGTGATGATGACACGTGGCAAGGCGCACGTTAGCATGGCGGATGCACTTTAGGCGTCACGACGCTGAAGTGCTTGGCGTCGCGACGCCGAAAATTACGAAAATGCCCTTTCGTCATTTTTTCTCTATTTTGGCCCCAAATTTCTTCCAATGCTTTCCTAACTTTATTTATCTGCAAAATAACACAAAACACATCAAAACGTTCACAAAACCCGATAAACTATATAAAATATTAGGTTAGATGAGTGGGAAATAGTGATATAAATACCACTCATCACACCACCAAACCTAACATTTTGCTAGTCCTCGAACAAAACACAAAATAATATAACAAAAATTAACTAAGCCACTTTCGTATGGATCACGGTTGCATTTAGCGTATACAACAAGCCTTTAAACCCCTAGGTGTCCCTAGTGGACGAGTTGTAGTCTCGTAAGGGTTTACAGCAATGATACCCCAAACATTTTACAAAAGTAAAAAAGAAAGTAAAACTAATGCACACAAAAGCAAAAAGACAAGCGAAAAGAGAAAAAAGAAGTTAGTGACTAATCGGATGAAACTTCTACTTCAAGTTACTAATTGTTTTGTTTCTTTCTAAATTATCGAATAAGTAAATTCTCTGATTATTTTTACCATTCTCCATATACACGGCCAACAAAATATTAAACAACTCATTTTTGCCCACAACAGTCACAAGTGCAGTTGATAAGAGAGTAATATTTTTGTCCTAAAGTTCTATCAAATTTCACACCTTGTTGTACCAATGGAATAATTTTTCTGATTTTTCTGATTTTTTCTTTGATCTTTTTTTCTTTTATTTATATGCAATATCTTCCGTCTATGTAGCGAGTGTTGGGTCGGTGGCTCCCAAACCAGTTGGCTTTAGGGCACCAGGTGTTAAGACACCCCTACGGACTTAATTACTCAGACTTCAGATATATATATATATTTTTGCAGCATCTTTGATCCATGTAGCGAGCTTTGGACCAGTGACTCCTAAACCAGTTGGTTTTAGGGCACTAGGTGTTAAAACACCCTTACAGACTTAATAACTCGAATCTCAGACATTTTTTTTCTTTTCTTTTTGATTTTTTTTTTACTCCATTGCTTTTTTAGATGTTTCCTCTAATTAAACTAGAGCACTAAATATTACAAACTTTTCAATTACAGTTCATGTCCGTATATTACTATGCATGTTGATAATACCTGCCAACTGAGCATATGAAGATCAATTTTAGTCAGTTTTAAGGAAAATTTACAAATTAAATAATTCAAAAGGAAATAAACAAAAATTAACTTGTTTCGAAATAGGTTTGAGATACGTCTCAGAAGTGGAAACTCCTTACTCAGTTATCTCTTACCAATTTCACCTTTCTAGTCAAAATAAAAACACAAAAACGTAAAATATTTTTGTAATTTTTGAAAAAATTTCAATTTTTTGTATTTTTCGAAAAATTTAGGACTAAAAATAAAAATAACACACAAACTAAAAACAAGGTACTGATCAACTAATTCCCTCCCCCAAACCTAAATGAGACATTGTCCCCAATGTCTTAAATAGTAAAAGAAGAGTTAAGAAAGTCATACCTGGTTAGCTGAAAATCTACGAAAATTACCGATTAAGATCTATGTCCAATTTACGCTTCTTACCACGATCGTTATCTGACCAGTTCAACTTGGAAAGAATGGGGTCGAGTTTTTTTGGTTCAAAGGCTAGGATTTGGTCAATTAATTCTTCGGCCTTTGTTGCAGTCAGGAAAAATCATGTACTGATTTTGTGACGAACTCATGTCTTTTGGCTTCCGCAAGAAATACAACAGAAAATCGAAGAAATGCTCAATGTTAAGTAACCCAATGGGCTTCCGATGAATGTTTAAGTGTGCCCATGATGCTACTGTGAACATTTCTTCAAACGTTCCAAGCCCACCTGGTAACGCAATAAACGCATCCGCAGTATTGATATTTCATGGATTTGTTCAGACATACCTGATACAATGCGTTTATATCCATTTGTTGGTCTAATTAATTATTCGTCCGCCAAAGGTTTTGGAATGATTCCCAAAACATGACCGCCACCTTCATGAACGGCTTTTGAAATGCTTCCCATCATTCCAAGATTTCCACTGCCATATACTAGGTGCATATTTCTCTATGCTATGACTCCCCCCAATTCTTTTACAGCCTCAATGAATTCTGGTTTATTACCAGAATTGGATCCACAGAAAACACAAATTCGCTTGATTTGCTGCTGTGACGGTGCTTCCATTTTCTTTCTCTTATTTGGATGTATATTTGAATGTGTCGAAGAAAGAAATGTAGAGCTGAATTTATAGAACCTGAAAATGGGTGAGTAATAGTAGCACTAGTGCCTGCCAAATGACAATTATTAGATGAACGTTAAAATAAATCGTGAAAAGTCAAAAAGTTTAGATCTTGTCGGCGAAAATAAAGGGAAATAAAAATATAAAAGCAAATCAAAGCAATTATTAAGGTAACGGAATTGTGTACGCAATACGCCACTCGTTTGGTATATAAATCTATTAGGATGTGTCTCAAGATTTCATTCCTTACTCAGCCATCGCTAATGAATTGGTTCTCCTCTTTGTGAAAACATCATTCCTTCTGTCTTAAAATGCTCTGTTTGTGCTTTTCCCTACAAAAATAACACACAAAATTAAAAACTCTACAACATGTATACACAAAATAGAAATTACAACAAAGTGCATGGGTTTCCTCCCTGCTAGCGCTAAATTTTTCGTCTTCAGCCAGACGTGACTGAAATTCATCTGTCAAAGAGGTTTCAGCGTAGATTTGGACGTCCGATTAAAGACAATCCCATGAGCGTTGCTTTTAAAGGGTCTCTTCCAACGGTAAATGGGCAAAAAGAATTTTGTCTCATTCAGTGCTTGTGCCACCTTTTTATTCTTTGTCGCTACATTGGTTCCTGAAAAGAAAGAAAGAAAATCAGGAGGTCTCGTATGGTGCTTGACCTTGAATCGAAGTTCCATTTAATCAAGCTTCTGGGGTGATATCTTTGATTTGTACTCCCCAAAACAGTGATGTTTCGCCTGAATTCACTGGATCTTCAATTTGGTCTGACAATTGCTCCTCCATTTGCTCTGCTTCTTGCTCCACCTTTTCTTCACAGATGTATTTGAAAATTTCTGCATTCAGCTCTTTATCTGTCATCTGTGAAATGCATGCTTCAAAATTATCAACCTGAGGATGTAAAGAAATGTCAGATTTTAGGTCTTCATCCTCTGATCTGGGTGAAATGATTGGTTCAGGTAGATCTTCTTCAAACATTTGTGCAATGGACGCTCCAAGATCTTCATTTTAAGGACACAAAATTCCATCCTCAAGTGTTGACGCAGTTGGTATAAACAGCTCAGTTTCATCTTCGTCAGAGTCAGAATAATAAAAATCAAATTGAGACTTTTCCGGTTCGAGCTCCTGAACTGATACCTCTAATTTTTGATACTGCCCGGCCTCCTCTTCTGCTAAAGTGTCATCATGAAATACTTGGTACTTGAAGGCTTCATCAGTGTCATCTGAAAATGCTTCTTGAGGTATGAAGTTCCGGTTTTCTGTTAATTATCTGATCTGATCTGTCATTCTCTGTATGGATTCTGTTTGACTCTAAAATTGTGCATCAAATTGAGCTTCCCGTTCTTTGAACCAATCTTTGAGCATGTTAAGTATCTGATCTTCCTCTGATGGTTTCATAGGTGGATGGTGGATAAGATGGAAAATGTGATGTCTCTTCGTACCTTGAATGATTCCAATAATTCTGCCACTCTGAAATATATATCTATTGATCGCTCGGGTGGTTACCATCACAAATTACACATCTCCCCATTTTGTTCTGTTGAGCAAATGTAGCATTGCTTAGTTCTGGCATCCAGTGATAATTGTTGGGCTGGACAACAGGCCTCAGAAAACCGGACTGTTGCTCCCAGATTTTGGGTGTATCTTCTAGTAAAGCTCGTAATCTTTCAATCTCCCAAAATTGTTCCATTTTTCAATCACCTGAAAACAAAAGAAAGAAATAAAAATTACATATAAAAATAAAGAAAATTAGATACAAGTAAATTAGATAGCTTCAAAATTAATAACTCAAGAAAAATAAGTCCCCGGCAACGGCGCCAAAAACTTGACCGGCGTAAACACACACGTATAACGCAAGCGCACGTATCGTTCAAGTAGTATAAAAATATCGATCCCACGAGGACTTAATTCCTACAGTTGTTATTAATTATTGATACTATTTATTTACAGGTATCTAATTATAGGGAGAAAAGAATTGATTGCTTTTGGTTGGTTGAATGTGGATTTGCTAAATAAAATAAAAACAGACTCAAAAGAAAAGACTCAAGGATCTAGGGTCGTGACTCCACATAATATTATTATAAAGATGAATTGATTCTCTTATTTATGTGTAATAAATCAGATTGCTAACCTGGAACACGAAAATATGCAAAAGCCTATGTCGATGGTCAGACGCAAATACCCAGTATAACCCAATTGAACCATATGTCTATGTCAACCAAATTACCTGGATTCATTAAGATTAAGTTCCAATTATGGCTACCCCCACCCAACAGGTTTATGTCTATCCTGTAAGGAAATTTATTAAAGGGTTATATATCCTCAAGGAAGATCGTGGGCTATTGAATCTAAGGCTGAAACCTAAAATCCCTATGTCTAGTTCATTTTAAGTTTACCATATCAATCTTATTGGTGATCAGACAACAAGAAGCATTAAGCTTGAGACTCAATAAACAAACTAAAGAATTACCCATAAAAAGAAAATCAATTATTAAGTGTGGATATTGTGTTTCATCACTTCCCTATAATAAAATAAAATGCTGGGGTTAGAGGATCCACATTTAATATTTCTTATCTAGGAATCTCACTTATTATAATATATAAATTATTTTATGTTCTGCTTTCTCAGGAATGAATAATGTTAAACATTTAAAACCAGCCATATAGGCGGTAATCCATTTTGTCCAAGTACACCAGCCATATAGGCGGTAAAGTAATTTATATTTAACCCGACCATATAGGCGGTAATAAAGTCTGACATTAATTAATCCAGTTAATTATAATTTATAAATTATAAATAAGTGAGATTTACCTAGATAATTATATTAAAGGTTTCACCTTTTACCCCAGCGGAAATTTAAATACAAAACATAAAAGAAAAGAGAAGAAGAAGAAGAACTATTATTATTACTGAAAATTAAAATACATAATTAAATATTATTTTTATTTACAAAAACTAGATGCAATCCTCTAAAAACAAGGAAAAGCTCCCAAGGAAAGCACACCAAATGAAGTGGTGAAGACCTGAATTTATAGACATTTTCTGAAACCGGCGTCGCGACGCCAAGACGCATCTTCGGTCAACACGGGTTGACTATGCGGATTCTGTCGGCACAATCATGTGGTGACACGTGGCTCGTAGTGAAGGTGGTGCAATGAGAAGACGACACGTGGCACACGGTGATTGGCTGAGCTTTCGGTCCAATGAGAATCTGACATGTGGCACGCGCATAAGATCGGTCCAATGAGAGCTTGACACGTGGAAGCATGTGATTCGCCAGTGATTCGGTCCAATGAGGAGGCGACACGTGGCACGCGCATAGTTTGGTCTAATATGATTGCGACACGTGGCATCAGGCGCATTTTAGTTGATCTTCTGTGATGATGACACGTGGCAAGGCGCACGTTAGCAAGATCCGGCGCACGTTAGCAAGTCCAATTTCTCAGATTCTGACACGTGTCCCTCGGCGCACGTTAGCATGGCCGGCGCACTTTAGGCGTCGCGACGCTGAAGTGCTTAGCGTCGCGACGCCGAAAATTATGAAAATTCCCTTTTGTCATTTTTTCTCTATTTTGGCCCCAAATTGCTTCCAATGCTTTCCCAACTTTATTTATCTGCAAAATAACACAAAACACATCAAAGCGTTCACAAAACCCGAGAAATTATATAAAATATTAGGTTAGATGAGTGGGAAATAGTGATATAAATACCACTCATCAAAATACGATCCGGATTGGCGCTCCGAGCACCAACCCCAACAATTTATCCCACTTGCTCTAGTGTCAATCCACGGTATCATATACACATCCTAATGTGTATCACATACGCATGGCCCTCAAGAAATCAACTAGCGCTCAAAAGATAGGCAACAACAAGTAAGCCCGCTATGACATATTGAGTTTTTCAAACTAACCCAATTATTTCCTTTAGCCAGCATCATTCATATTTTTGTAGAAACTAAGTTCTACATCAATATGACTCAGATGTCACATCAATATTGTGCTACTGCTATTGAGTTGTCCAAGTATTTGTGGATCAAATCCAAAATACTATGTAGACAACCGCAAGCACAACACCAATTCCAAACTTCTAATCTACAATGTCACTATGCAACTTCATAAGTAGATACTTCATAAGTTGCAACTAATTCCACTCTCATAATGGAATCATCTGTGACACTCCCACTGTATCTTTTCTGACTCTTTATGACGTAGACTGTCTAACGTCATAATTAGACTCAAAACTAATCTGACCCTAATGGTTGCGAACTTTATTCTCCATTAATTAGAAACTCGTTCTTAATATCTCAAAGATAATAAAGAACATGTTTCAAGACACATCTTATGGTCTAGAGTATATCAAAATAAGTCGTAACAATTATGATTAAATTGATATCTCTAATCGCACTTAATATAGTATTCATTATGTCATCATCACATGATACATAAGATTAATTAGACATTCTAATCAATATCTCTTTCGAAAAAGGAATCATCTCTTACAAAATATGAATATTATACATAAGACACACACTAACTGTCAAACAGTTATACTAACTGTCATACAGATTGATATGATACAAGGAGCATCAAGAAAACAAGCCTCGAAGTATGGATCCAAGCATCCAAGGATGAAACCTAATAATCCATTCAAGTTATTTGGCAATAAATGGGTCGAAAATATACAAGCGAAGGCCTCATAGAGGGGGTTAATGTTAATGTTTATTTTAGAGTGGGCCGACTGGTAGGGGCCCTAGGTTTTAATATTGGTGTTTATTCTATAGTGGGCCAAATGTTAGGGGCCCAAGATTTTATTTGTAATAAAGATTATTACCTAGGGTTATTTCTGGTTATCAAAGGAGGTTGATGTCCTTTGTGGCGTTTCAAGCAATTAGGAGTTCGTGAGGCTTTGTTCTTCACGGGTTTCTAATCTTCAAACATCGTTATGCTTTCCTGGGCGCTTATAACAATCTTTTGTGGTTTTCACGGGCTCTGTTCCCGCGGGGTTTACAGTAGTTGTGTGGATAACAATCTCTTGTGGGTTTGCTTGCCTTTGCTCCAGGCAGGTTTTCATCAGTTGGTATTCAGAGTTTTGGTTGCATAGCAGGTTATATCTTATAGTTTGTGTATTTTTAATTTTTTTTCCTTTCTTTCTTTTTTTATGATTTTTTTCTTTTCTTTGAGTCCTGTTTCTGTTAAATTTTTTTTCTTTTCTTTGATTCCTGTTTCTGTTATTTTTTTTTTCTTTTCTTTGAGTCATATTTCTCTTAATTTTTCTTTTCTTTTCGTCATGTTTCTATTAAATTTTTTTCTTTTATTTTCTTTGAGTCCTGTTTCTCTTAATTTTTCTTTTCTTTGAGTCATGTTTCTGTTAAATTTTTTTTCTTTTCTTTCTTTTTCTTTTGTCATCCTGCATGTGTTGGATTCAAAAATTTCAAAAAAAATGAAGAAAACAAAAAACTTGGGCTGTGGAAAAAAAACACATACAATGCGCCACAAAAAAAAGAACAGAAAGACAAATCAGATTTGGTTAGAGATAAAGTGTTTGGGCATTACATATTGACCTTAAATATTTGAGGATGAATCTTCTTAAAGAAGGGGAGAATGATATGATACAAGGAGCATCAAGAAAACAAGCCTCGAAGTATGGATCCAAGCATCCAAGGATGACTAATAATCCATTCAAGTTATTTGGAAATAAATGGGTCGAAAATATACAAGCGAAGGCCTCCTAGAGGGGGTTAATGTTAGTGTTTATTTTAGAGTGGGCCGACTGTTAGGGGCCCTAGGTTTTAATATTGGTGTTTATTCTATAGTGGGCCAAATGTTAGGGGTCCAAGATTTTATTTGTAATAAAGATTATTACCTAGGGTTATTTCTGGTTTTTTTTTAACATATTACAATTAGGGTTTACATTGTACTATTTAAACAAGCTTTTCATTAATAAAATGGATGAATGTTTTACCCTAAAAATTAATATTGTCGTTAGGTACATTGGTGGTGAGGCCATGGATGGCTAACCATGGAAGAGTGGATTCTCTTCAAAACTTATCAAATGAGGTTACTGTCCTTTGTGGCGTTTCAAGAAATTAGGGGTTCGTGAGGCTTTGTTCTTCACGATTTTCTAATCTTCAAACCTCGTTATGATTTCCTGGGCGCTCATAACAATCTTTTGTGGGTTTCACGGGCTTTGTTCCCGCGGGGTTCATAGGAGTTGCGTGGATAACAATCTCTTATGGGTTTGCTTGGCTTTGCTCCATACAGGTTTTCATCACTGATAGTCTTGTTGTGTGTTTTATTAGATCATATCTAATGTACGACTAATAAGAGTATCTCATAAGTCTCTTGGTTTTATATCTTATATAAAACTTTATATCAAATATAACAGAGACAACTATCACTGCTTTCCCGGAGAAAATAAGACTCAGGTAAATCTTTTACCTTATAAACATCTCATTATTACCTTAATAATGATAATATCATTATTATGTAAAATACTAGAAATAAATTTGTACGCTCCCACTAACCTTTCTATCTCATATGTATTATATATGCTTTGATAAAATCAGACAATCTAATTGATATCAAAATTAGAAAACACAAATTTCCAGAAAAGCTCATCCGAGTCTACAATAGGCTCTATAATCTAATATACCAAATTGAAATCTTAGCAGAATACAAACTCTAGGGCCATTCCAAAATGTATTCTTCAATAAAAAAAAATCACAAATGATCTTTTATCCGTAGAAGTCATTCAAAAATGCCACTTTGTATTCTTTAGCTAAAATACACAATTTAATATTATCATTAACCATAAGATCTTAAATTGTTCAATCGGTGCGACTAGAGACAAGTTTCCTCAGAATCTACAATAGATTGCTGAGTATAACTTTTCTCAATGTGATACTATAAAGGTCAAATATTTAATAAGTTCACTGTGCTTTTGCTGCGTAAACCATTTGCACATTTTATGAATGATTCATAATGAAAGCTCAATCAAGTTCCAAACTTGATCGTAGTAAGCTATGAACAATCTTAGATCTATGGTTTAATGCTAATTTCCGGAATCGATATCAAATATGGTTCCCACTATAAGTTATAGAATAATTTTCTTCGATAAGAAAACAACAGAATCATTAAGTATCAAAATACTTTGCAAATGATTCTGACATCCTATTGAACTATAAGGAAGAAATTAAAGGGTATTTTCATCTTATTAATTATGTAGTTCCATTTATAGTTTATCATTCTCACATTAGACTTCAATAAGTCAATTCTTTTCTACAGTGGTCAACATCAGATGTTAATCACTAAGTGATAAAATAATTTTATTACTCGGGATTGTAGAAAATATATTATATCAAATAGAATACAATATTCTATTAAATAGAATAAATGATAAACTTATATTTGTACCTCCGAGGCGTAAGTACCTTCGATTATATAACCATTATACAAAAGAAAGATTCAAATCTCAAACCTTTCAAGATTTGAATTTTCTACTTGTACATATCATATACGTAACTGTAGAAACTAATGGAATATTAATTAAAATGATGAATTAGTGTTACTAGAGCATATCCTCAACAGTATTGAAACTAATTCGGCAACACTCAATATCAAACGAATCAAATCTTATATAAGATTCGATTATTCCCACTTACTAATTCCATCAAGATGGAATCGTAGAAGAATTATATTGAGTAAGAATCATATTCATTCAATAACCTTAGTACTAATTGTCTTAAATTCATATGTCTGATCATATCAAACATCTTTGAACAATTCAAAGACACACGATGAATTTTAAAGATACAGATTTCAAAACTTCAGATCGAATATCTTTGAACCAGTCAAAATATTCTATCCGCGTTTCATCAGAAACACGTAACTAAATCACGACAATTCATTGACTAAGTTACGAAGTAAGGAAAACTACCTTAAGCAATTTAGAACTCATTAAAGTGAATACATCCAATGTATTAGTTTAATAAATTTTCTGGTCCAATGACAGTCATTGGTTAAATGAAATTTAATCACCTTCCTGAATACAATATTCATTAAATGGATAAGGATATGTGGTGTGATCTCGTATCAGACCATCTTTTACCATATGGAATAAGCATCTAATACTTAAGTGATAAATTCATAAAACAGTGTTCTAAGTTATTTAATTAACCGAATATTTTTCTTAATATTTATCTATTCATCAATGACTTACTGGTCATTTTAAAATATGTACCAACTGTCTACAGAGAACAAGTAACCATCTAATAGTTGCAAGTTCTGATATCAAATATCGAAACAATCATTCAATAATATTTTAAATAACTAGACGGGAGATTTTATATCCAATATCTACAGTTTTCGTATTGTGAAAATCGATATTTTCTATACACAACTATACACATATTCTTTCTTTAGCTTTATTATTTACCTTCAACTAATTACAACATTTGCAAATAATTGAAAAGCAAATAGTGTCTAACACGTGACCTCTGAATGTCACTAAAGTCAAGAAACGTCATTATCAGATAAACAAATACCTAATGGGGTTTTCTTAATTCCAGTGAAAAATCTCGAGACATGAACAAATTCATGTCAATCTTTACTGTATAAGAAATTATTATGTCTAGTATAATTATATCATAGTCTATTCTAATCTAGAACCTATTATTGAATTCTGCAACCATAATTGAAGTCAGAAAACATATATAAAATATGAATGTAGTGGATAAAAGTTTAATTCTATCTAAAAAATAGAATAAGGAAAATACATAAGCCACAATTTTCATAATATTACACACTGCATAAGTTATGGATTTTTAACCTAGCAATGCCTCTTACTCCTTTACGTAATACCGTAATCCCCAACGGAAAATGAGAATTCAATAATTAAATCGAATTCCATAATGGGAACTGGACCCCATAAATATATTTCGACTCACAGCTTTGGCACGTTCTCGCCTAGGTATATTCACGGGTAGACAACTCATTGTCAATCACACTCGCTGTGACTCCTGATTTTGTCCTGACCGTTTCTCGTTGTGACAGCTTTGGCACGTTCACAGGAGGCGTATAAAGGCTTCACTTGTCAATGAAAAACTCAAGCTACTGATGTAGTCCTGACAGCTTTGGCACGTTCAGGATTTCCACTTTCACTTGAATTTGTCTCTTATTATATAAGTTCTACCGGCGCAAATGAACTACCTTCAACCATAACTGCACAGCTTTCGCACGTTACAGCCATAGCATCATAAAAATGTTTACATCTTTATTGATAAGGCGGATGAAGAAACAAGTATTCCTAATACTAGTCACTTTATAAAACCTTATTTAACGGGGATTTTCCTAAATGATGTCATTCACATTATTTAATCAAATTAAATAAATAAATACATGTAAAAAGTAAAGATTAGATTAAATATCAAATTTAAAGGGCTAATCATATCATAGGTACAGAATCAGACTAGCTCTGATACCATTTTGTTGGGGTTTTATCAAGGCGGTGTAGCGGAAGAAGCGCGATTCAGGTGAAATCGTAGTTTAAATTTTTTAAACTTACGAATAAATTATTTAATATCCAATATTAATAATTCATTCATATTTCACCTAAACATAATTATTAGATATCATATAATGACATAAATAATATAGAAACACCGCGAAATTTTTACGAAAATATTTTTCCGCAAAATAACATAAAACGCTTTTCCGGCCAAACCGACCGACCAATGCACATGGGGACAGCCCCAAAAACATTTGGAAAGTTCGTGGACTGCCTGAACAGTGACCAGTTCACTGTTTGAGCAGCCGTTACCCGGGAACGTCGTTTTTCGTCATTTTCGCGTATTTTCACTCCGAAACAATTTCCGATAATTATTTTTCTTGGGCAATTAAAATAAAATTATTTATTTCAATTACTCAATACTTGAAAAACTGAAATTTTAGCCAAGAAATCATATTTCTTGAAAATTATCGTATTGACCCCTAACTTTGCAATTTGATAATTTTAGTCCTAAAATTGTCAAATATAATTTTGGATGATTCCAAATCAGTTCTAAAATGATTTCTAACATGTCCAATACATCAAAATACAAATTTCAACAAGATCCCCACTAAAAGCCAAAAATGCGAGAGGGTCCCTTATTTTCAATTAATTACGATTTGGCCCAAATTGTTCAAAACAAGTCTAGATCAAATCCAATCAATCCAAAATTTGATGTACATAATATATACATCAAATTACATCACATATATGAAAAGCCTCAAATTTGGAAAAGGTTATGAACCCTAATTTTACCATTTCTTTAAATTGACAAAATACAGCAAATTAAACAAATTCAATACTTTAATACAATCTTTACCACACCAAACAAGTCGCACCATTGTGAAACAACTCAAGAACAATTATAAGTCATAAATGAGTGGCCTGAAAACTCTAGAATGATAACTTGATTACTAATTAATCAAAAGAATGCTTAATAACCAATTATAAGCATACTTTGTTCATACACACGTGCAACATCTTTCCAACAAGTTTGCAATCAATTAATTTACATAAGTAAATAGTAGAGAAAATTATAAGCAACACATATTGAAGCTTAGAAACATGGAAATAATTTTCATGTTGATGAAAATAAGAAAATTCTTACAAAATTAAATTTTTCCCAAGCTTTTCTCTTTTCTTCTTCAACTTTCTCTCAAACTTTACTTAGTAAATATTTGGTAACTTATGTTGGTTGATAGAAAATGAAACGAAAAATCCTTATATATGTTTCTCAATTGCCGAATTTAGCAAAGGAAAAATAAATCAATTTTTTTTAATTTCATTTGAATTTCATTTAATAAGGTTACTTGTTCCGATTGATCATTATAACCATTAAACTAATTTAACAAGTGAACCAACCAAATCATGTAATTTTCTAACTTTAATCATGGCAAAGATATTTATTTTTCAATTAATTTAATTATTTAACAATTAAATAATTAAATAATTAAATACAAATATCTTAAATATATGTATTATATTTACATTAAATATCTCAAATACATATATTAATGATATATGTCAAATATCTCAATTTGATAATTAATTAATGTGTATTTAATAAAATCAAATATTAAATACAAATACATATTAATTAGGAAATGACTGTTAGGTCCCAATTGCATGTATTTTCCGTTTAATGGTTAAACGATTTATAAATAATCTCCATTATTCATAAAAATTACCTTAGTGCTCTATGAGTATATTTCATTAGTGAGACGCTCTAGATTAAGGCATATCCATCACGAAATCAAATTACATATCCATAATTCACTCACCCGTAAATTATGACGACTACAGATAAACTCGCTAAATCATACATGTCGAGGTCATTGCATAAGTATAATCCCTCTGTCACAGGTATCCGGATTATCCCAAAGATATATATATAAACGTCAAATCTCTATAGGTATAATCTTGTCGATATATCTATTATCAATCTTCTAAATAACACTCGGAACTTACCTCCGAAGTATACCACGGCCATGAATTTAACAGATTGCTAATCATATAATGAATACATATGCCCTGTACACAGAACTGACGGATCCTATCATGATACACACAGGATATCATGAGCATGAGTCCACACCCAACGAACAGGCGGAGGTCTGATCTTAATAGATCGGTGATGTGACTGTCATCTAAGTGTGGGGGATAACTCATATATCCACAGTGGTATCTCAAGTCAAAGAATCACTATACTACTAACCCGAGAAGATTCCTATTGAAGTTGGTGTACCATCTATTAGGTAATCTTCGGGGAGTCGTTCAGTGTTTATCAAATAAATACTTACACGTCTATACGAGTCTCTCGAGACTCATAGTTCATTGGCATAAACCATCGGACCAAGTCCAATATACGACATGTACTGGTCTCAGATGATTTTACTAACCGACTCGTGTCAGTAAATTTTGACCAGGAACTTAACTTGATAATATACTTCTATTAGTGACGCTTCTCAATATCAATTACAAGTTACGTTGTAACTGCGCACTACATTATATATTATCGAGTCTTTGTCTAATATATATATATATATATATATCCTTAAACACGAATTAGTTTCAATCTAATGAATTAGATCGAATGTATATAATAAAATATAAAAGGTGCTACCATAAATAAGTAATATTATGGAAAAAATTATTGCTCGTATTCATGAATCGGACATAAATACGATCCGGATTGGCGCTCCGAGCACCAACCCCAACAGTTACTTACTGAGTTGGATACCAAACTAGATGGTAGTTTTGTAGGTTGGATACCAGATGGGTCAACCACTTCAGCTTCGAAAGCCATGCTCAAGACACGGATCACCCAAGTTGCAGTCACACTCGTAAGTGTTCTGGGAAAAGTCTTAGAGGTTTAGGTTCTATAGTTATTATGTTATTCGTCGTGTTGAGCTTGCTGTTTCATATTTATTAAGTAAGAGTTTTGATTTGCATGATGTTGTGGGCACATAGCCCTTAAATGTTAATTAATGTTGTGGGCACGGAGCCTTTAAGTGTTGATTTTGATCTTGATGTGTTTTTTGTGGACCTGATGTCCTTTTATATATTTGATGTCTTTTTCAGGTTCCATTTTGATGTTGTTCTTTATTCCAGGTTGTCCAGTTTTAGGATACATAATGTCCGTTTTCATGTAAATTTGGAGGCTTATGGAGATGGGTTAATCCTGTCTTCTGCCGGTAACATCCTGCCTCTGGGCGGCTGTTATACAACCTTTACACAAATAACCATTTTGAGTATACTCACTCACAAAGGAATTTCACTACCACAAGTGTTTAAGTAAAGAAGTTTAAGTACAACATTCTTGGGCACTCACAAAGATAAAGAAGATTAAAGATAAAAGTTGCTAACCCAAGTATTCTAAGCTATTTAAATGATATGAAGTTTTATGTAGTGAGCTTTATGATTAAGAGAGTATATGAAAAAGAAGGTTTGTTTCTCTTTTTGTTTTTGCCTTAGAGAAATTGTATAAAGGTTCAAGAACTTGGCAAAAATTAAATTGGGGCTCAGTTTATAGAGAAAGTGAAATATTGCCTATCTTCTCTATCTGAGACTGGTATGTCGGTTTGCCAAAGCATAACGGTTATATTACCATTGAAGATTAAAGCGCGATACTGGATAACTAATCGGTACGGAGGCCGATATGCCGGTTAGCTCATCGGTATGGGGATCGGTATGGACCCTCTCAGTTCCAGTAGCTGTGTAAACTCCAACCGACAGGTATAGGAGACCAGTATAGAGTTCCTCGATTCCAAAGAGCATGCAAATTTTCCCAAGACATAGCAGGGTAACTGGTATGCTGGGGTGGGAGGCCGGTATGCCGGTCTCAATGCTAAAATCTCAGGATTCAAAAAACCATTTTGCACATGACCATAATGCTTCTAAATGAATGTGCATATGAGTCCTATGAGCTTAGAGACTTAAATTAATAACTCACTTACAATGAGAGCCCTAAACTAAGACCACATAAGATTTTCTTCATTAAACACTAGTCTTCACATCTATTGCTCTTCACCACTAATATGCTTTTACATCTTTTTATAATGTCCACTAATGCGCGTCAAAGTCTTCTAATGTTGCATCATCAAAATTCATCTTGCGAATATATCGCTAACAATATCCTTTTTTTTATGATGGCAACCTTTAAAACTTATGAGTTTTTGAAGGTCCAAATTTGTTGACAATTTTAGCTCCCCCTCAATATGTGATTTTCTTCAATATTGCTCTATAAAACTTAGACAAACACTTTAGTACAAATTTGCTCCCCCTTGATATAAGGGTGAGGGTAACACAAGTTTTAATAAGAATTATGGTGTGTGTATATGATTTGGGTTTTGATTGTACATTTGCGGGGATAAATTTAGAAGAGATTAGTGTTAATAAAAATTAAGGTCCCCAAAGGGCGTGGCTTGGTGATATAGGGTTCATGATCTGACTTTCTGGTCCTGGGTTCGAATTCAGGGAGTGCGTTTCTTGTAAGAGTATGGGACAGTCGGAGATTTTACCGTTACACTTAAACCTCGAAATGATGGTTTGACAATGAGATTTCCAACGATTTAAAAAAAAATAAATAATAAAAAAATAAAAGTTGATAAAAAGTAAGGATGGTAAAGGGACAATTTGGTTGGGATTTACCAATCTCAATTTCTTCCCCATCATGGAATCGAGATGTACTATAGTCTTGAATCTTATGCTAGCTACCTTATTAACAAATAGAGAAGCAACTATTTTTTTCTTCTTTAAAGAGCAAACCTAACAAATACGAAATATAAAATGACAATTTAAAAAAATTCTTGTTTAGGGATTTCTCATCACTCTGACATATAGTATTTTAGTAAGTCAACATTTGGGGGACGAGTTTAGGTTTCCATAACGTTGGGGGTAGATTAAGGTTTGTCATTCTAACTAGGGGGTAAACTAAAATTATCCCGAAAAGAAATTAACAAGAAATGAAATGCAAACTGAAGTTTGCAAATCTCCTTTTATTTTCCATCTATATGCACTTTCCAAAAGCAATTTTGGTCATCACACTTTATTGCGTCTCTCCATTCATCAAACATATTAAACTGTCCTTTCACTTAGCCATGACTCTAATCGCAATCATAGATGGCTGTTGAACCAATGTTAATGCTGAATTCCCAGTTGAAATCGCCTAAGAATCCGATTAAATGACTGCCAAATCTTCTTCGCTGGAAACTATCTGATATCGAACTAGTCATTCCCAAACCAAAAAAGCACATCAAGGAATGATTTGGTAACTAAAGCAACTATTCAGGCTAAAAAGTATTTTAATGAATCCTTTCTTTTAAATTCTTTATATGTGCTAATGTACAAACCTGCAATAAATCTGATGCATTTAACAAGAAGGTAATATCTGTCCGTCTGATTAGCACCATGCTTAGTTATGTACGTTAGTTCGTCAAGACTGCTATGCAAGTCATATTCATTACCTTGGATGTTCAATGCTTGCAGACAATTTACTAGTTGAGAGCTGAGAACCTCAACCACTATCGGTCAGGCCCACCAAGTGAGAAATAGCATCTTCAAGGCGAGGGAGATGAGTCAAGAATTTTTCCTGAAGCTCAGTTGAGTCGAACTCGTTTTGCTGCCACTGGGATATGCCGTCACCAATTACCTTCAAACCATTCTGTAGCAATTCCATTCCTTTGCATATCCCATCAGGAAGTTTTCTTCTCTTGTTGGATTGGTTTTCATCGTCATTTTCCATGCTTTCACATGCAATTGGTTCTAATTCAATATTTGAAATAGCTCGGATTCTTTCTCTCAGCATCTGGCCTTCCCTCAGAAGCAACTCTATCTGCTGAGAGCTATCCGTGACTGTATGAAGTGCCAGATCCTTGTCAAGAAAGGCCTTGATCTCAGACAAAAATCTATCCATAGTTGGCTCGTTTCCCGACTCTATATCATATGAAAGAGCTGCATCTTGGATCATAAATTTCCACAGTTGATCACATGTAGTACGTTGAGCAAAATATCCAAATGCTGCAAGTGCCAGATGAATAAGTGCCCAGTGCCGCTCTCTGAAGAGCATGTGGTACAACTCCCGCACAGCACAGCTCTTTGCACAATCATCAGATTCTGACAACTTCATGTGAGCAAATCCCGCCATGAAAAGTGCCAGTTGTGATTTGCATTGATACAACTGAATATCAGAGACTGATGGACCTGAGATAAACAGGCCTTCAAGCTCAAAGATGGCTTTATCCATCTCATCAGATTCATATAGGTGTTTCATATTCGAAATGATTCCTAGCGTTTCACTCAAAAGCTTACAATAATGGTCCTTCATCACTTTCTCCACAGGATTTCTATAGCTACAGATAATAGCAACTAAAAACTTCAGGGTCTTCATGTCGATATCAGATATACTGATCTGCCTACAGAACAAAATAACATTATTTAATAATGTTACCAATCAACAGTTGAGGAAATTTTCAGAAATCATCTGAATCAGGTCTAATTTTACCTCAGGGATCATTTAAGTTCACAAGCTCAAAGAAGAAGTAAATTGGATTAAGATTTTCTGAATGTTGAGAAAAGGAGTTACTAATAATTCAAAGAGAACGAGAAGCAATTCCAGCCAAAGGGGTCTGAATGCTGAGAAAAGGAGTTACTAATAATAATTCAAAGAGAACGAGAAGCAATTCCAGCCAAAGGAGTAATCGGGGTAAAGAATTTATACCTCTGAAGTAATTCATATAATATTCAAATTTGGGTACAAAAATATCGCTAACTGTATTTTCAAAAATTGATGCAAATGTATTCCAGCAAATAATACGGATCTATTATTTTATAATAATTATCTATGGACTATGGTACTGAAGACTTGATTATTACCTTGACTTAAAGTCTTGAACAGCTCCTAATTTATAAGTGAAAACAAAAAAGAATATGATATACTTACAGGGCCTGCAAAGAAGCAGATACAGCAAAAACTGGGACACCATATGCACCAGAACTAGGGGCACTTAATGATGTGCCATCAAACCTCTCAATGAAGCCAAAATAATCCGTAATGATTTTTTGTTTGGCAAGGCTTCTTATGCTCTCTGACAGCATATTCACTGGAAAGCCCTCCCAGAGCAGAGCTACATACATCATTGATGATGATTGAGATTTGTCATCACCAACAATGTGATTGTAAACTTCGTCTACCATAGATTGACCACTATAAGTAAGAAGTATGCAAATTGATCTTGCCATTTTCCTTAGAGTAGAACCAGGAACAAGAACAGATTCTGAAGAAATTAAGGACTTCATGAGAGCACAAAGTTTAAGAATAATGTCATTCACCAAATCTACCTCAGCATGACACAACAAAAAGCACCAGAGTTCCATTATAATTTCCCAGCAAAGAGAGTGAGGATGGAAGAAATTTTCAAGCAGGAAAGACATCAATTCCTCCCAAGCAGGAGAAGAAGACACCACAATCATGAAGGTTTTCAAAGCGTGCATAAGAACTGAAAACAAAGGCTCCCATACCAGTTCAATAGATTTTCCAGAACTATATGATACTGGAATTTGGGATGCGAGACTGAAAGAATATACCTCTTCGTCAGTTAATACATACAGAAACCAACCAAGCTTTTTGGTGATTGCTAGTTTCACGTCTTCTTTGAGATCAGGAGAATACATTAGAAAACTAAGAAACAGCACAACTCGACCAGGCAGTAATGCTCTTGCCCCAGGCATAGCTTCAGAGCTTAAAGAGAAGATTTCATCAGCTGAAGCTGTCCTATAACTACAACTTCGATCTTCATGGATAGGATTCAAGTAACATTCCTCTGTGAATAACCAGTCCAAAATTTCAAACTTGAGCTCCTGTCTGAGTAAATCTGAATTCAGTAAGGAATTAAGTAAATCCAAGCACGACTTCTCCAAAAGTTCTACCAACACTTCACTGGCTACTCTCAAAACATTTTCGTGGCTCAGAGAAATTCTTAAGGTTGAGATCATCAATACACAGAAGGTTATCTCTTTGTATACCAGATATGCTTGGCTAGGAAAGAGGGAAGCTATCTTTACTGCATTGATCAGGTAAAACTTCACCGGGATGAATATCCTTCTAGCATCATTAATAGAGATTGGTTCCTTCAGAGAAGACCAAGCCTCAGCTGCACATCTGAGAGATTCATTGACCAGTGAAATTAAAGTTGCAATAATATCTGCTACGTTCACCTTTACTGCCAATGTCCCTTTTCCAAGCAAAAGCAAAGTAACCACACCCTTCCATGACACATTTAGGATTGTTACCAGATTCCCACCACCATTTGCAGCCAGGATGCCTAACTCGGACAATTTTTGTATTGTGCACTTTGTTATGTTTGCAACATGGTTCAGAATTATGGACTCTTCGCAGTGTGTACCAATTTTCTCTTTCTCAGATCTTGCATCACGTGACTCCCAATTTACAGATTGGGAATACTCTTTGCATAGTCTTATCACAGCATCAATGACCGCCTGCGCAACTTTTAGTATATCCAAGCCAACTGAATTGATTGTCTACTTGAAATTGGCAAAGGATTCTTATCAGCAACACGCACCAATTAGATACTTCAGATTATACAATAAGGCACAAACAGGATAACAATTTTCACCCTTCATCTAACACTGTATTTGGAAAAGAAGTAATTACTTAGTCCAACTTTAAGATATTTGAAATTTATGAAATTATAAACTTCAGGCAGTTAAAAATATCTATTGGGAAGTGGGAAAAAAAGGGAATTAGTGTTATTGCCCAAATTTGAAAGGGGTAGATATCCAGTACATTTTAGGATATCTGAAAGGGAACAAAGGAGCCTTTGCAATGACTGTAAGAAGATATATTCCCAGTTGAATTTCAAATAATGGCAACTATAGAGAAATTTTCTTACTATTTAATACAATACAAAGTATGTATGACAAAATTGCCAACTAGCCAAGCAGTACTATTCAACCTAGCGTCTAAATCAATTCAAGTGTCAGTCATGTTGTGGAATGAGCAAGAAAAGTGCTCTGCTTTAACTCTCAAATTCTTTTCAAATCTATGAAAGTTAAATTATTCAGTTTAATTAAATATTTGGAAAAGAAAAAAAAATATATTGGTGATTATAAGGATTGAAACAGAATTTGAATAAAAATTACCTTACTCTTGGATACTGCATCTTTTGTTAAATTTAATTGTTCCAGAATAAATTTCTCAACAACAGTCATTGACGTCTCATTTTCTGAAACAGGATATCTCATAAGAGCTGTAGAACTAGCAGCAGAGAAGACCAAAAAATCCGAAAGCAGCTGCAAAATCAAAATTTAATATGCCAAGTAAAGTTCCATAAGATAACTTATTTGGCACAATGTCAATAGAACAGATAATAATTTTCACCCTAGGCTTTAAATTCAAGCATCATCAGCTACAAGACAATCAAAATCAACAGCTTCTACGATATTGAACCAGCTTCAGGCTTTCAAGTAAAATACCAGGGAACAAGCCTCACTAAAGTTTGAGAAATTAAACAAAATGCAAATTCTACACCTTCTGTGTAAGCACAAATTCATATATTCACAAGCGCGAGCGCAAACACACAAAAACCATCTTACGAGGAAATGAAAAAGTTTGTCATTAAGAAGAAGGATTCTGAATTGACTACTCTATTAATGGACTACTAATTTAACAATATATGAACATGAATATGCATACTAAACTCAACAGGAGTAATAATGAGGCATTGAAGACGGACATATAGAAGATACACAACACACACACACAATATAACTGCCCCTCAATGCCTGGGCCTGATTGGGACAAATTCCTGCATTTGATGACTAGTAGTTAGTTGCACAATATGACATGACCTCATTTCATTCCAAATATAATAGGACCTTATAAATTGACCACAAAAGAAGTGGCACACGTGCAATCTTGGACTTCGGATACTAATTGGAGGTCGTGAAATGGTTTAACATCTTAGCTTAGCTACAACTTAAATGAAACAATTAACATAAAATCCAATCCTCCTGCCCAGCAATTACTCACTATTTAATATCAAATTCTGCATATCATCTTAACTTGGAACTTGGAAGCCAAGTGTACCAACACAACAAAGGGTCAAGTATCATCTACCTGAAAAAAGAAGTTACAATGCTCTTCCTCCTGAGACTCCTCCTGTGACATGCTAGTCATCTTCAGATGCTTCCCACACCATAAGCTCACCTAATTACATAGTCACATCTCAATAATCCAAAGTACAAATCCAAAGCAATTATGCATCAATTTAGGAAGAAAAAAAAAGCATTAAGCATACCTTTATTCCTAGATTAAGAAATTGTAGTAAGCACTCAGATAGATCGGAATCGACATACTTAGTAGCCACATCAAGAATATTCTTATTTAACATGCACTGTGATAAATCCAAACACGTAAAATCTTCCCAAAATGTCTTTAAGTCCTCGTTAAGGCAATTTAAAAGAAAATTAAATCATAAAAAAAAAATTCTGAAAAAAGAAATAGCAATTAATGTGATAAAAAAAAGGATACAGTCAGGCACTCAATGAGATATGCCACGTCAGATTTATCTGATATATTAAAATCCCTAACTTCATTGAGCAGCTTAACGCGGTTCTCAACGACCTGTAGGTTTTACGAATTTGCGATTAATCACTAATTAATTCAATTAATAAACAGTTATGGTTTAAAGAAGCTTACTTCTGAAGATCTGATGGCTTCTATTAGACTCTTCAGCTCGTTGCTTGAGCATTTTCCCTCCATTTTGCGAGCTCTTTTTTCCCCCCGATCTGTGTTCAATTTTCGTCTCTGTTCAAATATATATCAGGCGCCTTTTATAATAATTCCAAAATCAATTTTGCCTCGATTTCCCGCTTTATAATGATTTGAAATTACTATATACCCCTTTGAAAATAAGGGTATCGAAGTAGGCTTGCAATTGGAACCTGTTTGGGTAGAAAAGTAAAACAATATAGGGATCGGGCTGAGGGACAATCTCGCTCGGCCTCAGTTTTTTGGGATTTTCAGGATGAATTTGTATTTAATTTCACAATCACAACCCAAAAAAAAAAAGTTTCCTTGAACTGAATTTTTTATACTACATCACTTTATTTTTTTAAAAAAATATCGATCGCAATTAATATTAGTTTAAGAAGCCTGTTTGGAAGAAAATAAGCTTTCATTGTAATAATAAGATTTAGGAATGTGTGTTGAATTAAGATTTTAATTTATTATGTGGTTTTTTTTTTTTTTTATAAACTATGGATTCTGATAATTTCATAGATTGTTTAATTTTATATAGATGCTGCTGAAAAATTTTAATGAATATATTTTATAGTATTTTGTTGGATTTTAATAAATTCATGGATTGTTTCAATAATTAAAATAAAAAAAGGATTAAAAGACAAACAATTGAATAAATATTATTTTAACTCTTATCTTTAATTACTATGATAATAAAAGTTGAAAATCACAAGACTTGATTTTAAAAATAAAAGTAAATTTCACAAAGAATTTGACGTGAAAGGAAATCATAAAAGTAAGTGGTCTCTGCATGTCTTGAAATTAAATACAATTATTTTGTCCAATCATAAGTGACGGAAAAATTATTGTGTTTTATTAGTCAATGTAATAAAAATAAAGATCTTGAAATAAAATCAGAAAGAAAACAAAAAAAAATTGAGAAAAACGTACATGAATTCGAAAGCGAATAAATACCATATTTTACAATCAACTATTTATTTATATAAGATTTTTATTATCAATTTGTTTGTTTTATTTTTTTGTAATCCATGAATTCTTTATTTTAAAAATAAAATCCAAACATATAATTTTATTAGTCTAATGTGAAATCTCTTGTTTAAATAAAAGTTTTCAATTGACTTTTTTTTTACTCTTTTAAATCCTTCAAAATCCAACAATTAATGAAATCCTTTAAAATCAATTGACTTTTCAATATCATCATATATTAATGAATTTTTTTAAATCCTAATGAAATACCTCAAGATTTTAAAGAACTTTTTTAAATCATAATCGAATACTCCAAGATTTGAAAAAAACATTTTAAAACCTTAATTTAATAACCATAAATTTTTAAATACAAAATAGAACTCTACATTGAATACACTCGCTTTAATAAAAGGTTTGTACACTTTGGTGAATAGATCATATCGAGTAGTAGACAACAAATAAGTAGACACGTGGCAATTATATGACTTGCCCACGTGGCACATCAGCACTGAGTATGAGTGCCAACATGTCGGCCTCAGGTATAGCCTGAGACCAATCAGGCTCGAGCTGGGCTAGACTTTTAAATAATTTTTTTGAGTAAAATAACTAATTTTTTTTAATATTTAAAAATGAAAAAAAATAAGAATGGTAATATTTTTAGTGTCTTTTTATTGAATATAGAACATTTAATTATAAATGTATGTATTTAGAATTAAAATTTAATTTATATAATTAAAAGATGAATGAGATAAAAAAAAAATGTGGTAAGATTTCAATCCTGATCTAGACCGGGAAATAAGTGAGTCAATAAAAGCTTCATGCAAGATTATCACTCCTAAAATAAAATTAGAATCTTCCTTTTTAATGATCTTTTTTTAAAAAAATATTAATTTACAGTTCTTTTTTGTAACATCCCACCAGATACAGGACGCTACCAGCGGGAGGTAGGAATAACCAATCTCCCTGAGCCTCAAATTTAATGATAAACAGACATGACGCGCCTTAAAACTAAGCAACCTGGATCATAATCCAGCATCAAAAGACGTCATGTAAAAGACATCAAACATGCAAGAGGTCCTCAGGATCACTACTCAAGACAAATCGAGAACATATCTCCAATGCCCAAGGTCTCCATGCCCACTAATAAACACAAAAAATAAAACTTTAATTAACATATACACTTTAGCTTGCTCAGCACGATACACGATACAAAATACAAATATAAGAGACTAATTTCTAAACTGGAACGACTTTCCCCCGGGACTCTAGAGTGGTGGACTGCAACTCGGGTGATTAGTCGTCTCGAGCAAAATATTACAAAGCTAGTATGGCTAACCGATTCGATTGCCAACCTGTAAAACTAGCAAACTGATTTGGTGTGAGTTATAAAACTCAGTAAATAACCACGCATGGTAAAAGTATACAAGTCAAACATAAAATATCATTTATCAATTAAACATAAATGAACTATCGTATAATTAAAAATTCAAAATCTTTATGCAAACTGTTTTTTTTTTTTTTGCCTCATTCCAATAATTCTTCAGACTCCCAATTATCTTTTAGAATGTCATATAACCAACTATAATAACAAACATACCCCTCTTAATGCTCAAGAATTCATGAGTAAATCATAAACATGCATATACGCTGTTTTATACACTTCGAATGATCAACCAACGCCCATACACATACAAGTATAATAGACACAAACTCTTATACATGCAATACATACATCATCGAGTTCAGAAGGGAACCAACAACTACAATCAACCCTTCTATTTACCCTTTACAAACGTGGGTTCTATATAAGCAATCATATACATCATCAAACAAAGAACATAAAACAATCACTTTCAATTCATTTTGAAAACAAATCATAAAAACTCTTTTTTTTTTTTGTAAACAAAATCAAATCCGAAAACCATATTCCTCGTAAATCCGTAACAAATTTAAGATAATAAATTCATATATGGATTGATTTGATAAATAAAGAAATTCATTTTAATCTAGTAGATGATCATATATGGATTGATCTGAATCCTGAGTGTACTACGAACTTCTGCATGGCATGCTATGTCATTTGATTTACAAATGTGAGGTTGGTCTAGAAATCCCGACCAATAGCTATGTACTTTGGGGACATAGTTTGGTGCGTCTCTAGGGAAGTTTTACATAGTTATAAAGTTCATTCCGTCTTGCGAGAAGTGTATGAGTATCTTCCTTAAGGGTTGATTCGGTACTTGAACGATAACAGCGCTCTAGTCTTTCTATTATGAATAAAACGATTAATATTCATAATATTTATGAATAAATCGTTCATTAGAAAATCAATGGTATTTAAGGTAAAAATAATTAAAGGGGTATAACAGACATTTTGATTGGCTCTAATTATGAGATACTCATTAAGGGTTGATTTATTTGTAATGACTATATCAATGGACATAAATGTAGTTCGGCTTATTATACATATCTGCAGTGACGAAAGTGCAACTTTAGGTTTTTAGTGGAAAACATAAAGTTAATAATTCAGAATATTTAATACAAGAGTTTAATTAATATTCTGGGATTATTGGAGCCCAGACCTGTGGGTCCATTTCGTCTCCGTGCTAGCTCGATATATCGTAGAAAATTAAATATAATTGGATAGTCTAATTATTAGCTCGATACATGTCTGACGACTATTAGATTTGAATTATGTGTCCGACCGGACATAATCAAGCCTTTTAACTTTAGTAAGTGACAATCTGCTCATTCATTAGGCTTTTGCAGTGTGTAACAATAACAAGTCTATCAAAGTCATGCATGTATTTTTACTTACCTGGATTGTCTGGCATCACCGGACTTACCTGGCTGTGTTGGAGTTGGATTGTTATTTGATAGCTCATTGATACTTGTGGGCTTTGTTCCCAATGCTTAGACTGTTTGCAGGTTTTATTCCTGTCTTTGATAGCTGCGGGCTTTATTCCTGATGCTTTTGAGAATTGTGGGCATTGTTCCTAACATTGATAATTTTGGGCTTTGTTCCCTGATTTTGATAATTGTAGGCTTTGTTCCCGATTCTGATAATCGCGGGTTTTGTTCCCTAGTGTTCTAAATGATTGCAGACTTTATTCCCGACTTTGATGGTTGTGGGCTTTATTCCCGATGCTTTTGATAATTGTGGGCTTTGTTCCCGATGTTCATTCTCGACTTCGATGATTGTGGGCTTTATTCCAGATGCTCTGATTGGCTACATGCTTTATTCATGACATTGGTGATTATGAGCATTGTTCCAGACTGTAGGCTTTATTCCTGACTTTGTTGATTGTGGGCTTTGTTCCCGACTTATGGGCTTTATTCCCTATGCTTTGATTGGCTACATGCTTTATTCATGACATTGGTGATTATGAGCATTGTTCCAGACTGTAAGCTTTTTTCCTGACTTAGATGATTGTATGCACTATTCCCGATGTTTCTGAATGGCTACATGATTTATTCCTGACTTTGTTGATTGTGGGTTTTGTTCCCAACTTTGGGCTTTGTTTCCGACTTGTGTCTGAATGGCTACATATTTTATTCCTTACTTTATCGATTGTGGGTTTTGTTCCTAACTTTGGGATTTGTTCCCGACTTATGGGCTTTATTCCTGATGCTTCTGAATGGCTACAGGCTTTATTCTTGACTTTATTGATTGTGGGCTTTGTTCCTGACTTTGGTGAATGTAGGCTATATTCCTAATGCTTTGATTGGCTACAAGTTTTATTCCTGACTTTGTTGATTTTGGGATTTGTTCCCAACTTTGGGCTTTATTCCCGACTTGTGGGCTTTATTTCCGATGCTTCTGAATTGCTACAGTCTTCATTCCTGACTTTATTGATTGTGGACTTTGTTCCCGACTTAAGCCTTTGTTCCCAACTTGTAGGCTTTATTCCTGATGCTTCTAAATAGCTACAAGCTTTATTCCTGACTTTGTTGATTGTGGGCTTTGTTCCCGACTTTGGGCTTTATTCCCGACTTGTGGGCTTTATTCCCAAAGTTATTCGATGTTAACTCTCATTCTTAAAATATTTCAAATCTGCTTTTTATTGGTGTTACAAATCCAACAGTGCTCCAAATCCATTCAACTTTCTGAATCAGTTGGCGTTCTAAAACTTAATTACGCGGGGGAAGTCGCCCCCAATTACCACTCTCATGCGGGTTTCGCCCCCAGTATTCCCTTCTAGGAGGGCCTCGTCCCCAGTATTATTTTTTAGGCAAGCTTCGCCCCCATGTCTTTTCCTTCTGAATCTTGAGTGCTCCATGTCTTTGAGGCTATGACTCTTAACTGCAACCGAGCTATCAATATCTTGCTTAGGCTTGTTTTTTTCCAATTTTCCTGCAAAAGAAATGTTAGTTGTGTGTATGTATGAATGTATGCATGGGTGTAAATGATATTTGGCTACGTGTCAGCTCTTCAGCTTGTAGGAGTGCAGAAGTCGTGACACTTCTTCTATAGAGGTACAATTAGTCGTTTGTTTGGACGTTTCCTCAAGGTTCTCAGATTATTGTTTTTTCTTTCCAAATTTTCTTTACCATGCAATGACTATTCGTATGTGCTCAAAAGTTTTCTTCTTAAAAGAATTCCATGTCTTTTCTGAATTATGAGCATTATCTAAATTCAAAACTCAATCTCAACTAAGGTTTCACCTTTCAAATGCTTCTCCATTTGTGTATGGTTCCTTCACCACTGTAGACACTGCATTTTTGCATGAGCCCAATGATGAGCCTCGTATGGAGGCACTACCTAAAAAGTTGTGGAATTCGTGGGAAACGAATGCCGGAAAGAAAACCTCCAAAATTAGCACCTTATCGGATTCGAACTCACTAGCCAGCCTCGGATTCACTCAGTCAGTTTCTGTTTCAAACCTTAGCCTCGGTCTAAAAACCCATGCACAGGCCCAAGGCCTATACAATCCACCATCCACACGCCCAAGACACCATCTACACGCCCAAGCCTTCCCAAATAGCTAAAATCCCATGCAAAACACATGCTAAAATCCCCTTAAATCACTTTCCAATTTAACAAAGATTTAAAAACCCATGCAAAACACATGCTAAAATCCCCTTAAAATCATTTTCCAATTTAACAAGATTTGAAATCCCATCCTCACCAAAATTCATGAGATTCTTTCCAAAATAAATATTTCCCAAATCATCATGATTTATTTCCATGATTTGGAGATCCCTTTGCATTATAAAAATAGTCCATTACCGAAACTTGAGGGGAGGCACTTTCACGGCAAACACACAAACAAAAAACCAAGGCTTCTCTTCATCTTCTTCTCTTGGGCGTAAACAACAAATACCCTTTCAATCACCGACCAAAACAACAACAAAAAAATCCTTCAATGACCGACTAAAACAACAACAAATAGCCCTTCAATCACCGACCAAAACAATAACAAACGGCCCTTCAATCACTGACCAAAACAACAACCGATCACCCCAAAAAACCGAACAAGCAACCAGCAAACAACCACCCTCACCGAATAAACGACTAGCAAACAACCACCATCACCGAATAAACAACCAGTAAACAGCCCCCTAAAAATCGAACAAACAACCAGCAAACAGCCCCCTAAAAATCAAACAAAAAACAGGAAAAACAACAACCCAAAAATAGCAAAAATAGCAGCCCAAAAACAGCAAAAACAGCGAGTAGAAATAATGAAATAGTGAGTAAAAATAGCGAAACAGTGAGCATAAATAGCGAACCAGCAAACCAGAAAAATAACAAGCTTTAATCCTTTCGGCGACGGCCTAACGCACTTCCAAGAATGCAACTTAAAAGGTAAGACATGAGGGCACCCTATTTATTTTTATAGTTCCGGACACGGCATGACTGGCTGGACGTGAAATACGTATAGCCGGGTATGCAAAGTCCTACATTAAAGACGGCCAAATTTTTGGTAATATCTTCATTTGACATTCCGTTATTTATTTTTTTTGTTATTTATTTATTCATCGTTATTTTATTATTTCACGTTTAGTTTGGTATTTATCTTTTTTACTTCACCTTTGTTTTATTTTGTTCATTATCCGCATATGCTTTATTTTATTATTTTGTTATTTACATTGCATTAATATTTATGTGTGTTATTATCCCTTGCGGTATATTGGATGGAAACTCTGACATAAATTCTGTAGCCGAATCCGAATGGACGGTAGTGCGGTTTGTACTTGGGATACAACTCCACGTACCACTCAGGAAATATTCATACAACCGCGATTAACCCCCCCTTTTTGTTTACTATTTATTTATTTACGCGTTTGTTACCTTCTTTTATCATAATTTTTGTTATCGTACCTTGTATTTCTTAATTTAATTTAATTTTCTTTTATTTATATTAATGTTCATGGGTGTGCAAATTTGTGTGTTTATTTGAATTATCTTGCATTAACTAAGACTTGGCTATACCATTGTGTGAACCCGTCCATTATACTGGCATAAGTAAGGGACCATTCCGAACTGAACGGTTTGAGGTCTTCCATTGCGAGGGGTGAGTGCAGCCTTAAATCTTTTCTCAGTTCACACTGGGTGGCGACTCATTTATTCTTCGGTTTAGTCCTCTGTAGGCTACTCCGTACTCTCTAAGGGCTGCAAGCCCAACAGTGTCGTGGTCGCCAAACATCATAAGCATAACGGTAAACCCCACTTCATTCCTACAGATAACGACTCCACTGGGGATAGAGAATCGGCCCTGAAATAATGCCTTGTAGGGTCCGTGGCTTTGGCTTTGGTTAACCAAGTCTCATATATTTTGCATAACCTTTTTACCCCGATGGCATCATGTATCGTGAAGTCGCTTTCACTGAAGGAGGCAAATCGTTATGTGATGACCATCACTCGTTGGCACGTACACTAGGGTATAAAAAAGAAGCGCTCACTTGGTCGCTCGAACCCTTGAGTGGGGAGACCTAGTTGTGAGCAACCCTTCACCGGCGGGAGCCTTTATCCATACTCTTATAAGCCCACATATGAACCATAGTTATATGTCTTATAGAAGCTACCCATATACTTGTGTTTAGGACCATTATCATTTGGATTCATTCAGGCCTCTCCTCATAGGATACGAACTTGTTGGGCCACTTAAACTGTGACGAGTTTGTATCTCATGAAGATTGGGCCAAAAGTTTTTAAAATGACGATGGGCCACCTTGTGTTTGGGCCCCCTATCATTTGAAGTTGTTTAGCCACCTTATCGCAAAAGTGTAAACCTGTTGGACCTTTTCAACTGGGACAGGTTTGCACCTCGTGATAATCTGATTGAACGCTTTAGAATGCTAATGGGCCAACTTGTATGAAAACATTGATGGGCTTAGAAGGTCCAAACATGATCCGAATATTCCAAATGCATGAGTCTGATATCCGCACTGGCTTTCATCCAGGAAGGGTATGCCTTGTTATGGCATATTTGTATACTTTTGGATATCTCCAAGTCCATCCCCACAACCGTGATTACCTAAGGCCCAATTCATCGTTTCTAGACAATGGCACGATCCTCATATACTTGTGTTTAGGACCATTATCATTTGGATTCATTGAGGCCTCTCGTCATAGGATACGAACTTGTTGGGCCACTTAAACTGTGACGAGTTTGTATCTCATGAAGATTGGGCCAAAAGTTTTTAAAATGACGATGGGCCACCTTGTGTTTGGGCCCCCTATCATTTGAAGTTGTTTAGCCACCTTATCGCAAAAGTGTAAACATGTTGGGCCTTTTCAACTGGGACAGGTTTGCACCTCGTGATAATCTGATTGAACGCTTTAGAATGCTAATAGGCCAACTTGTATGAAAACATTGATGGGCTTAGAAGGTCCAAACATGATCCGAATATGCCAAATGCATGAGTCTGATATCCGCACTGGCTTTCATCCAGGAAGGGTACGCCTTGTCATGGCATATTTATATACTTTTGGATATCTCCAAGTCCATCCCCACAACCGTGATTACCTAAGGCCCAATTCATCATTTATAGACAATGGCACGATCCTCATAATAGGCTTAGTCAATATTGTAAATGGTCGGTCTTTGTCTTTTACCGATGGAAAGGGATTGAGGTAGCCAAGGTTCACCCTTGTAGCGTAGGATAGAACAATTTTGTGTACCCCACATTGGTGCATAAAATAAGCCATACCTAGGACAGAAATGGACTTACCCCGAGTGTGGGAGGAATAAGGTCGGAAGGATATATGTTGTATTGATAACCACATGCATCTCATGCATGCACGCATCATGCTGACCCCCTACACTTAAAGGCCATCATAGATATCTGTTGGGTTAGAGAAGAATGAAGACTTGTCAAGAAAAGGTTAGCAAGCATGGATGCGTCAGGCAATAAAGGTTCCCGCATGGATCAATTGGAGACCAACATCACCAAAATTATTGAGCAACTACAAGCTTTGACCAACGTTGTGGCCAATCTGACAGTACCATGCACAGTGGGAACAGAAAACAACGAGGATGGAAGGCGTGAGGAGTCCCGAATAGGGTGAGCGAAGAAATCCTTTTTTTTGATGATGACATGGCTGAGTATGCCGCGGGAAGGATAGCCAGGCCTCAGGCAGAAAAAGAAAAAAAATTGTTTGTTTTTAGCCCTTAATAGTTAAGCATAAGTCTAATGATGAAATTGTTTGCTTTAGGGTGAAATCTTAGAAACGATGAGTTCTTGATGTACTTTTATCTGATACTTTGAGTAGTTGATCTATGTTAGACTCGTAAGCATTTAATTATAGGTTTTTAGCAGTGAAAACCTGAGTAGTTGGCAAAGTGACTAGTCGAAGAAATTGCAGGTCGATGAATAACTGTTTACTTAGATGTCTATCCTGATTTGCTTATGTTATGATGTGTGGTATGGTTGAAAATAAAAGAAAAGTCTATAAAGAAAAAAAATTAAACCACCTATAACCGATAAGCGTGAAGCTACCCATGGGCGAGTATTAGGACCACCATTAGGAGAAATGATACCTTAAAGGGTAGGTGTGTTGAAAAAAAAGAGACAAAAGAAAAGAAAAAAAGAAAACCATACCATATTGAGCACAGAAAAAGTAATTGCAGAGCATAATTGAGATATCTAGGTTGTATTGACCCATCGATCCCAATTTTTGAAATGAAATCATTGAGTTGGCTTACCTGGGAACCAAGCTGTAAATGAACATTTGCACACACACACACTGTGAGTATGACTTAGATGATTTATTCAAATACTTGGATTCGAGTTGCATTGAGTGTTTTGAAAGTTCTCTGGTTTCATTACTGGGCATTCTTTGAGGACAATAATATGTGTAACTATTGGGATTATTTCATAGCCCATAATATAACATGTCGATACGGAATGCCACATCACATAATGAATGACAATGGAGTCCAATTTCAGGGAGAATGCACATTTAGAAACTTGAGAATCAGAATACATGATCCCAAAATGATGAGGTCACTTTCAAAAAGGCGAAATCCACATTGACCTGGTGCAGGTAGCAAATAGCAGAAAGCCGAGCCAGGTCTGAGGATGACTAGTCTACCACCCAGCGAACAAGGGACACAAAGAGACCTTGAGCCATGAGACCAAAGAGAACTAAGCGATCATCAGAATAAAATTAGCAAAAGGAAACTATAATCAGGCCCAGGGGGTGACCAAAGCTTTTATAGGCAAGAGGGCACCAAAGGATGAGGGAATCCCTAAAGGGGTGAAGAACACCCTCTAACACAAGGAGTGCCTAACCAAAGATGACATCAAGCAATTAGGACAAAGAAAACCCATCGGAATAGGGGATGCATCCATGCATACATGCATACACATCGCATACACACAATCTTTGTATTGTATTCGCAGGCTTTGAAGAAAAAGAAAAAGCGGCGAGGAGGAGCAACTCTAAGAATTGAGAGGAATAACCTCAGGAATGAGGATGAATCAGGGGTCGAAGTGCCTCACCACAATATCAAATTCAGTTCGGGAACAAATCCCAGAGATCGAAGCATCTCACACTCGGTGGTTCGGGAAAAAGCCCAGGGGTCGAAACACCTCGCCATCAACTCAACTCGGTGGTTCGGGAACAAAGCCATGGGATCGAAGCACCTCGCTATAACTCAATTCAGTTCTGGAACAAATTCCAGAGATCAAGCATCTCACACTCGGTGGTTCGGGAACAAATCCCAGGGGTCGAAACACCTCGCCATCAACTCAATTCAGTTCGGGAATAAATCCTAAAGATCAAAGCATCTCACACTCGATGGTTCGGGAACAAAGCCCAGGGGTCGAAGTACCTCACCATCAACTCAACTCGGTGGTTCGGGAACAAATCCCAGGGGTCGAAGCACCTCGCCATCAACTCAACTCAGTTCGGGAACAAATCCTAGAGATCGAAGCATCTCACACTCGGTGGTTTGGGAACAAAGCCCAGGGGTCGAAACGCCTCGCCATCAACTCAACTCAGTTCGGGAACAAATCCCAGAGATCGAAGCATCTCACACTCGGTGGTTCGGGAACAAAACCCAGGGGTCGAAGCACATCGCCATCAATTCAACTCAGTTCGGGAACAAATCCCAAAAATCAAAGCATCTCACACTCGGTGGTTCGGGAATAAATCCCAGAGGTCGAAGCATCTCACACTCGGTGGTTCGGGATCAAAACCCAGAGGTTGAAGCACCATGCCATCAACTTAACTCAGTTCAAGAACAAATCCCAAAGATCCAAGCATCTCACACTCGGTGGTTCGGGAACAAAACCCAATGGTCGAAACACCTCGCTATCAACTCAACTCAGTTCGGGAATAAATCCCAAAGATCGAAGCATCTCACGCTTGGTGGTTCGGGAATAAAACCTAGGGGTCGAAGCACCTCGCCATCAACTCAACTCAGTTCGGGAACAAATCCCAGAGATCGAAGCATCTCACGTTCGCTAGTTCGGGAACAAAACCTAGGGGTCGAAGCACATCGCCATCAAATAAACTCAGTTCGAGAATAAATCCCAGAGATCGAAGCATCTCACGCTCGGTGGTTCGGGAATAAAACCTAGGGGTTGAAACACATCGCCATCAACTCAACTCAGTTAGAGAAAAAATCCCAGAGATCGAAACATCTCACACTCGGTGGTCCGGGAACAAAACCCAAAGGTCGAAGCACTTCGCCATCAACTCAACTCAGTTCGGGAAAAAATCCAAGAGATTGAAGCATCTCACACTCGGTAATTTGGGAACAAAACCCAGGGGTTGAAGCACCTCGCCATCAACTCAACTGAGTTCGGGAATAAATCCCAGAGATCGAAGTATCTCACACATGGTGATTCGGGAACAAAGCCCAGGGGTCGAAGCACTTCGCCATCAACTCAACTCAGTTCGGGAACAAATCCCAAGATTGAAACATCTCACCCTTGGTGATTCGGGAACAAAGCCTAGGGGTCGAAGCACCTCGCCATCAACTCAATTCAGTTCAGGAATAAATCCCAGAGATCGAAGCATCTCACACTTGGTGTTTCGGGAACAAAACCCAGGGGTCGAAGCACCTCGCCATCAACTCAACTCGGTGGTTCGGGAACAAAACCCAGGGGTCGAAGCACCTCGCCATCAACTCAACTTGGTGGTTCAGGAACAAAGCACAGGGGTCGAAGCACCTCGCCATCAACTCAACTCAGTTCGAGAACAAATCCCAGCGATCGAAGCATCTCACACTCGGTGGTTCGGGAACAAAACCCATGGGTCGAAGCGCCTCGCCATCAACTCAAATCAGTTCGGGAACAAATACCAGAGATCGAAGCATTTCACACTTGGTGATTCGGGAACAAAGCCCAGTGGTCGAAGCGCTTCGCCATCAACTCAACTCAGTTCGAGAATAAATCCCAGAGATCGAAGCATCTCACACTCGGTGGTTCGGGAACAAAACTCAGAGGTCGAAGAACCTCGCCATCAACTCAACTCAGTTCGGGAATAAATCCCAGAGATCGAAGCATCTCACACTCGGGTTCGGGAAAAAAACCCAGGGTTCGAAGCACCTCGCCATCAACTCAACTCAGTTCGGGAATAACTCCTAGAGATCGAAGCATCTCACACTCGGTGGTTCAAGAACAAAATCCAGGGGTCGAAGCACCTCGCCATCAACTCAACTCAGTTCGGGAAAAAATCCCAGAGATCTAAGCATCTCACACTTGGTAGTTCGGGAACAAAGCCCAGGGGTCGAAGCACATCGCCATCAACTCAACTCAGTTCGGGAGCAAATCCCAGAGATCGAAGTATTTCACACTCGGTGGTTCGGGAATAAAACCTAGGGGTCAAAGTACCTCGCCATCAACTCAACTCAGTTCGGGAACAAATCCCAGAGATCAAATGATCTCACAAAAGCAGTGAAACCACAAGTAAGTCCGGCAATGGTCGATGAACCAGGTAAGCAAAAATACATGCATGACTTTGATAAGGTTGTCACTGTCACACTCTGCACAAGCCCCATCAAAGTGGGGGCGACTGTAGACACTGCATTTTTGTATGAGCCCAATGATGAGCCTCGTATGGAGGCACTACCTGAAAAGTTATGGAAGTCGCGGGAAACGAATGTCGGAAAGAAAACCTCCAAAATTAGCACTATATCGGATTCGAACTCACTAGCCAGCCTCGGATTCGCTCAGTCATTTTTTGTCTCACACCTTAGCCTCGGCCCAAAAGCCATTGCATACGCCCAAAGCCCATACAATCCACCATCCACACGCCCAAGACACCATCTACACGCCCAAGTCTTCCCAAATAGCTAAAATCCCATGTAAAACACATGCTAAAATCCCCTTAATCACTTTCCAATTTAACAAAGATTTAAAAACCCATGCAAAACACATGTTAAAATCCCCTTAAATCACTTTCCAATTTAACAAGTTTTGAAATCTCATCCTCACCAAAATTCATGAGATTCTTTCCAAAATAAATATTCCCCAAATCATCATGATTTATTTCCATGATTTGGAGATCCCTTTGCATTATAAAAAGAGGCCATTATCGAAACTTGAGGGGAGGCTCTTTCACGGCAAACACACAAACAAAAAACCAAGGTTTCTCTTCATCTTTTTCTCTTGGGCGTAAACAACAAATATCCCTTCAATCACCGACCAAAACAGCAACAAAAAGCCCTGCAATCACCGACTAAAACAACAACAAATATCTCTTCAATCACCGACCAAAACAATAACAAACAGCCCTTCAATCACTGACCAAAACAACAACCAATCACCCCTAAAAACCGAACAAACAACGAGCAAACAACCAGCCCCACCAAATAAATAAGCAGCAAACAACCACCCTTACCGAATAAACAACCAGCAAATAACCCCCTAAAAATCGAACAAACAACCAGCAAACAAGCCCTAAAAACCGAACAAAAAATTGTAAAAACAGCAGCCCAAAAACAGCATCTAAAAATAGCAAAAACAACAGCCCAAAAACAGTAAAAATAGCGAGTAGAAACAATGAAATAGCGAGCAGAAATAGCAAAACAGCGAGCAGAAACAGCAAACCAGAAACACAGCAAGCTTTAATCCTTCCGTCGACAGCCTAACGCACTTCCAAAAAAGCAACTTAAAAGGTAAGACCTGAGGGCACCCTATTTATTTTTATAGTTCCGGACACGGCATGGCTGGCTAGATGTGAAATACGTCCAGTCGGGTATGCAAAGTCCTACATTAAAAACGGCCAAATTTTTGTTCACATCTTCCTTTGACATTCCGTTATTTATCTTTTTTTGTTATTTATTTATTCATCTTTATTTTATTATTTCGTGTTTAGTTTGGTATTTATCTTTTTTACTTCGCCTTTATTTTATTTTTTTCATTATCCGCATATGCTTTATTTTATTATTTTGTTATTTACATTGCATTAATGTGTGTTATTATCCCTTGCGGTATATCAGATGGAAACCCAGACATAAATTCCATAGTCGAATCCAAATGGACGATAATGCGGTTTGTACTTGGGATACAACTCCATGTACCACTCATGAAATATTCATACAATCGCGATTAACCCCCTTTTGTTTACTATTTATTTATTTACACTTTTATTGCCTTCTTTTATCATAATTTTTGTTATCGTACCTTGTATTTCTTAATTTAATTTGCTTTTATTTATATTAATGTTCATGGGTGTGCAAATTTTTATGTTTATTTGAATTATCTTGCATGAACTAAGACTTGGCTATACCATTATGTGAACCCGTCCATTATACTGGTATAAGTAAGGGACTATTCCGAACCCAACGATTTGAGGTCTTCCCTTGTGAGGGGTGAGTTTGGCCTTAAATCTTTTCCCAATTCACACTGGGTGGCGACTCCTTTATTCTCCGGTTTAGTCCCATGCGGGCTACCCCGTACTCTCTACGGCTGCGAGCCCAACAGTGCCATGGTCGCCGAGCATCATAGGCATAGCAGTAAACCCCGCTTCACTCCTACAACCGCCTTGAATAAAATTGATTTCTCGATATGCAACACCATCGGGGTTAAAAAGAGTATGCAAAGATGAAGACATGGTTATCCTCAATCTCGCCATAAATACTCATTTTTCGGGGCCGATTCTCTATCATAGTGGAATCACTATCTGTAGAAGTGAAGCAAGTTTTACCGCTATGCCTACGACATTAGTGACTACTACACTGTTGGGCACACAGCCCGCGGGGGGACTAATTGAATAATGAGGGAGTCGCCACCCAATATGAGACATCGAGAATGATTTAAGGCCGCACTACACCCCTTGCGAGGTTAGACCTTCAGCTCGTTAGGCTTCAAAATGTTCTCTTACTAATACTAGTATAATATATATGCTCAAATGAGGTTTCCCCACATCTTATTATGTAATTCCACACATAAAATAATTTAAAGGCAAACAACTTGCCCAAGCATAAAATTAAAATTACGATAAATAGAAGAAATTTAAGGGTACGAAATCAAAAATACATATTCGAAAATACAACAATACTGATAAAATAACCAAAGTCATAAATGGGACATAACAATAAATAAAATATCGATAACACAACGTAAAACATGTTTTTCATGGGCTTGTCCTCGAAGAGGCCTAGCAGGATATGGCCATAGTCGGCCAAGTATCATGTATATGTCTGGCCGGACTTACAAGAAATCTAGCCGGACGTACCGCGCGACTCAGAAATGTAAAAACATTCACATGCAAATACATATATAATCAGCAGGTATTTTTGATACTTTATAACAAAATGACCATCCCCTAGTGGTACGTAGAGTTGTATCGCGAATGTGAACCATACTACAGTTCATTTGGAATCGACTATGGAACTTACGTATTGGTTTTCAATCTACATACCACGAGATTATACAACATGACATGAGATAAGTCTAGCGGGACATATGGCAACTCTGACCGGTCAAATATCACAAACCAGACAGTAAATAAATCCTGACATGCTTGAATAACAGTAAATGAACAACACACAGATATCATCAACTAAAGCAGTAAATGAACAATACATGCATATCATCAAATAAAGCAGTAAATTATCAATACATGCATATCATCAATTAAATCAACTAAATGAGGCAACTAAGCATGCATAACATAATGGTAATAAATATAACATGAAAATAACTAAGTATGCAGTGAACTATGAAAAATAATAAGCGTGACCGGCAGTGGCGTAACCAGAAATTTCAGTCAGCGGAGGCTAAAGTTTTTTTTACCAAAATAATATATAATGAATTCATACATATTTTTGAAATTATAAGATGATCCCTATACTTTTGAAAATTAGGGGTGAACACAATTTCGGGTCAAACCACGAACCGCACCGAACCGAACCGAACCGCGCGGTTTGAAAAAATATTAGAAATGATTTTGAACCGCACCGAATCGAACCGCAAATTTCGGGTCGGTGTGCGGTTTTGACCCATGTCAAACCGCGAACCGCCCAAACCGTAAATTTTGACTCGAACCGCGACCCGAACCGCCTAAATCGCCGACCCGCGTTCAAATTAAATATTATTTTATATTTTTCTTCTTCTTTAACTATGAAAATTAAGATATTTAATGATCATATAACAATATGTAATGAATAAATGAAAATTATGTAATTTTTTCTTCAATTATAATATGAAAACACACAAAATTTTCTTGAAAAATTTATAATCCAAACCGCCGACCCGAACCGCCCAAACCGCTAAATCGCCAACCCGAACCGCCGCGGTTTTCCTTATCAAATTTGCGGTTTCGTTTTCTAATTTCCCAACCGCCAACCGCGCGGTTTGAAGTGAAAAACGAAAAAACCGCCCCGAACCGCACCGCGAACACCCATATTGAAAATTATGAAATAGCCCATAATTTCTAAACTTATAAATTAACTCAAAATTTTCAGAATTATATTTTTTTCCATAATTTCTAAAAATACCAATTTACCCTAAAAATTTATGTAAAAATTTATTTTAAAATTATGTATTTTAAGTTTTGTAGTATATTATATACTAAACCAAACCTAAGTATAAACATAGTTATTTTTATTTTTATTTTTATTTTTATTTTTATTTAAATGTAATGGAATCTATATTCTTTTGCAAATAGAAAACAGATAAATGATTGGATTAAAATGAAAAATAGTCAATTATATATACACATACAAATTAATATAAATTATTTTAGATTGTTTAAGAAATAAGATTGATGCAAAAATATATTGGAATTTTTTTTAACTAATTTGGGCTTGGGCCTACATTTATATTAAAAAATATAATTAAAAAAATTAATAAATAATGTATTTATGGGTGTTGTTTAATTATTTATATTTTCTAATATATATATATATATATATATATATATATATATATATATATATATATAATAATTTATAAAAAAAATTAGTGGGTCAAGTGGGGGCAACTGCCCCCACTGGGCCTACTGTGGCTCCGCCACTGGCGACCGTATATATCTATACTCGGTCGGGTGTGTGTATGTTCGGTCGGACATAGAGTACGTCCGACCGAAGATAATAAGTCAAAAATATAATCTCAGATTTGCAGAAATATTAAAAATGGTGCCTGCAGGTCGTATATTTTTCTGCGTAGGTAGGCTCCGAGGATCATTCTGAATGCTGGGTCTCTGCTGGATTCACACCAGAAAGTATGGAACTCCAAGGAATGTGAGTGTTTTTCTCACTCACACACTATTACAAGGTTACAATTATTTCTTTTTTCCAACCTCTACCCTCTAAAAAGAATATTTTATAGTAAAACAGAGGGGGTATGAGGATGGAAGGGGGATCAAAATCCCAATCCTCCTCCAAGTTGTCCCGAGTGATTGACAATCAAAACGTCAGACACAACTCAAACTATGTCCGACCTGATGTAGGGTTTGGCATGTACCTCCAAACAGACATAACAAGCCCTTGATTTCAGCTATTTTAATTTTGCACGTGTCCTGGCAGCTCGATACATGTTCGGATAGCTATTAGATTTGAATTACATGTCCGGACGGACGTAATCAAACCCCTTAACTGTAGTAACTGACAATCTACTCGTTCATTAACAGATGTGTCATGTCCAGCAGGAATTAGGGTTTTAAAGGTATATACGGTCGGATGTTATGGTTAGAGAGAAAATAGGTCGAATATATTGGGATATATGTCCTAGAGCTTCATGTAATGTAAATGGTATTATATCTTATGAAATAAAATGATGCATTATTCATTTTTCAAAGTATTTGCTTAATATCACATATTGTAAATTATCTTGATTACTCTAGATTACTCATGTGCCTTCAGACTTAGTGTATGAGTGTCATACACAAGAGGATTTAAGTCTGAAGTTAGTAATCTAAAATAGTTCATAGAAAGCAAACAAAGCAGGTACTTTGTTTGTGGTTGATATATAGTTGTTATTCGTTATATAATTGTATGGCGACCTTGATCCGGGATCGTCCATGTGGAGACATTAGAATGGAGGCACCTTGTATGATGTGATCATATAGGACTGGACCCAAATAGAAATGAGTTTCTTATAATATCTGTTAAATAAAGAAATTCATTTCGATCTACTAGATGGTTATATATGGATTGATCTTAATCCTGAGTCTACTTTGAACTCTTGCATGGCAGGCTATGTCTTTTGATTTACAAAAGTGAGGACATGGTTTAGTGTGTAGCTGGGGACGTTTTACATAGATATGGAGTTCACTCATTCTTGCGAGAAGTAGAGGAGTATCTTCATTAAGGATTGATTCAGCACTTGAACGGTTAGAGCACTTGAGTCATTTTGTTACGAATAGAAAGATTAAAATTCATAATGGTTATGAATAAATCATTCATTAGAGAATCAATGGTACTTAAGGTAAAAGTAATTAGAGGGGTATAACGGACATTATGACCTAGTTATAATTATGAGATACTCGTGAAGGGTCAATCCGTATGTAATGACTATATCGATGGACATTATGGAAATTAAATTTTGTTGTTACAAATTTTAAAAAAAATTAAAGGCTTGGCCGAATTTGTCATTGGTGGAAGGGGAAGGGTTTTGTTTATTTTGGAAATAAGAAACCCTAGGTATAAAAGGAAAATAAGATTTTCTTTTTGCCTAAGCCTCGCATTCTAACCCTAGCCACCATCTTATTGTTCCAACAATTCTCTCAAGTGTTGAGAAAAACTAAAACAAGAACAAGAAGAAAAACAAAACAAAACTAGTGTGACTTATAATCACGAAAGAGTTTAGGGATTGATTTTGTGAGTTTAGCCCACCCTAACTTCTGTTGGTTGTGAGACATAGCACGAAAGACTTCTTGGTGTCGAACAAAACTCTTCATCTTCTTCCTCCACATACATCACAAGGCAGTGAGCATTTTTCATCTCACTGTCGCACACCCATTTGGTGAAATCAGGGCTCGATTTGTCTTGGTTTTGATCTAGAAATTTTAGGGAAATTTATGGGGTGTTTTGGGGCTATGTTGGGGTTGTTTTTGGATGAAAAACCAGACCTGAAACACAGCAGAAACTGATTCAATCAATGAGTGATTAAGGCAGTGAACTGGGCACTTTTCGAGTCCAAAACAGTCCAAATTTCCATTGTTGTTCGGGGGCTGTTCCGGGGCTGAAATTTTATCCAAAACATAAGTAAAATTTCAGTATTGGTACTATTAACTTTCAGCCAAGAGGAGAGAAGGGCAGGAAAAAAATTTATAGTCTGATCCTGGGTGCCTAATGTGTTTCCGCTGCACTAGGAAAATGATTCCTACAATTGGCATCAAGAGCGAGGTTGAAAAGTATTCTTTTCCCTCCTCTTTTTATTTTAAAGTTATTGTTTTTATATATTTATATGAGTTATAAATATTAATATGCATGTTTAGATGAGTAGGCATAAAATAATATTCATGAGATGAATAGTTATTATTGTTTCATGTGATGAATGGATTTTACATTGGCCGTAAATTTTTCCGGCTCTTATTTTTGTGTTGGTTTTATTTTTAAGATGTAAGGCCATAAGACCAATGTTTAAAAATGTTGTAATTTTATTTTCCTATGTAAAAAATTTTAATTGTTGTAGTTTGGAGCGCCGAAGTCGTAAAAGGAGCTAACACCACCGTGGAGTGAGATTTGAAGACCAAGTGATGCATTGGAAATTTTATGTACTAATTAGATTAGTATATGATAAATTAAAAGCCCGGTCAATGCAAAATATTTTTTTTTATGTTGTATGTATGTTTAATTCGAAATATTTCAATAACATGTCATATAGCTTAGGGTACCTACTCTTGCATTTTCACATGTCATAACATGTTTTGGATGCATATATACTCTAAACATGAAATATGATTTTATGTGATTTAAAGTGGGTAAATTAGAATATGGTATGCATGGAAAACGATTAATTGGTTTTATTGTTTAAAATTTTAAATTCTAATATAATGGGTTTAATTAGTGCATCATGAATTCCATTGATATATAGAATGGAAACCCGGATATAAATTACATTGCCGATTCCGAAGGATGGAATGTGGTCTGCACTCAGGATACAACTCCACGTACCATTGGATTTTATAACGAACTAAGATTTATTAAATGGTTTAATTAAATTTTGACCACTTTAGAATTTTGAAATTATAAACTTGTTAGTAAATAATTAGTATAGACTAATGGATATTAGTGATATAAATTTTATGAGTTAAATTTGGTTAGGTCACTAAAAATGAACTAGTGTAAATAAGAGTTATGATTTAGCCACCACATATTTATTCACACTATTAAATTAAAAAAAATATATATTTTGAAAATATAAACCTTAATTTTAAAATAGTGAGTGGGAGAGGGATATACGACAGTATATCCCGCGATCTCCGTTTTTAGTCCGAAAACATGAGATTCAAAAGACGCATCGAGACAAATTTATTTTCGTCCCCTACGGATGGTGTCCATTTTAGGTTAATATGAAGTTTGGATTCCTAGAGGATAGAGACTCTAGATGTATGTGGTGAACTGATCTACCCTACGGTGGTACTTCACAGTGAAGTCCAAGGGTTTTTAAATGATGGGTCACAATCACAAAAAGAATGATTAAATGTTAATCAAAATTTATCGATCAAATCAAACGATGGTTGGTTAATATAGGAATAAGAGTTATTCTCGAATATATTAATCAATCGAGATTATCTCGATCTATCATGCATGTACTTGACCTACCCTACGACGACACATATTTGTGGGATGATAGATTTTTGTGGTATAGTAATTCTTTTAGGTTTCTAATTCGTTATTCATAGTCCATGCATCATGTTTAATTTTATGCCAAAAATATTTGATGATTTTAATATGCGATGAATGAATATTAAATGCACGTTTATTTTATTTTTCAGCCATGATTTCTCCAATTATTTCAATTCTCTCTAATGATAAATTAACTGGAGAAAACTATGTTAAGTGGAAAAGTAACATGAACGTTATCCCGGGTTTGTGAAGACCTAAAGTTTGTCCTGACGGAGGAGTGTCCTCCCGAGCCCGCCAGAAATTCTGGCCAAGCTGTGCACGACACCTACCAAAAATGGGTCCCGGCTAATGAGAAGGTCTGCTGCTACTTGCTAGCAGTGATGTCTGAGGTTCTTGCTGCAAAGCATGAGCCTATGGCTACAACATCTCAGATGATGGAGTCATTGCAGGGCATGTTTGGGCAGACTTTAGAGTGTCAACGTCATGAGGCTATGGTTTCAGCGATGACTGGTAGGATGAAGGATGAGACATCAGTCTGAGAGCACGTCTATAGGATGATGACCTACCTCAATACAACCGAAACTCATGGCGCTCATATTGACTAATGGAGCCAGGTGACCATGATTATGGAAACTCTTCCGAAGAGTTTCATGCAGTTTAAAAGCAATTATGTTATGAACAAGTTGACTTGTACTTTGACCCAGCTGCTTAATAAGCTCACCTACTATGAGTACATGCTTGTGGATTCTCGTAAGCCCAGTTCTAAGGAAAATATTACCGAGTCTTCTAAATCTGTAAAGAAGAAGAAAAATAGTAATGAGAAGGCTAAGGCTAAGCCCTTGATGAAGAAGAACAAGAAAGGCTCCAATGATGCCAAGCCCAAGGGAAAGTGTTTCCACTACAACAAGGACGGGCATTGGAAAAGAAACTGTCTTAAATACCTTGGCGAGCTGAAAGAGAAAAAGGCTACAGGTAAATACGATTTATTTATTATCGAATCTCTATTAGTGGAGGATGATAAATCTACATGGATTGTTGATTCTAGAGCCACTAACCATGTTTGTTCTTCTTTACAGCTACTTGACTCATGTAGGGACCTTGCTGAAGGTGACTACACGATGAGGGTCGGGACAGAGGATGTCATTTTAACAAGAGCAGTGGGAGTTTCCAATTTAAATTTTATGAATAATATTTATTTAAATTTGAACAATGTGTTATTCATTCCTGATTTTCGCAGGAATTTGATTTATGTTTCCAAACTTTTGGATGATGGTTTTTCAGTTTCTTTTAATAGTAATTTAGTTATTATTGGTAGAAATGGATTAACTATATGCACATGAAACTCAAAAAATAATTTGTATGTGTTAAGACTGTTAACACATAGGTCACTACTCAACAGTGAAATGTTTAAAGTTGAAAAACCTAAAATAAAACGGCAAAAGATTTCTCACGATGACACATATATGTGGCATCTTAGACTTGGTCATATCAGCCTTGACCAGATAGATAGGTTGATAAAGAACGGAGCCTTAAACCAGTTAAAGCTCGAAACTTTACTAGTCTACGAATCTTGTTTAGAATGAAAAATGACCAAGAGACCTTTTACTGGAAAATGTATAATAGCCAGTCAACCACTTGAGCTAATACATTCAGACGTTTGCAGACCGATGAATGTAAAAGCCCGAGGTGGCTATGAATAATTCATCATATTTATTGACGATTATTTAAGATATGGTATGTTTACCTAATGCAGCACAAGTCAGATACTTTTGAAAAGTTCAAAGAGTATCGTGCTGAGGTTAAGAACCAGTTAGGTAAGACAATCAAAACTCTACGATCAGATCGTGGAGGAGAACTCATTAACAGAGATTTCGAGGAATTCTTAGTTGAGCATGGGATATTATCCCATCTCACAACACCTGGAACACCACAGCAAAATGGTGTTGCAGAGAGGAGAAATCGGACCCTACTAGACATGATAAGATATATGTTTAGTTATAGCTCACTTGTTAGTTCGTTCTGGGGGTATGCATTGCAAACAGACAAGTATATCCTTAATGTAGTTGCATCTAAGTCTGTTCCTAAGACTCCCTTAGAGTTGTGGAGTGGTCGTAAAACTAGTTTACGAAATTTCCACATATGGGGGTGTCCAGCACATGTGCTGAAGAATAAGACTACTAAGTTGGAGCCATGTTCACATGTGTGCCTATTTGTAGGCTATCCTAAGGAAACTAGGGGTGGATTCTTTTATAGCCCTGAATATAACAAAGTGTTTGTATCAAGAAATGCCACGTTTCTAGAGGATGACTATATGAAAGAGTTCAAACATCGTAGTAAGATGTTACTCGAGGAGTTACTTACTGGTTCGACCAGCGCACCATCGTCAACAACAGTTGACAACACATAGCACCTTCGACATCTGAGCGTCAGATGCAAGTTTGTAAGAATGATCTGTCACTTAGACACAATGGGATGGTGTGCGACAACCTGATCGCTATCTAGGAGTTGAAGAGGCACAAGTTGTCACTTGGTGTAGATGATCCATTGACCTATCGTAGTGTAATGGATGATTCTGACAAAGAGGAATGACTCAAAGCCATGAACCTTGAGATTGAGTCTATGTACTCCAACTCAGTCTAGGAACTTGTGGACCAACCTGATGGGGTAAAATCCATAGGTTGCAAGTGGATCTACAAGAGAAAGAGGGGAGCAGATGGGAAGGTACAGACCTTCAAGGCTAGGCTAGTTGCCAATGGTTATACCCAGAAAGGGGGAGTTGACTATGAGGAAGCTTTCTCGCCAGTAGCCATGCTTAAATCCGTCCGCACTCTTCTGTCCATTGCCGAATATTATGACTATGAGATTTGGCAAATGGACATTAAGACTGCATTCTTGAATGGAAATCTTGATGAGTGTATCTATATGGTACACCAGAGGGGTTCATAACCCAATGTCAAGAGCAAAAGGTTTGCAAGCTGCAAAGGTCCATTTATAAACTCAAGCAATCATCTAGATCTTGGACCATAAGATTTGATACCACGATCAAGTCTTATGATTTTGAGCAGAATGTTGATGAGCCTTGTGTATACAAGCGCATCATTGACGGGAATGTGGTTTTTCTTATTTTATACGTCGATGATATTTTACTAATTGGGAATGATGTAAAGATATTATCAGACGTGAAAATCTGGCTAGCTAAACAATTCCAAATGAAAGATTTGAGAGAGGCCAGTTATGTTCTTTGAGGATCCAGATACTTCGGGATCGTAAAAAATGACTGTTAGCTACTTCTCAGGCATCCTACATCGACAAGATCCTTGTGCGATTTGGGATGCAGAATTCCAACAAAGACAATTTGTAATGGCTATGAATAAATCGTTCATTAGAGAATCAATGGTACTTAAGCTAAAAATAATTAGAGGGGTATAACAGATATTATGACCCAACTCTAATTACGAGATACTCATGAAGGGCCAATCTGTATGTAATGACTATATCGATGGACACCGACGTGGTTCGGCTTAATTTATCTATCTACGACAACGAGAGTGCAGCTTCGGGTTTTTAGAAGAATAACTTGGAGTTAATAATTCAGAATAATTAATTAAGAGCTTAATTAATATTTCAGGATTATTGGAGCTCGGAACCATAGGTATTTGGTCCGCGTGTTAGCTCGATATACTATAGCAGATTAAATATAATTGGATAGTCCAATTATATACTCACATATGAAAATATTATTAATATGATTAATAATATTATTTTATCATACTTGAAACTATATGTTAAAATTTAATATATGGTTTTAATAATTATATGATAATTATTAAATACATAATATTCAATTATATATGATATAATTTAACAAGGCTAAATTTGGAATTTCTAAATTTTGATTTTGGAAACCCTTGACTTTATTTTGGAAGTTACACTTTTTGAAAGGTAATAACTATTTAGTTTTGTAACATATTTTTTCATTATGAAAATTAAAATTTGTTGTTACAATTTTTTTAAAAAATTAAAATCTTGGCCGAATTTGTCATTGGTGGAAGGGGAAGGGTTTTGTTTATTTTGGAATTAAGAAACCCCATGTATAAAAAGAAAATAAGATTTTCTTTTTGCCTAAGCCTCTCATTCTAACACAAGCCACCTTCTTTTTGTTCCAACAATTCTCTCAAGTGTTGAGAAAAACTAAAACAAGAACAAGAAGAAAAACAAAACAAAACTAGTGTGACTTATAATCACGAAAGAGTTTAGGGATTGATTTTGTGAGTTTAGCCCACCCGAACTTCTGTTGGTTGTGAGACATAGCACGAAAGACTTCTTGGTGTCCAACAAAAATCTTCATCTTCTTCCTCCACATACATCACAAGGCAGTGAGCATTTTTCAGCTCACTGTCGCACACCCATTTGGTGAAATCAGGGCTCAGTTTGTCTTGTTTTTGATCTAGAAATTTTAGGGAAATTTATGGGGTGTTTTGGGCTATGTTGGGGTTGGTTTTGGCTGAAAAATCAGACCTGAAACATAGCAGAAACTGATTCAATCAATGACTGATTTGGGCAGTGAATGTGGGACACAGGAACTGGACGACGCATGCCGTCCTAGGCTCGCGGCCTAGTCGGGAGTACGGAGTAGCCACGAGGGACTAAACTGGAGAATAATGGAGTCGCCACCCGGTGTGAACCGGGAAAATGAGATTTAAGGCCGCACTCACCCCTCGCAAGGGAAGACCTCAAACCGTTGGGTTCGAAATGGTCCCTTACTTATGTCACTTGTAATGAAAGGATTTGTGTAATAATTTAATCAAGCTTAAGTAACATTTATTTCCAAGAGTATCATGCTTCTATATCCATATGAACAAAGATAAAACTTACACCTAAATTCATGTATTTCACATCTAAGATTGCATGCTTGAAAGTACATCAAAGTAGCAACGAACATACAACTTCATTGGCATATTATTTTCATGGAAACATAAGCACACACTAACCACGCAAGCATACATAAAGGCGAATCAAATAATGGCGAACATGTGATTACATAGACATATCATAAACAAATAGCCATTACATGTCCATGCATAAATAAAAGAGTCAACTAAGTACATAATGCAAAAAGACACTTAAGGATGCAATTAGGTATTAAAGTAAGCATGCTATGACATGGTGCAAAAGAAGATAACTAACATGGACACAAACGCACATGTGAGCACCTTTCCAAGTGGTACGTGGAATTGTATCCCAAGTACAGACCGCATTACCGTCCATTCGGAATCGGCTACGGAATTTATGTCTGGGTTTCCATCCGATATACCACAAGAAATAATACTCAAATGTTATCATAACATGGATATATGAATCGTAATGCGTTAAGCCAAGACTAAGGTAAATGATGCAACCAATGGAATAAACATGCTTTTCATTACAATGCGTACGGAGATAAGAATGACTATATGAGATTTTATAATACATGCATGAACGGTATAGCTGGATTTACGCGCGGGCTGAGGCTAATAGGTGGCATTTAGGGCGGGGTCTTGTGAGTGAGGTGAATGGCTTGTGGGTGTTGAAGGTTAAAGTGTGCGCGATTTAGACGCAGTGCAGTGGGGGTGTTTGCGTGGGTTTAAGGTGACTCGTGAGTTAGGGATAGTGGCGTGAGTGGGGCTAAAGGATTTTGTGCAAGTTATGAGGCGTTTGTGGGCTCTTTAGGCAGTGGGGGAAGTGTGCTACATGTGTGAGACTGTGTTTGGCAGTACGTGAGATGGGACTGACTTGCATGAATTGGCTAAAGGGGGTATATGTGTGATGAGGCTGGGCGTGCATGTATCTTGGTTTTATTTTGCGTGAATAAAGGAAAGTGCAAGGGCTGAGAATATGGGTACACCAATGGCAATAGGTCGAGCCAAGACAGGGATAAATGATGCAATCAATAGATGAAAGACACGGTAAATATCGAGGTAAAAGTAGCCTTTTAGGCTTTTCTTCCCCCAAAAGGAGAACCTTTTAATCCAACACAATAAGCCCATGAGCCTTTCATGACAATGCGTACAAAGACAATGATAACTATATGAAACTTCGTATACCCGATTGAACACATCTTACATTCAAACGAATATACATCAACCGGCGCGGCAAAGCATCGTGGTAAAGGATTTTAACCCCTCCAAATAGGGGACCTTTAATCCGACTTACTAAGACCATGCGCTCGATCACATCATGCATGCAAAGAATAAAGACAATAATATCAAACTTAGTATGCCCGATTGGACATATCTTACATCCAACCGAACACGCATCAACCGGCGCGGCAAAGCATCATGGTTAAGGATTTTTAACCCCTCCAAATAGGGGACCTTTAATCCGACTTACTAAGCCTATGCACTCGATCGAGTCATGCATACAAAAATAAAGACAATAATATCAAACTTAGTATGCCCGATTGAACATATCTTACATCCAACCGAACACACATCAACCGGTGCGGCAAAGCATCGTGGTAAAGGATTTTAACCCCTCCAAATAGGGGACCTTTAATCCGACTTACTAAGCCCATGCGCTCGATTGCGTCATGCATAAACAAGTAACATGCGGAATTCAAATGATGAAAAATAAATAAATCAAAGCAATATAAAACAAAAGAAGGTGCCGTTTACTCAAGCGGTACGTGGAGTTGTATCCCGAGTACAGATCATACTACCGTCCATTCGGAATCGGCTATGAAATTTATGTCCGGGTTTCCATCCGATATACCGCGAGAGTTGACACATCTTTCATTTTATTCCAAGGCCACAACATACAATATTTCGTAATACATGCATATTTATATACTCCACAACATGCATTTCAACATAACAATCATGCGAATAATACTCAATAAATAATAAAAATAAAACAGAAAACGAATGTGGAAAATACCCTCAGGTCTAACCTTTTTTGCAGACTTTCGGACTTGTGTTTCACGGAGATCGGAAGGGTAAAGCTCCTCAACTTCTCCGGATCACTGGTTTAGCATCTTAGCTCACTGTTTTACTGTTTTGCTTGCTGTTTGGCCTCCGTTTTGTTGCTGTTTCCTCTGTATTTTCTGCTCACTGTTCAGGTCACGATTTTGACGTTTCAACAGGCTGTTTTGGGTGTTTTCTAAAGGTTTTAAGTGCAGTTTTTGTGATTATTTTAGGGATTATAAGTGCAGTTTTTTATGTTACTGTTTTAAGGATTTTGGGGACTGTTTTAGAAGGATTTTGCTGTTGTTTTGGGGATGAATTGGGCTGCTGTTTTCGGTGGAAAAGGGCTACTATTTTCGGTGAAAAGGGGCTGCTGTATGGGGGAGATTTTCGGTGAAAGAGGGCCGCTGTATGGGGGAGATTTTCGGTGATGTGTGGGGGTTTTTGGGGCTATGATATTTTCGGCTATGGAGTGGAGGAGATGATGAGAAATTTTGTTGCTTCTTTCTTGTGATTTGCGGTATGTCTAGGGCTTTTTTGTTGTGATTTGCGTGTGAGTTATGTGTATGAGCTAGGAGAGTGCATGTCTTGGTTAGGGTTGTTTATATAAAGAAGGGCTAGGCTACTCCTTGTCTCACAAGGAAGAGATTTGATTTAGTGTTAGACAAGGAAAGCAATGGATTTGATTGGGGGACATGTCTTGGCTAGATTAGGAATACAATATATTTGATTAGTTAGGATTTAGGCATTTAATTTGTTAGATTAGGAAGACAATATTTTTTATTTGTTATGATTGATTTTAATTAGGTATATCATCTTTTTAATTTAGGTATATAACATATTTGATTTGTTTAAAATTAGGCATGATTTTATTTTATGTTTTATTTAATTTGGTAAATGATTTAATTATTATTTTATTTAATTACATTATCTAATTAATATTAACTTAATATTTGATTTAATTTGGGTGTGTATTAGGGTGAATGGGCGTGTGGGCCTTGTAGTGGGCGTGTGGGCCTTTGGTGTTAGTGTTCCTAGAACATGCCAATGATCTAATAAGCATGTAAAGGTGTTCATATATTCAAAATAAGTGGCGGAATATACTTACAATGAACGGATTTGAGCTTTAAAATTTTGAGAAGAGATCTCCAAGATCCAAGCTTTAAGTGATGATTCCAACTCTTGAAGTAGTTTCCCTATCATCTTAGTTGATTTATCCAAGTGCTAGCTTTGTTGATTTTGCAACAAAATCAAAGAGAGGGAGATGCCAAGTTCACGCCCATGGTAGAGAGAAAACTAGGGTTTTCATTGTTCCAAGTGTGTTACAAGTGTGTAGAGTGAAGAAGAGAGAGAAGGCCTTTTTTGTTTTTGTTAAAGGGTTTTACCCTTTTACCCAAACCATGTAGTTGGGGTAATTTGGTTTCACCTAAACCAAGTGGTTGGAAAGTAAGTGGTTTTGGCATAAATGCCAATCACTTTCAACCACCACTTCACATGTGTGATATGTGTGAAGTGGGCCCCCACCATTTTGAATTCAAAATTCAAATGTCTCTACGAACATTTGCCGCGGCTCGGATCCGTTTAATCCGATTAAACGAACTTTCGTCGCTAAATAATTAAATCTAATTTAATTAAATAACGATGCCTCGCAAATATATTACGAACGTCGTTTACGAATTAATTCTAAATTAATTTGTTCGTTCGTATTAAAGTCCGACTTTAATTTCGTAACGAAATCCAATTCATATTAATATATCTGATATATTAACTTTAGCCCATACGAATAAATTAAATAGAAAAATCAAATTTAACTATTAAATTTATTTTACCGATTAATTCCAAATTAATCGCGTTCTCTCTTTTTCCGAACACATTTAATCCCAGATTAAATAATACCTCAATTAATCCCAGATTAATTTTCTCCATCTTAATTAATCCCAGATTAATTTTCTCTCTTATTAATCCCAGAATAATTCTAATTTAAATCAACTGTCATTGGTGAATCTTGGGAAGCGACCCAAGATCCCTGGATATGTTGGCAGTAAGTAACGGTCATTGGATTATCCGAATACGTGCGTACCTCGTACCACGTGCTTACCGAATTTACAAGACATGGTTGGCTTTTAGCAAAGCACCGTGCCTATCCAATTCTCCAGAAATATTCTTACTGGAATATATAATCTATGTTAGGCGTAGTATACGTAGTATTGCGTATTGCGATCCAGTATCGGATGTCACGTGCTAGGCCTGGGGCTGGAACTGTGTCTGCTCCGTACGAAGCACATGTCGGATGTCTAGTAACTAGTCTCTATAATCGGATATACATGACCTAGTCATAACATCCCGATGACTGCAGTACTTAAGAGCACTAATACCGTATCCTACGTGACATCATCTCCACTATGACTGGAGTGATACTTCCGTCTTGACATCACACCCAATACACTATGATTCTCATATACCCAGCAGAGCCCATACACAGAACCGGTTTAAGCCTGGACGACCAAAACTAAAACATACCGATTAGCGGTGCAAGTCTCAGGTTAAGACCAAATACACCTACCCTGATTTCGGACTTCCATAGACACATAGTCATACCACCAATGGAATTCCGATGGGTCTATCCAGAGCGAAGCTATTTTCCGTACCATCGGTAAAACACAACCTCCTATTACACTTGCATGAGTATCATATACCCAAATTTATGAGAACTATGCCGTTATGATCTCACATAACACGCACAAGTGTATTACTAGTCTATTCCGCCTTATCGATGTCCAGTCTCGATAATACTACGACTAGGGATATTTAATGATTAATCCTTCGTGGACTGATATTGTCTCATATCATCTCAATCCAGGAACTAATCATAAGGACCTCCTATCATTTATACATCTAGGTGATCTAATCACAAATGATAAGAGTGTAATCTCCTTGTCACATAGTTAATTTGTACAACAACACCATGATCTGTACAAATAGTGACGCTATGGGTCATAATTGTCCAACAATCTCCCACTTGGCCTATAGCCAGTCACTTGAGTGTCTTACACCCGAACTATGTACGGTTTGCTCAAACTGCTGAGGAAAGGCTTTCGTCAGCGGATTTGTATGATTATCGTCTGATGGAATTTATTCGATCATCACATCGCCACGATGTATGATCCGAACAAATCAGATGAATAGTCGAAGTATATATCTGGATTGTTGATGAGACCATTAATTCTTTAGTATGCGCTGTAGCCTAGCTCAGCTGCTAATAGAACTATATCTAATCTAATCAGATTTGTTAATGACCCAGATGGCTTCTATTGCTACCTCAGCTACAAATAACCCGCATTTGTTGTTTATTTGGTAACAATATCTTGCTTGGAAGATTTCCAGCTCACTGTTCCGTTATTCAAACTGTATAGTACCGTTATTTTTATCGGTTAGGAAACTTACATCAGTGATCCCAGTCACTTCAAGTTCTCATTCTCCATAGTTTAAGACATCATCCTTAGTTCTCTAAGATACTAACGGATGTTCTTAATATCAATCCAGTGACTATCACTTGGATTGACCTGTTTGTGACTCCATATGCTCAAAGCGTATGAGACACCAGGTCACGTAATTTTTTCAATGTACGAGTTCTCAGAGAGTGTTAACAACTTTAAATCTATCCCAGTAGATCTTTATTCCTAGAATAAAGGTTGTTTCTCCCCCAGAATTCTACGGAGAATTTTCATGAAAGCCAAGCTTTCACCGATTGTAATATGGGAATATCATTTCCAAGAAATGATATATCATTATTATTTAGGACAGTCACTTTCAGTGCGCTCCCACTAACCTCCTTGTATACACAAGAATCATTTCGTTTTGAATTAAATCATAAACCATTATGATTACATCAAAACGATAATTCCAAGAACCTAATGCTTGCTTCAATCCCTCTATGGATCGAATAACCCGCAAACCTTGTTTGCTAGTTTTAATACGACAAAACCGTCAGGATGTTGTAAACATCCTCCAAAAGGTTTCCTTTTTCAGAACAGCGATTTTTTGGTTGAGCTGCCATATTTCATAAATGAAACATGCAGCATCAACAAGCATATCCAAATGGTTTTAACGTGGCAACATGTAAAAGATTTCGTTGTAATCAACACAATGTTTATAACGATACCTTTCCGCTACAAGCCTAGCTTAATACGTTGGTATGTTTCCATCCACGTATGTCTTCCTTGAAGACTTATATAGTATCAATAGGCACAATGCCTTGCGGTACAAAAACTAGTGTCCAAACATAGTTGATATACATGGAATCCATTTCGGACTCATGTCACTTTGCCATGATAGGGAGTTGATACCTTGTATCACTTCCCCAATAAGATTGACATCTTTATGAGGTGAGATCAGAAACTCATACCCAGGTTGTTTTCTGACTCTCTCCGACTTACGCGGTTCTTGTGTATTCGAAGATTACTGGTACAGTTTCATCCATGATGAACTGTTCGTGTTCCATTAAGGACTTGGTGCCTTGAATAGTATAACTCTGATTTTCATCGAGTTTTACTATCCTCCCACTTACCACTGCATATCGGTATTCCTTTAGGAAAACCGCATGGTGAGCAACAATACATTGTTCTCAAGTGAGTTGTATAAGTATATACTTTGGTTTCCCTAGGATAACCTACAATTGGCACTTATCCAATTTGGGTTCTTGTTTGGTATCATCCAAACATATGCTTAGCATTCCCAAATCAACAGGAATGAGAAAACCCAGTTTCTTTCCTGTTCATATCTAATATGAAGTCTGTCAAACTGATTTTCATGGAATCTTATTCAAAATAAGTATTGCACTGTTAATGCTTATCCTTTGAAGGAAAATGGTAGCTCAGAGTGACTCATGATTAACCTTATCATGTCCAACAAAATTCGATTTCTCCGTTCGGACACACCATCAAACTGACGTGTTCCGGGAGGAGTCCTCATTGAAAGAATACTATACTCTTTCAAGTATTTGAGAAACTTATTGCTTAAGTATTTTCATCATGGTCAAACCGTGATGTTTTAATACTTTAGCCGATCTGTTTGTCTATTTCTTGTCGAAACTCTAAAAGTTTCCGATTTGTGTTCTTCAAAAGAAACACAACCATAACGCGATGCCACATCCGTAAAGGTCACGAAATATTCATATCCACCTTTATCCTAGCTAGACATGGGCCCACTTACGTCACTATGAACAATGGCTAATAGATCGGTGGCACTTATACTTTTACCAAGTAAAGGTGTTTTAGGCACTTTGCCCAATAAACTAGATTCGTAGACTTCATTTGAATGGAATCAAATCCGTCATAGTATCCACTCTTCAAAAGTGTGGATATACGAGTCTTGTTTGATTGTGTCCCAGACAACACTGCCACAAATAAGTCTCATCTGATCAAATCAGTTTGAGCTATTTGTTTGTCATGTTATATGTTTGAGATTTATTTATATTCAAAATATAAATACTGTTATTCACATCTAATGTGTTTATCTCAATATCATCTTTATAAAATAAAACACACTTTAGTGTTCTAGAATATAAAGGTATACTCGCAACGAGTTATACTCGATATAGAGATAATGTTTCTAGTCAAACTAGTTGCATTATAACAGTTTCCTAATTTAAGTACACACCCGAAGGTAGTTCCTAAACTTAGGTATCTGCACTAAAACAGCGACTTTCGTCCCGTTTCGATTCGCAGATTAATTCTCATTGAAGTCAGTATCCTGCTCATAGCAGATTCTGCACATCAATGCATATTTATGTATCACACTTAGTATTTAAAATCCAATTTTAACACTAGTAGTGAACATATTTATGACAACATATTTGAAGTCAGAGCCTTGCTCGTCTTCAATTCCTTCATGTCTGCTTGTCCATACGGCAGTCACACTTCAGCGATCCCATTTGCAACAGTTTAAGCAGACATCTTTGGATATGTCCTTTGTCTTCCTAGAAGACAGTAATGATTTTGCTTTTGCCCTTTCTATATCCTAGAAGCCCTTGGCCAAGCCTTGAGTTTCTAGAATATCGAAGTAAGGTGCGCCTTGCGCTACTTGCCTTATTGCAACTTTGGCTTTATCTCCTTGAGAATAGCCATTAACTCTCCAAGAGTTATTAATTGCAATTTAATACTTCTAAGATCTAAGAATAGATTTATGAAGATCCTTCAATTTCTTCATCATACTTTAAGGATCTAATCCTTAGTTCTGATTAGGAAATTAAGGAGTCTTTATGGCAAGCATAATGGATTAAACATTAAAGTTATCATCACATGAATCTTCCAAGATCATGCTCTACTATTTGCTTAACTCCGGGCTTAGGCCTAAGATCTTATTTTATCAAATAAAGTAACTTCTTAGTTTCAGGACTATCCTGAATTTATTCCCAATTTGAAAATTAAAGTCGTCTAAAAACATTTTCCTTAGGATAATGTTTTAAACACTAATCTTTCAATTTAATCTTGATTCTAATAGTCCAACTATTTAATCAACGATTTCAGGTACAATCTAATGTAATGATACTATAGTCTAACTATATAACTTATTACAATTTTATTGGTTAAAATCAAATATTATTGATTACTATAATCCATTATAATAATCATTATAAATGATCGGTAAAATTCAAATATATTGATTACTATAATCCAATTATATAATCAACTATAAATGAAAGGGTTTGAATACAGTCCAATTGTTTAATTAAAACAACAATAAATATTAGTCCAACTAATATAATTTATTTGACGAATGATATTTGATTGAGCGCGTATGGCAAGTAACTAAACGAATATTGCAAATCTAATACTTGCCTCCCACTATTTTTCGGCGAGCCTCTAACCCTCTGTCGAGTACTCGGGAAACCATGTTTCCTAGTGGGTTAGGATCCCGTTAAATAACACATAATCTTGACTTTGGCCAACAAATTGTATGATACTTAACTAGGTAGATCTCTAAGATCAATTAGATCTCATCCAATTCATAGATCCAGTAGGTGGACATCCAAGTCCACAACTATATCTTATATATGCCAATATATCAAATATATACCTAACCTTAATCCTCTGAATCAACTAAGCCTTGGCTTTGGCACAACAAACTTAATGATCCCAGTTAAGCGGAACCCATTGACATGGAAAGCTTCGTAATCAATGTCGATGGACAAGAAGTGATCTTGACTTTGGCCAAAATCACGACTTGGACAAGACACACGATATGGAACAAAACTCTCATGATTCAAACACATCCGCAATGTGACAAAGGTCTTGACTTTGGCCAACAAACCAATGCCAACTTTGGATCTTGAGTAAGAATCACTCAACGGAAGGAAAAACGCTTAATATGTTTTGAGGTTTTTCGCGTGCAAATTGGCAACCAATTTATATTATCTTTGTTAAGTTTCATCATCATACACCCTTAAACATGCATTCTAAATAATAATAAAGCGCGTATAAATAAATAAATTATAATGATATACGGATGGATATGTCACAAATTGTTCCTAGAATAAATCACTCTTTTTTCCTCATTTACCATTGAGGGGAATAGGTGAGAAGAGAAATACAATGAGAAAGGAGATAAAAGGCTGGACACGTAGGTCCAATTTAATTAATTCTAAACTTATTACAACATTTCCAACTTGCCCTTGCCCTTCTAATATCCATCCGATATACATTATTCATACAACACATTCATGTATTCATACAAATCATGTTATTCAATCAATCTAATCCATTAATTAATCTTTGAATTAATGATCATCCAATGTTCAAACAACGATTTGATTTACGCGAGTCAAACTCGTTTAAGAATAAATACTCAAAGTAAGTATTCTTGAATATATTGAACTACAACTTTAAATCCAATTTATTTGTATTCAATACAAATTCCAAATTAAATATTTACACTTATTTATTTGCCTTAAAGACTTGGATTCCAAATCCAATCTTAATGGGTCTCAAAGGCCCATTAACATCCATGACATTTTAATTAAGGTCCAATGGGCTTTTATTAATTCTTAAGGCATGGGCTTTGGCCATAATGGGTCAACCCAAAATGCCAAGGCCCAATAGGAATCACTATATTGCCAACAAATCAATTTTGGCCCATTAGGCCCAATTAAATTCTTTAAAGGGTCAAGTGATATATTTGGACTTTATGGAATTGGTTTTGGGCCCAATTGGATCCAATCCAAAAGTCCAAAACCAAACTTAGTGTACCAAGCCTATTAAGCCCAAATACACACTTTTAGCCCAATTCATAATTAAAGGCTATTAACATAATTATAATATTCCAAATATCACAATTATTTTAATTAAAGTGTATTAGCCATGATTAATTAATTAAACTCAATATTTCCAAAATACCAATTACTTAATTAATCATGCTTAATCCATCAATTCATGCTCAACACAAATTGAAGCCAAAACACATCATTTCATGCTCAACACAATTGAATCCTAAATTCATCATTTCATGCTCAACATGCTCTTTGATTTTAACATAAACTTTATTGACTTTGATTCCAATCCAATCAAACCAACAATCAACATTTAAACATGCATTTAACCATCATTTCATGTTACAAAAATAAAAAAAACTGCAGTCCACTGCCTAGTCATATTCGGCCATGCTAAGATTTTTTTAATTTTTGATCCCATCAATTTATTTCAAATCTAATCATGCACAACTCTAAGTTAACATAATCTAAGCATGCTCAAATCATCAATTTGAAGAAATCATGCTCAAGGCATAAAAGCCCCAAATTTTAGTCTCATGAACCCTAAAATTTTCATGCTTAAAATTGGCTCTGATACCATTGTTAGTGTTCCTAGAACATGCCAAGGATCTAATAAGCATGTAAAGGTGTTCATATATTCAAAATAAGTGGTGGAATATACTTACAATGAACGGATTTGAGCTTTAAAATTTTGAGAAGAGATCTCCAAGATCCAAGCTTTAAGTGATGATTCCAACTCTTGAAGTAGTTTCCCTATCATCTTAGTTGATTTCTCCAAGTGCTAGCTTTGTTGATTTTGCAACAAAATCAAAGAGAGGGAGAGGCCAATTTCACGCCCATGGTAGAGAGAAAACTAGGGTTTTCATTGTTCCAAGTGTGTTACAAGTGTGTAGAGTGAAGAGAGAGAGAAGGCCTTTTTGGTTTTGTTAAAGGGTTTTACCCTTTTACCCAAAACCATGTAGTTGGGGTAATTTGGTTTCACCTAAACCAAGTGGTTGGAAAGTAAGTGGTTTTGGCATAAATGCCAATCACTTTCCAACCACCACTTCACATGTGTGATATGTGTGAAGTGGGCCCCACCATTTTGAATTCAAAATTCAAAATGTCTCTACGAACATTTGCCGCGGCTCGGATCCGTTTAATCCGATTAAACGAACTTTCGTCGCTAAATAATTAAATCTAATTAATTAAATAACGATGCCTCGCAAATATATTACGAACGTCGTTTACGAATTAATTCTAAATTAATTTGTTCGTTCGTATTAAAGTCCGACTTTAATTTCGTAACGAAATCCAATTCATATTAATATATCCGATATATTAACTTTAGCCCATACGATAAATTAAATAGAAAAATCAAATTTAACTATTAAATTTATTTTACCGATTAATTCCAATTAATCGCGTTCTCTCTTTTCCGAACACATTTAATCCCAGATTAAATAATACCTCAATTAATCCCAGATTAATTATCTCCATCTTAATTAATCCCAGATTAATTTTCTCTCTTAATTAATCCCAGAATAATTCTAATTTAAATCAACTGTCATTGGTGAATCTTTGGGAAGCGACCCAAGAGATCCCTGGATATGTTGGCAGTAAATACAGTCATTGGATTATCCGAATACGTGCGTACCTCGTACCACGTGCTTACCGAATTTACAAGACATGGTTGGCTTCTAGCAAAGCACCGTACCTACCCAATTCTCCAGAAATATTCTTACTGGAATATATAATCTATGCCAGGCGTAGTATACGTAGTATTGCGTATTGCGATCCAGTATCGGATGTCACGTGCTAGGCCTGGGGCTGGAACTGTGTCTGCCCCGTACGAAGCACATGTCGGATGTCTAGTAACTAGTCTCTATAATCGGATATACATGACCTAGTCATAACATCCCGATGACTGCAGTACTTAAGAGCACTAACGTATCCTATCCTACGTGACATCATCTCCACTATGACACTTCCGTCTTGACATCACACCCAATATACTACGATTCTCAATATACCCAGCAGAGGCATACACAGAACCGGTTTAAAGCCCTGGACGACCAAAACTAAAGCATACCGATTGTCGCAAGCATTAGCGGTGCAAGTCTCAGGTTAAGACCAAAAACACCTACCCTGATTTCGGACTTCCATAGACACATAGTCATACCACCAATGGAATTCCGATGGGTCTATCCAGAGCGAAGCTATTTTCCGTACCATCAGTAAAACACAACCTCCTATTACACTTGCATGAGTATCCTATACCAAATATATGAGAACTATGCCGTTATGATCTCACATAACACGCACAAGTGTATTACTAGTCTATTCCGCATTATCGATGTCCAGTCTCGATAATACTACGACTAGGGATATTTAATGATTAATCCTTCGTGGACTGATATGTCTCATATCATCTCAATCCAGGAACTATTCATAAGGACCTCCTATCATTTATACATCTAGGTGATCTAATCACAAATGAAAAGAGTGCAATCTCCTTGTCACATAGTTAATTTGTACAACAACACCATGATCTGTACAAATAGTGACGCTATGGGTCATAATTGTCCAACATTTGGTTGGTGGGTTTAGTTTGTGTGGACTAGGTGTGTGGGCTTGCGGGGGTTTTAGGTCAAGGCCAAGGGGCTTGCGGGGATTTTGGGTCGAGGTTAGGTGATTTGTGAATGTTTTGGGCCGGGAATAATTTTTAAAACGGAAAACCAACAAGTAACCCGAAGCTAAACCAGCGAACTTAATCCAAATATGAGTCAATTCTCGACTCCTCCCTTCCGACGTCCGTTTCCCGCGGCTTCCGCGACTTAAAAGGTAGTGCCTCCAACTGAGACTCATCATCAGGTTTCACATGCAAAAATGCAATGCCTACAGTCGCCCCCACTTTGATGGGACTTGTGCAGTGTGTGACTTTGAACAATCCTATCAAAGTTATGCAATGCATTCTCACTTACCTGGCTCGTCTGCTGCCTCGAGCTGAGTTGGTGCTACAGTGGACCTCGATCCTGGGACGCATCCCAATAACTACAACTCACAACGGGGGCACCTCGACCCTGGACACTTCGACCCAATACCGCTGGCAATAGGGACCTCGTACTCAACATTATGATGTAGTGGACACTTCGACCCTAGGACGCATCCCGGAACTACAACCGACAACGGGGGCACCTCGACCCTGGGCACCTCGTCCCAACACCGCTGACAATAGGGACCTCGCCCTCAAATTGATGGTGTAGTGGGCACCTCGACCATGGGACGCATTTTGGAACTACAACCGACCACGGGGGCACCTCGACCCTGGGCACCTCGACCCAACACCGCTGACAATAGGGACCTCACCCTCAGACTGATGATGATGTGGGGCTTCGCCCCCAAGCCGATATGGGCCTCGCCCTCTGGGACTTATCCCCAAAAATTATTGATGTGGGCCTCGCCCCCTGGGACTCATCCCCAAAACTGAAACTGTGCTGACGCTGTTTGGCTCATTTCTGCCGCTTTCTCTTTTCTTCGAACCTGCGAACACAAAACAAAAACAAACACGGAAAGAATGCAATGTTACGTGTATGCATGAATTATTTTCCTACTCCGTTGGGTTAGGTCTTCTGCCAATTCCCTTGGTGACTGCTCGGTCCTTTCTTCCTCAGCCAAAGTACTGTTTCAATCTGTCCACGTTGATCGGCTCAGTGAACTCAATTCCTTCCAAGTCTGATAGCCTCACTGCTCCATTTCCCATTACCTTATGCAATATATAAGGTCCTTCCCAGTTAGGTCTGAATTTTCCTCTCGGATCTGTCGTTGACGGCCTCGACTGCTTAATTACCAAATCACCCTTTCTGATCTTGGTGGGACGTACTTTCTTGTTGAATGCCCGGGCTAGTCTCTTCTTATACAACTGCATGTGATACAAAGACTTCGTTCTCCTCTCATCCAGCAGTGCTAACTGATCAAACCTCTGTGCGGCCCACTCATGTTCCGGTAATTCTGCTATGCTAATACCCTCATTGACTGTATTTCCACTTCTACTGGCAATACTGCTTCCATTCCATTGACCAAAGAGTAAGGTGTGGCCCCTGTTGCTGTTCTTACTGATGTTCTGTTCCCCCACAAAGCATACGGTAATTTCTCGGCCCAATCTCTGCAATTTTCTGTCATCTTGGCTAAAATCGTCTTTATAGTCTTGTTGGCTGCCTCAACTGCCCCATTTGCCTGCAGCCTGTACGGTGATGACTTGTGGTGGCCTATCCCGTACCTCTGTAACATTGCCTTCGTGTCTCCTTGAAACTGAACTCTGTTGTTTGTCACTACATGATGCGGCATACCATACCGACAAATGAGGTTCCGAGCTATAAACTTTGCCATCTGTTTTGCTGTAACATTGCGGAATGATTCGGCTTCCACCCATTTCGAGAAGTAATCTACGGCCACTACTATGAAGCGATGCCCATTCGATGCATTCGATCGAATTTCTCCAATCATATCAATTCCCCATGCTGAGAAAGGCCACGGTTCAGACAACCCGTGCAACTCTGTGTGCGGTAAGTGATTCAAATTTCCGTATGCTTGACAGTCATGACAGTGCCTTACTATCTTCGCGTAGTCTGTTTCCATGGTTGACCAATAAAAACCTTGTCTCACTATCTTGCGGGACAGATTCAACCCGTTCATGTGCGGACCACATACACCGGCGTGTATTTCTTCCATTACATGCTGAGCTTCTTCTTTTCTCAAACACTTCAACTGAATACCGTTTGCTTGCCTCTTGTACAGTTCCCCTTTCAAAGTCACATATTGGGAAGCTAACTTCTGAATCGCTATTCTGTCTTTTCTGCCTGCCCCTTCCGGGAGTTCACCATGTTCCAGATACCTCTGAATGTCATAATACCAAGGTTTACCGTCGTCGACCTCAACTTCCAGAATTCTTTCTATCTCATAAACAAGTCTGCTTGCTGTTGTCAGTATCAACGGTCTCATCACTAACTTTTCTGGATTTTCCCAAGTTACTGCAAGTGTAGCCAATGGATCTGCCATTTGATTCTCTTCTCTCGGTAAGTGCTGAAACTTACACTCGGGGATAACCTGTGCCAACTTTCTGAGGTGAAAAAGGTAAGGTTTCAACCATTCTTCTTTCAATTCCCATTCTCCTCGCATCTGCTGGACTACCAACATAGAATCTCCGTAGACTTCCACACTCCCGGCCTTCAAGGCTATCAATGCTGTCAAACCAAAAGCACATGCTTCATACTCGGCCTTGTTATTAGTCACTCTGAATGTCAACCTCTTGGCTAAAGGCAAAGTCTCTCCCTCGGGGGTCACTATCATGATCCCGATTCCGGCTCCCTTGTAATTCACTGCTCCGTCAAAATACATCTTCCATCTCTGAACTGTTATTGCTTGGATCTCTTCATTTGGAAATTCAAACTTGTACTGATCCCCCTCAACAGGTTGCAATTCCAGAAACTCTGCTACTGCTCGCCCTTTGATCACTTTGGAGGTGAGATACTCAAGGTCAAAATCTGTCAGCAATACCAACCATCTGCCCAATTTTCCCACTAGTGAAGGCACCGAATGAAGATATTTCAGAGGATTTTCCTTTGCCACTACCTGGATCTTGTAAGACTGGAAATAATGTCGCAACTTTCTAGAAGCCCATACCACGGAAAGACATATCTTCTCTACTTCTTGATACCGAGCCTCATACGGGAGCATCTTCTTACTCAGATAGTAAACTGCATGTTCTACCACTGTCTCATCTGCCTGTACCATCATTGCCCCCAGTGCTTCTGATTCTATAGCCAAATACAATACCAAAGGTCTGCCCGGTCTCGGAGGTTTCAATACAGGAGGCTTTATCAAGTACTCCCTGATTTTGTCGAAGGCTGTCTGACACTGTTCATTCCATCTCACTGGCTGATCTTTTCTCAACAGTTTGAAGATAGGCTCACATACTGATGTCAACTTGGCGATGAACCGACTGATGTACTGAATCTTTCCCAAGAATGCTCTGACTTATTTTTCTGTCTTCGGTGCAGGCATTTCTGTTATTGCCTTGATCTTCTCAGAGTCTACCTCTATTCCGCCCATTCCTAGACCCGGCCGGCGGTTCGGTTCTGGTTCGGAACCGAACCGAACCGGCCGGTTCCCGGTTCCACAAGTGTGGAACCGGAACCGAACCGGTTAATTCCGGTTTGGTTCCAGTTCCACACTTAAGTGGAACCGGAACCGTAAACCGGAACCGAACCGGTCGGTTCCGGTTCGGTTACGGTTCCCCTTTTGGTTTTTTTTTTAATAATAAATTTTAAAAATAAAAATAAAAATTTCTATAATCGTAATGTTTTTTTCAAACTATCACATCATTTTTATATAATTATTTTTTATAAATTTTTTTTAACATATAATCCTTTTTATAGCCAACTATTGGCTAGTGTTTCTTCATATAAGCGATGTGGGATATTTGTTACTTGGCTATTGTGTCCCACATCGCTTATATAAAGAAGTTAATAACCAAGAGTTGGTTATAAAAAGAAGATTTTTAAACCTCCTTAAAAATTGACTATTGTGCTCAAGGTTGCAATTTTAAACTTCATTATCATTAATAAAAAAAATTATGATTTACTTGTGGAACCTTACGGTTCCAAGTAAATAATTTTTTTTTTTTACTTTCGGTTCCAACCGGAACCGAACCGGTTAGGTTCCGGTTCGGTTCTGGAACCGGAACCGGTTGGAACCGGAACCGTCCGGTTCCAACCAGTTCGAATCCGGTTCGGTTTCAGTTCCGAACCGGAACCTTGGCCGGGTCTACCCATTTCCACTGTATGACCAAGCAATTTCCCTGATGTCACCCCAAACACACATTTCTGGGATTAAGCCGCAGGTTGTATCTGTCAACTCTCTGAAGGAACCTTTCCAGTGCTTCAATATGCCCAACTCTTGTCTCTGATTTCACCATCATGTCATCCACATAAACCTCAATCTCTTTGTGCATCAAGTCGTGGAAAAGTGTATTGGCCATCCGCTGATAAGTATCTCCCGCATTCTTAAGCCCAAACGGCATTACCTTGTAACAGTGAGTACCCCACTCGGTAACAAATGCAGTCTTGTGTTTGTCTCCCTCAGCCATGAGAACCTGATTGTAACCTGAAAACCCATCTGCAAATGAATACATAGCGGATAAAGCCGCACTATCAACCAAAACATCTATATGCGGCAGAGGAAAATCATCTTTCGGACAAGCCTTGTTGAGATCTCTGTAGTCTACACACATTCTGACCTTCCCATATTTCTTTGGCACCGGCACTATATTAGCCAAACACTCAGGATACTTCACTACTTCCAGGAACCCCACATCTATCTGTTTCTTAACTTCCTCTCTGACTTTCTCAGCCCATTCTGGTCTCATTCGTCAGAGTTTCTGTTTTACTGGCCTCATGTTCGGATAAGTTGGTATTGTGTGTTGGGCAATGTTTCTGTCTACCCCAGGCATGTCCTCATAGGACCAAGCAAACACTTTGGCATATCTGACCAACACTTCTTCTAGTTTCTCCCTCTCTTCGGAGGTGGTAACTTCACTTGCAATCAGAATTTCCTTGGGACTCTCGGGTGTACCAAGGTTAAATGCAGTAGTTCTGGCCGAACTGATATCAAATATGCTTAATTCATGCAGAGTAAATGGAAATGACTCAGGCAAGTAAGAAAAAGAGATGTCTTTATTATTGGATAATGCAGAAGTACATTCAACAAATCATGAAGGTAAATGTCTTCATCATCTATATGCATTTCTTCATCTGCAACCAGGTTTTCCTCAGGCTTTTTGTTCTCTCCCAGAGTCAGGCTCTCCAACTTCATCATTTCTTCCTCCCAATTCTCTTCTTCTTTCTTCATAATTTCTTCAACTATCGGCTTCTTACCCAACATATCCTGGAAGATCTCAAAACCAGGTACCACAATTCCATTAACTTCTACAGGTTCAGGCTCTCATTGATATCCTGAAGCTTTCACAAAACACTCCATCAGTTTCAGCCCTTTTTTCTTGACCTTCGGCTTTTCTTTATCAGATTTGTACCCCAAACCCTTCCGAGTAGTCTGTCCTCTGAAATCTGGCAATTTTGAACCTTCACCCGGCTCAAACTTCATTTTTTTCATGATCCTAGCCACCCTAGGATCCACCCACTCCTCAAAAGTAGCTGACACCTGAAACCTCGTGAAAGGTTGTATCTCCAAGGCGGCCACGACATTGTCTACCTCAGCCCGAACAATAACAACTTCTCCCTCATGCGGGAACTTGATCATCTGATGTAAAGTGGAAAGCACGCCCCCAAGTTTGTGAAACCAAGGCCTTCCTAACAACAAGGCAAAAGTGGCTGGGATGTCCAGCACTGTAAACTCAACTTCATCTTCAATAGGGCCTACCTTGACCATAGCCACAAAAGTACCCTCAACTCCCCTTTTACTGTCATCATAAGCCTTAATAGTCATGCTGAAGGGGTCCAAGTCTGTTGCTTTCATACCCAATCTCGCCAGAATTTTCAGCGGGCACACATTGATGGACGAACCGTCATCCACCATCACACATGAAGTTCTCTTGCCCCTCACCTCGGCCCTGATAAATAGAGGCCTATTATGATTTCTCCCCTCCGCCGGGAGTTCATCCTCAGAAAAAGATATCTGCAAAGCTTCTTTCTGAACCGACCCAACAAACATTGCAGGGTTGGCATCTTCCGGTACCACAATCTTGCTCAAGGCCTCAACAATGGCCTGCCTATGCTCCCGAGACACACATAACAGTTCCCAGATACTCACTTGTGCTCTAGTCTTCCTCAATTGCCTCAGCACTATACCCCCCTTAGTATTTTCTGCAGTCTTAACCACTTCTCTACCATCTGTCAAAACTTGCTTACCCTTTTCTGCCATATCATTGTAAAAACGACCACTGCGCGTTATTCCCCTCACTTCTTCCTCATCACTGCTAGAGAAATCAAGCCAAAAGCTTTTCCCCTGCTCAGTCTCATCTTCACTAGTACTATCCCAGATTCCCAGGCAAAAGGCTTGAGGGTGAAAGGATTTTAGGACAAGGTCTTCTGGGAGGCCAGAATTGATCATATAGGTTGGTGGTGGTACGACATGGTAGTTGGGTAAGGGGTTTCTGTGTGTGTCAGGCTGTTCTGTTTCTGGGTCAGGTATTTTCTTGGAGTCTATCAGGTCTTGGATTTCATGGCGGAGTCGGGCGCAGTTGTCGGTGTCATGGCCCTTTTGTTGGTGAAAGTGACAGTAAAGGCTTAGGTTATAATGTGATGGTGGGGGATTGGGTAATGGTTTGGCTTCTAGGGGTGACAGAAGTCCTTGTCTCTTCAACTTCTCCAATACTTTGGACAAGGGCCTACCCCAGTTGGAGAATCTCCGGTTCCGGATAGCGGCAATCTCAGCAGAAACGGGCTTTGTTCCCGATGTCCCCCAATGGGCTTCATGTTCAGACCTTAGATTTTCTGTTTCGGCGTTTTCTTCCTCAATATCCATGACAGTTTCCCTCAACTGCCGAAAATCAGTAATCATTGAGGTCATCCCTTTTAGCTTCCCATAGATGGAGGGCTTAGTGCCCTTGATAATCATTTTAATCTGGTCCTTCTTCGAGGGCCTAGTCTCCATTTTCAACAACTGACCTCTCCATCGGTCCACATACTCCTTAAAACTCTCCTCCGATTTTTGCTTAACATTCTCCAGATCGCGGAGTGACAGATCGATCTCTAGGTCAGTGATATACTGCTTCAAGAAGGCGTCAGCCAACTCCTCCAATCTTCCTTCATTTTCTTCTCCAAATTGTGGTACCACACCACGTGAGCTCCATCGAGCGACATTCCAAACATCTTCTGCACTTGGCGTTGGGACAGGCCAACTGAACTCATGACTGATACAAACTGTCAGAGATGCACCCTTGGATCCCCATTCCGTTAAACTTAGCCATATCATGCATCTTGAACTGTGCCGGCAACTGTTCCTCGAAAGTCAGTGTGTCATAATCCAGCAAATCTTCATTCTTACCCCTCATCTTGTGGGTAACTGACTCAACCTGATCCCGAAGTTTCTTTAACTCTACCTGAGACCCAGATACTCTGCCTGCTGCATACTCTGCCATATCATCATCAAAAGTGGGGATATCATCCCCCAACCCATTCGGAGGCTCCTCACGCCTCACATTCTCAGAATTTCCCCCAGCACGGGGCACAGCCATACCAGCCACAACAGTAGTCAAGGCTAGCAACTGTTCAGTAATCTTGGCGAGACCGTTCTCTAACTGATCCATACGGGATACCTCATTACCGGATTCACTCATGACTGTTACTGTTCTTTTAATGAGCCTTGTTCCTTCTCTAACCCAAACGGTATCTATGATGTCTTTTTGAGACATAAAAGGTGTTAACATGACATATGTATGTATGAGGTGCATGAGATGCATGTAACATATATAACATACTAAATCAACTAAAATTTTCAAACAAATCGGCCCGTTATCATTTTAGAAGCTTTTGGGCTAACTGTCATAGGAGTGAACTCGTCCCAGTTTAAATGGCCCAACAAGTTCACATCTCATGGCAATGAGCCCAACTAAATCCAAATGGTAATGTTCCGAACACAAGCACAAAGTGGCCCATCAATCACTTAGAAGCCTTTGTCCCAATCGTCATAAAATACGTTCTTGTCCCAGTTTAAATGGCCCAACAAGCCCATATCCCATGACAAATGGTCCAAATGGATCCAAACGACGATGTTCCCAAACACAAGCATAAAAAAATAAATAATGCAACATAAAACAATGATTTCTACAGAATGGCCCATCAATATTTCAGAAGCTTTGGGCCTAATTGTCATAAGGTACGAACTCGCCCCAGTTTAAATGGCCCAACAAGTTCGCATTTCTGATAATAGTCCAACTGCATCCAAATGAGGATGGTCCACAAGCACATACTCAAGGAAATAATTGTTACTTTAACCATACAAACCCGCTCTATGGGTGGGTTCGTAAGAGTGTAGACAAAGAGGTACATGCCAATGAGTTGTGGTGTGTGACTGACTGTCAAATGGATTTCCCGTTGTAGATTCCCCAAAGGGAGGGTGGAGCGAGGCTCTCTTAAGTACCCTAGCCTCTTAGGCTCTTATCGCTTGGTGACAGGAATAAACAACGAGTCCTCCAAATTAGTCCATCACAATAGGCTAAGGGTAGATGGCTATATATGTGCCTTCACAACTTTTCCTTCTAGGAAGGTAGTGAATGAAGGAAGACACCAAACCATTACCTAGCCTCAAATTGCCCTTGATTAAACCCTCATTTTATCCACTATAGACACGATCAATTAGAACATAAATCCAAACATTACAAGACAATATTTCGGGGCCGATTCTCTATCCCCAGTGGAGTCGCCAGATTATGGGACACAGGAACTGGGCGACGCATGCTGTCCTAGGCTCGTGGCCTAGTCGGGAGTACGAAGTTGCCACGAGGGACTAAAACCGAGAAATAATGGAGTCACCACCCGGTGTGAACCGGGAAAATGAGATTTAAGGCCGCACTCACCCCTCGCAAGGGAAGACCTCAAACCTTTGGGTTCGGAATGGTCCCTTACTTATGTCACTTATAATGAAAGGATTTGTGTAATAATTTAATCAATCTTAAGTAACACTTATTTCCAATAGTATCATGCATCTAAATCCATATGCACAAAGATAAAACTTACACCTAAATTCATGTATTTCACATCTTAGATTGCATGCTTGAAAGTACATCAAAGTAGCAACGAACATACAACTTCATTGGCATATTGTTTTCATGGAAACACAAGCACACACTAACCACGCAAGCATACATAAAGGCGAATCAAATAATGGCGAACATGTGATTACATAGACATATCATAAACAAATAGCCATTACATGTCCATGCATAAATAAAAGAGTCAACTAAGTACATAATGTAAAAAGACACTTAAGGATGCAATTAGGTATTAAAGTAAGCATGCTATGACATGGTGCAAAAGAAGATAACTAACATGGACACAAACGAACATGTGAGCACCTTTCCAAGTGGTACGTGGAATTGTATCCCAAATGCTATCATACATGGATATATGAATCTTAATGCGTTAAGCCAAGACTAAGGTATGATGCAACCAATGGAAAATAATATGCTTTTCATTATGATGCGTACGAAGATAAGAATGACTATATGGGATTTCATAATACATGCATGAACGGTATAGCTGGCTTTACGCGCGGGCTGAGGCTAATAGGTGGCGTTTAGGGCGGGGTCTTGTGAGTGAGGCGAATGGCTTGTGGGTGTTGAAGGTTCAAGTGTGCGCGATTTAGAGGCAGTGCAGTGGGGTGTTTGCGTGGGTTTAAGGTGACTCGTGAGTTGGGGATAGTGGCGTGAGTGGGGCTAAAGGATTTTGTGCAGGTTGTGACGCGTTTGTGGGCTCTTTAGGCAGTGGGGGAAGTGTGCTACATGCGTGAGACTGTGTTTGGCAGTACGTGAGAGGGCAATGACTTGCGTGAATTGGCTAAAGGGGGTATATGTGTGATGGGGCTGGGCGTGCATGTATCTTGGTTTTATTTTGCGTGAATAAAGAAAAGTGCAAGGGCTGAGAATATGGGTACACCAATGGCAATAGGTCGAGCCAAGACAGGGATAGATGATGCAATCAATAGATGAAAGACACGGAAAATATCGTGGTAAAGGTAGCCTTTTAGGCTTTTCTTCCCCCAAAAGGAGAACCTTTTAATCCAACACAATAAGCCCATGCGCCTTTCATTACAATGCGTACAAAGACAATGATAACTATATGAAACTTCGTATACCCGATTGAACACATCTTACATTCAAACGAATATACATCAACGGCGCGGCATAGCATCGTGGTAAAGGATTTTAACCCCTCCAAATAGGGGACCTTTAATCCGACTTACTAAGCCCATGCGTTCGATCGCATCATGCATGCAAAGAATAAAGACAATAATATCAAACTTAGTATGCCCGATTTGACATATCTTACATCCAACCGAACACATATCAACCGGCACGCCAAAGCATCTTGGTAAATGATTTTAACCCACCAAATAGGGGACCTTTAATCCGACTTACTAAGCCCATGCACTCGATCGCGTCATCCATACAAGAATAAAGACAATAATATCAAACTTAGTATGCCCGATTGAACATATCTTACATCCAACCGAACACACATCAACCGGCGCGACAAAGCATCGTGGTAAAGGATTTTAACCCCTCCAAATAGGGGACCTTTAATCCGACTTACTAAGCCCATGCGCTCGATTGCGTCATGCATAAACAATTACATGCGGAATTCAAATGACGAAAAATAAATAAATCAAAGCAATATAAAACAAAAGAAGGTGCCGTTTACTCAAGCGGTACGTGAAGTTGTATCCCGAGTACAGATCATACTACCGTCCATTCGGAATCGGCTATGAAATTTATGTCCGGGTTTCCATCTGATATACCGCGAGAGTTGACACATCTTTCATTTTATTCCAAGGCCACAACATACAATATTTCGTAATACATGCATATTTATCTACTCAAGGGCCACAACATGCATTTCAACATAACAATTATGCGAATAATACTCAATAAATAATAAAAATAAAACAGAAAACGAATGTGGAAAATACCCTCAGGTCTAACCTATTTTGCCGACTTTCGGACTTGCGTTTCACGGAGATCGGAAGGGTAAAGCTCCTCAAATTCTCAGGTTCACTGGTTTAGCGTCTTAGCTCACTGTTTTGCTATTTTGCTTGCTGTTTGGCCTCCGTTTTGCTGTTGTTTCCTCTGTATTTTCTGCTCACTGTTCAGGTCACGGTTTTGACGTTTCAACGGACTGTTTTGGGTGTTTTCTAAAGGTTTTAAGTGCAGTTTTTGTGATTATTTTAGGGATTATAAGTGCAGTTTTTTATGTTACTATTTTAAGGATTTTGGGGACTGTTTTAGGAGGATTTTTCTGCTGTTTTTGGGGTGATTTGGGCTGCTATTTTCGGTGGAAAGGGGCTACTGTTTTCGGTGAAAAGGGGCTGCTGTTTGGGGTATATTTTTGGTGATGGAGGGCTGCTGTATGGGGGAGATTTTCGGTGAAAGAGTGCTGTTGTATGGGGGAGATTTTCGGTGATGTGTGGGGGTTTAGGGGCTATGATATTTTCGGCTATGGAGTGGAGGAGATGAAGAGAAATTTTGTTGATTCTTTCTTGTGATTTGCGTGTAATGTCTAGGGCTTTTTTGTTGTGATTTGCGTGTGAGTTATGTGTATGAGCTAGGAGAGTGCATGTCTTGGTTAGAGGTTGTTTATATAGAGAAGGGCTAGGGCTACTCCTTGTCTCACAATGAAGGGATTTGATTTAGTGTTAGAGAAGGAAAGCAATGGATTTGATTGGGGGACATGTCTTGGCTAGATTAGGAATACAATATATTTGATTAGTTAGGATTAGACATTTAATTTGTTAGATTAAGAAGTCAATATTTTTTATTTGTTATGATTGATTTTATTAGGTATATCATCTTTTTAATTTAGGTATATAACATATTTGATTTGTTTAAATTAGGTATGATTTTATTTTATGTTTTATTTAATTTGGTAAATGATTTAATTATTATTTTATTTAATTACATTATCTAATTAATATTTAACTTAATATTTGATTTAATTTGGGTGTGTATTAGGGTGAATGGGCGTGTGGGCCTTGTAGTGGGCGTGTGGGCCTTTGGTTGGTGGGTTTAGTTTGTGTGGGCTAGTGTGTGGGCTTGCGGGGGTTTTAGGTCAAGGCCAAGGGGCTTGCGGGGATTTTGGCCGAGGTTAGGTGATTTGTGAATGTTTTGGGCCATGAATAATTTTTAAAACGGAAAACCAACAAGTAACCCGAAGCTAAACCAACGAACTTAATCCAAATATGAGTCAATTCTCGACTCCTCCCTTCCGACGTCCGTTTCCCGCGGCTTCCGCGACTTAAAAGGTAGTGCCTCCAACTGAGACTCATCATTGGGTTTCACATGCAAAAATGCAATGCCTACAGTGAACTGGGCGCTTTTCGAGTCCAAAATAGTCCAAATTTCCATTGTTGTTCCGGGGCTGTTCCGGTGCTGAAATTTTATCCAAAACATAAGTAAAATTTCAGTATTGGTACTAGTAACTTTCGGCCAAGAGGAGAGAAATGCAGAAAATTTTTCTAGTCTGATCCCAGTTGCCTATCGTGTTTCCGCTGCGATAGGAAAGTAGTTCCTACAGAATATAGGTAATATACGGCTGGCTTTTTGGCAATATTTTTTGGGTTCATTGCAGTTCCATTCCTTCCTGGCATTCATAATTGTAATTTCCCTAACTTCAGAGGGTGTCTTCGTAAGAGACTCATCATCGGGCTATGTATAAAAATACAGTGTCTACACCGAGCCTCGCCTTCAAGTTGTTCTTTATAGTCTTATTGGTTGCTTTCAACCTGTCCATTGGACATGGGATGAGCCGGTGATGTAAATCTCAGGGCAATCTGAAGGTCCTCACAAAGCTTCTTGAAGCATGTGCTATTAAACCGTTTTCCATTGTCTGTAATAATAGCTCGGGTAATCCCGAACTAATAGATAATACTCTGTTTTATAAAATCGGTAGCCTTTTTCTCTGTAGTAGTTGATAATGGCTCGGCCTCCACCTACTTAGTGAAATAGTCAATAGCCACAATGATACATTTTGATTAACATTTACCCATAGATAATAGACCAATATGATCCAATCCCCATTGGGCAAACGACCATTGGCTGGAAAAGGTTTTTAATTGCTCGAGTGGTTACTTGGGCACATTTTCATTCTTCTAACATCTGTCACATGCACGAGCCACATCCAACCAGTCTTGATGCATTTTGGGCCAATAGTAGCCTTATCTATGCGTCTTATATGCAATTGACTTTCCCCCAATATGGCTTCTGCAAATCCTTTAATGGATATTTCTCAAGATATAATTAGCATATTCGAGTCCAAGACACCTCAGATACGACATCGTTTACCATCTAATATAAAAAATACCATCAATAAGGCAGAACCGAGCACTGCGATACTTCACTTTTGTCACCTCCCTATTGTCCTCGAGCAACTCTCCAGATTCTAAGAATCTCTTGATCTGATCCATCCAAGATGGCTTGGCTTCCGCTTCTACTTCCATCACATCTCTATCACCCACACTCTTTGGCTCGACGAATTCCAGAGGAATGTCCTATGGTATCATGGACTTGATTGAGGAAGCCAATCTCGCCAATGAGTATGCCTGTTGATTACATTCCTGACCGATTAGCTCAAATGTTACATTCCTGATCTCTTCAAGCAATTTCTTCACCTTCATGAGATAGGCTATCATATATGACTCCCTAGCCTGAAACTTACATTCAATTATTGAATAGCCAGTTAAGAATCATTTTTCACCATTTCATCTTTGACCCCGACAACATCACACAACCTCAACCGGACAAATTCACCTCATACCCGGCCTCATTATTTGTAGCCTCAAATGCAAACCTCAGTGCATAGCTCAACGCCTCATCACGGCCGTTGCTAAGAATAATATATGCCTCACATCCGAGTGAATTGACCGACCCGTCTACATACAACTCCCATTTTTCTTCTTTTTCACTGACCATTAACACTTGTGGTCCTGTGAATTCTGCCATAAAATCTACTAGACCTTGCCCCTTGATTGACACCCGTGGAAGGTAACAAATATCATATTCACTTAGCTCTACTGACCATTTCACAAGACGACCAAATTTTTCTGGTCTGTGCAAAATCTGCCTAAGGGGGTGATCAGTGAATTTTCTCGATGGGGTGTGTTTGGAAGTAAGGACGTAACTTTCTAGCCATCGTAACTAGTGGAAATACCATCAACTCATAGGGTGGGTATCTAGTTTCTAAATCTAAGAATGCCATACTAGAATAATATATTGGCTTCTGAACCTCAATGAGCTCCTCCTTCAAACATTGTTCCAATCTGACCCCGACCTTCACCAATTTATCTGAGCCAATGACCACCACAAATTCTAGCATTTCCCTCGTCTCTCCATATTAGATATTCTCTTCAGGTCATGGATCGATAGTCTCTACCTTTGTTGACTCCTCATTCATCTTTTTCCTCTTCAGCCCCGCAACGTCAATGATGCACAATGTCTCATTCGAAGTCATTGCAAAGCAGCTCCTAGGCATTCTCTAGCACCCACAGATGACCCCGACTCTCTTTTGGGTCGAGAATTTCAGTTTAAAGTAGTATCTTGACATGGATGCTCTTGACTTCATCATAAAAGGCCTCATCAAAATCACGAGATAGCTTGACAGACAATTGATGAGCGGAAAATATATCAATATTTACCGCCCCTTTTACTTAATATTTTGTTTAGTTTCTCGGGTTTGATGAACGTTTTGATATGTTTTAGTTTATTTTGCAGATAAAATAATACTGGGACTTAATGAAATCATTTAGGACGAAATATGGGTCAAATAAGGGCAAAAATTGGACTTGACATATTAATTTTGGAGATTGGAAACTTGAAAGGGCATTTTAATGAAGTGCAGTTTTGGAAATTCCAGTTTTGTGCATCTGTCATAATTTGGGCATAACTTTTTACTCCGATATCGGATTGAGCTATTCAAGTTCCAGATTAAAGAAGACTCAAAGATATACAGCTTTGAAAGAAAAAATAATTTTGAATTCTGAAGATTTCATGCCCGAAATTGATGAACCATCCAGAAGTGTGTTGTGTGTAATTATTAAAGTCACTTTCAATCATTTTCAAAGCAAAAAAAAAATTAATAAAAAAAAATTATCAAATCATCACCAAACATGATAAGAGATTAGTGAAGCAATTAATTATGGATTTGGTGGAGCAATTAGTGGAGCAATTAATAATTGATTTGGTGGATGATTTGATGGAGGCAAAATTTTGCCTATAAATACCAAGCCATTTCATTTGTAAAATTGATACTTTCTTTTAAGGAATTCCTTAATAATACTAAGAAGATTGTATCTTATTTGTTTATTTACAGCTTTCAGTAATTAATTTCCGCTTTCGCACTTTCTTTTCTTTACATTTCAGTTTTTACTTTTCAGTAATTTACTTTTCAGCAATTTACTTTTCAGCATTTACTTTTCAGCAATTTACTTTCAGCATTTACTTTTCAGTAATGAGGAGGTAACTCCCATTTGCTGGGGTAAAAGGTAAAACTTTTATTACTAATATTAGATTAATCTCCCTTGATTATAATATATAAATTAGTTAAAACCTGACTTAACGAGGATACCGTCATATTGGTCGGTTGGTAATTATTTAAATTGGTTTTAACCTGACTAAACTGGATACCGCCTGATTGGTCGGTTGGTAATTAATTATTAATTTGACTTAATCTGGATACCGCCTATATGGCAGGTTGGTAATTATCATGCAAAGTTAATTTATTATATTAAGGGAGATATCTAAAATATTGTACTTTTACTTTATTTACTTTTCAGCAATTTACTTTCAGCATTTACTTTTCAGCAATTTACTTTTCAGCAATTTACTTTCAGCATTTACTTTTTAGCATTTACTTTTCAGCAATTACTTTCAGCAATTTACTTTCAGCATTTACTTTTCAGTAATTTACTTTCAGCATTTACTTTCAGCATTTAATTTTCAGTATTTAATTTCAGCATTTACTTTTCGTCATTTACTTTTCAGCAATTTACTTTTCAGCATTTTTACTTTATGTCTTTTACTTTTAAGTCTTTACTAGCCCTAGTTATGTGTTAGTTATCTAGGGTTGTGATGAATTCTAATATCACCGGTTTATAAGGGGTTATTTTATAGTTTGGGTAATTTAAAGGTTTACTTATTAAGTCTTAAGCTTAATGCTTCTTGTTGTCTGATCACCAATAAGATTGATGTGGTAAATCTAAAATGAACTAGACATAGGGATTTTAGGTTTCAGCCTTAGACTTAATAGCCCACGATCTTCCTTGAGGATAGATAACCCTTTAATAGATTTCCTTACAGGATAGACATATACCTGTCGGGCGGGGGTAGCCGTAATTGGAACTTAGACTTAATGAATCCAGATAATTTGGTTGACATAGATATATGGTTTAATTGGGTTAAACTGGGTATTTGCGTCTGACCATCGACATAGGCTTTTGCATAATATCGTGTTCCAGGTTAGTAAACTGATTTATTAGACAAACATAAAATAATCACTTCATCTTTTAAAAGATATTAGGATGATTCACAACCATAGATCTTTGTGTCTTTTGTTATTTTCCTTAGTATTTTCTTTTGTCTTTTTATTTATTTATTTATTTTGCAAAACTACAATCAACCAAATCAATCAAGCAATCATTCTCTTCACCCTCAATTAGATATTTGTAAATAAATAGATTCAATAATTAATAACAACATTAGGAATTAAGTCTTCGTGGGATCGATATTTTTATACTACTTGAACGATACGTGCGCTTGCGTTATACGTGTGTGTTTACGCCGGTCAAGTTTTTTGCGCCGTTGCCGGTGACTTATTTTTCTTGAGTTATTAATTTTGAAGCTATCTAATTTACTTGTATCTAATTTTCTTTATCTGTAATTTTTATTTCCTTCTTTTATTTTTCAGGTGATTGAAAAATGGAACATTATTGGGAGATTGAAAGATTACGTGCTTTACAAGAAGATACACCCCACATCTGGGAGCAACAGTCCATTTTTCCGAGGCCTGTTGTCCAGCCCAACAATTATCACTGGATGCCAGAACCAAGCAATAGTACATTTGCTCAACAGAACGCAATGGGGAGATGTGACACATGTAATGGTAACCACCATAGAGATTATTGCGAATACAACTACCATCCAGGGTGGCAGAGCTATCAAGATCCTTCATGGTATGATGAGCCATCACATTTCACAGAACCACATTTTCCATCTTATCCACCAACCACCTACAATGATCTTCATCAAAAATCAGAACAATCGGAAGAAGATCAGATGATTGACATGCTCAAAGATGTGTTCAAGAAACGAGATGAAAAATTGGATACAATGCTTGAAACATTCTAGAATCAACTCGAAAGTATTCAGAGACAATCAGCATCCATTCAGAGAATGACAGAGCAGATAAGACAATTAACAGAAAACCAGAGCTACATACCTCAAGGACCATTTTCAGATGAAGCCTTCGAGTACCAAGCATTTCACGGTGACACTTTAGCAGAAGAGAAGGTTGAGCAGAATCAAGAATCAGAGGTATCAGTTCAGGAGCCCGAACCGGCAAAGTCTCGATTTGATTTTTATTATTCAGATTCTGACGAGGATGAAACTGATCTATTTGTACCAACTGCACCAACAACGGAGGATCAAACTTTTAATCCTCAAAATGAAGATCTTGGAGCATGCTTTACCATGATGTTTGAAGAAGATCTATCTGAACCATCCATTCCAGTCGTATCAGAGGATGAAAACCTAATGTCAGAAACATCTTTTCATCCTCAGGTTGACAATTTTGAAGCATGTATTTCACAGTTGACAGATGAAGAGCTGAATGCAGAAATTTTCAAATACATCTGTGAAGAAAAGGTGGAGCAAGCAACAGAGCAAATGGAGGAGCAAATGTCTGACCTTAATAAAGATCCAGAGCATTCAGGAGAAACATCGCTGTTTTGGGGAGTACAAATCAAAGATATCGCCCAGAAGCTTGGCAGAATGGAACTTCCATTCCAAGTCAAGCACCATACGAGACCTCCAGATTTTCTTTCTTTCTTTGCAGGAACCACTGGAGCAACAAGGAGCAAAAAGGTGGCACAAGCACTAAATGAGACAAAAAAAATTATGCTACCTTACCGTTGGAAGAGACCCTTCAAAAGCAACACTCATGGGATTGTCTTTAATCAGACATCCAAAACGACGCTGAAACCTCCTTGACAGATGGATTTTAGTCACGTCTGGCAAAAGATGAAAAATTTAGCGCTAGCAGGGAGGTAACCCATGCAATTTGTTGTAATTTCTGTTTTCATATTTTGTGTATACATGTTGTAGAGTTTTTAATTTTGTGTGTTGTTTTGTAGGGAAAAACACAAACGGAGCATTTTAAGATAGAAGGAATGATGTTTGGCAATAACAAAGATGAGAACCAATTCATTAGCGATGGCTGAGTAAGGAATGAAATCTTGAGACGCATCTTAATGGATTTATATACCAAACGAGTGGCGTATTGCGTACACAATTCTGTTGCTTTAATTATTGCTTTGATTCACTTTTCTGTTGTAATTATCTTTATTTTCGTAGACAGGATCCGGATTTTTTTGACCTTTCACGATTTCTTTTGTTGTTTAGCTAACAATCGTCCTTTGGAAGATATTAGTGCTTTTATTGCTCACCCTTTTCAGGTACTATAAATTCAGCTCGTCATTGCACTTTGGAAGGCATCCATATTTAAGAAAGAAATATATAAAAATGGAAGCCACTTCAAGAAGACGAGTTGAAAACATCTGTGTGTTTTGCGGTAGTAGTGTTAGTATTAAGCCACAATACGTAGAAGCAGCACAGGAATTGGGTCGAGTCTTAGCTGCAAGGAATATGCACTTAATATATGGCGGAGGCAATCTTGGACTAATGGGGATCGTTTCAAAGGCTGTACATGAGGGAGGCATTCACGTTTTGGGAATCATCCCAAAACTTTTGGCATAGGCAAATCTTATTGAACCATCAAACAGAGAGGAACTGATCGTGCCAGGTATGTCTGAACATTGGTAGAAACGATTAACCATGCTGATGCTTTTATTGCTTTGCCAGGTGGCTTGGGTACATTGGAGGAAATTTTTATAGTTCTATCTTGGGCGAACCTGAACATACACCAGAAACCGCTTGGACTATACAACGTTGATGGATTTTATGATTTTCTTTATGTGTTTCTTGATGATGCCCGGAGAAATGGGTTCGTGTCAAAACCTTTGAAAGAACTCCTCTTTACTGCCAGAACTGCTCCGGATCTAATAGACCAACTCTTAGCCTGTGAACCACAAGTTGACCCTATCCTTTCAAAGATTAATTGGTCCGAGGACGATCGTGGTAAGAGGCGTAGGATTAATCTGGATCTTAACATTTAATTTCCTGTAGATTTTCAGCTAACCAGATACGACATTCTTAACTCTTCTTTTACTGTTTAAGACATTGGGGACAATGTCTCATTTAGGTTTGGGGAAGGGAATTAGTTGATCAGTACCTTGTTTTTAGTTTGTGTATTGTTTTTATTTTTAGTCCAAAAATTTTTGAAAAATACAAAAAAATTGAAAAATTTTCAAAAATTACAAAAAAAAAATTTTGTGTTTTTTTTGTTTTTATTTTGACTAAAAAGGGTGAAATTGGTGAGAGATAGCTGAGTAAGGAGTTCTCACTCCTGATACGTATCTCAAATCCATTTTCGAAACAAGTTAATTTTTGTTTATTTCCTTTTGAATTATTTAATTTGTGAATTTTCCATAATACTGACTAAAATGGATCTTCATATGCTCAGTTAGCAGATATTATCAACATGCATAGTAACATACGGACATGAGTTAAAATTGAAAAATTTGTAATATTCAGTGCTCTAGTTTAATTGGAGGAAGCATCTTAAAAATCAATGGAGTAAAAAAAAAATTGAGATCCGAGTTATTAAGTCTGTAAGAGTGTTTTAACACCTAGTGCCCTAAAACCAATTGGTTTGGGAGTCACTGGCCCAAAGCTCGTTACATGGATCAAAGATGCTGCAAAAATACATATATCTAAAGTCTGAGTAATTAAGTCTGTATGGGTGTCTTAACACCTGGTGCCCTAAAGCCAACTGGTTTGGGAGTCACCGACCCAACACTCGCTACATAGATGGAAGATATTGTATATATAAAAAAAAAATCAAAGAAAAAAATCAGAAAAATCCGAAAAATTATTCCATTGCTGCAAAAAGGTGTGAATTCTGATAAAACTTTAGGACAAAAATATTACTCTCTTATCAACTGCATTTATGACTGTTGTGGGCAAAAATGAGTTGTTTAATATTTTGTTGGCTGTGTATATGGAGAATGGTAAATATAATCGGAGAATTTTCTTATTCAATAATTTAGAATGAAAGAAAACAACTAGTAACTTGGAGTAGAAGTTTCACCTGATTAGTCACTAACATCTTTATTCTCTTTTCGCTTGTCTTTTTGCTTTTGTGTGCATTAGTTTTATTATCTTTTTACTTTTGTAAAACGCTTGTGGGTATCGTTGCTGTAAGCCCTCACGAGACTATAACTCGTCCACTAGGGACACCTAGGGGTTTAAAGGCTTGTTGCATATGCTAAATGCAACCGTGATCCCTACGAAAGTGGCTTAGTTTAATTTTAATTGTTTCTTGTATTTTATTTTGTTGTTTTTCTCGAGGACTAGCAAAATGTTAGGTTTGAGGGTGTGATGAGCGGAAAATATATCAATATTTACCGCCCCTTTTACTTAATATTTTGTTTAGTTTCTCGGGTTTGATGAACGTTTTGATATGTTTTAGTTTATTTTACAGATAAAATAATATTGGGACTTAATGAAATCATTTAGGACGAAATATGGGTAAAATAAGGGCAAAAATTAGACTTGACATATTAATTTTGGAGATTGGAAACTTGAAAGGGCGTTTTAACGAAGTACAGTTTTGGAAATTCCAGTTTTGTGCATCTGTCATAATTTGGGCATAACTTTTTACTCCAATATCAGATTGAGCTGATTCAAGTTCCAGATTAAAGACTACTCAAAGCTCTACAGCTTTGAAAGAAAAAATAATTTCGAATTCTGAATATTTGATGCCCGAAATTGATGAACCATCCAGAAGTGTGTTGTGTGTAATTATTAAAGTCACTTTCAATCATTTTCAAAGCAAAAAATAAATTAATAAATAAATTAAAAAAATTATCAAATCATCACCAAACATGATAAGAGATTAGTGGAGCAATTAATAATTGATTTGGTGGATGATTTGATGGAGGCAAAATTTTACCTATAAATACCAAGCCATTTCATTTGTAAAATTGATACTTTCTTCTAAGGAATTCCTTAAGAATACTAAGAAGATTGTATCTTGTTTGTTTATCTACAGCTTTCAGTAATTAATTTCTGCTTTCGCACTTTCTTTTCTTTACTTTTCAGTTTTTACTTTCCGCAATTTACTTTTATGCACAAAACTTTTCTTTCTTTAATTTTCAGTTTTTACTTTTCAGTAATGATGAGGTAACTCCCCTTTGCTGGGGTAACAGGTAAAACTTTTATTACTAATATTTAGATTAATCTCCCTTAATTATAATATATAAACTACTTAAAACCTGACTTAATGAGGATACCGCCATATTGGTCGGTTGGTAATTATTTAAATTGGTTTTAACCTGACTAAATTGGATACCGCCTGATTGGTCGGTTGGTAATTAATTATTAATTTGACTTAATCTGGATACCGCCTATATGGCTGGTTGGTAATTATCATGCAAAGTTAATAAATTATATTAAGGGAGATATCTAAAATAGAAGTAATAAAAGTGGATCCTTTTACCTCAGCATTTTTCTTTTATTGTACTTTTACTTTATTTACTTTTCAGCAATTTACTTTCAGCATTTACTTTTCAGCAATTTACTTTCAGCAATTTACTTTCAGCATTTACTTTTTAGTATTTACTTTTCAGCAATTTACTTTCAGCAATTTACTTTCAGCATTTACTTTTCAGTAATTTACTTTCAGCATTTACTTTCAGCATTTAATTTTCAGTATTTAATTTCAGCATTTACTTTCCGTCATTTACTTTTTAGCAATTTACTTTCAGCATTTTTACTTTATGTCTTTTACTTTTAAGTCTTTACTAGCCCTAGTTATGTGTTAGTTATCTGGGGTTGTGATGAATTCTAATATCACCGGTTTATAAGGGGTTATTTTATAGTTTGGGTAATTTAAAGGTTTACTTATTAAGTCTTAAGCTTAATGCTTCTTGTTGTCTGATCACCAATAAGATTGATGTGGTAAATCTAAAATGAACTAGACATAGGGATTTTAGGTTTCAGCCTTAGACTTAATAGCACACGATATTCCTTGAAGATAGATAACCCTTTAATAGATTTCCTTACAGGATAGACATATACATGTCGGGCAGGGGTAGCCGTAATTGGAACTTAAACCTAATGAATCCAGATAATTTGGTTGACATAGATATATGGTTTAATTGGGTTAAACTGGGTATTTGCGTCTGACCATCGATAGAGGCTTTTGCATAATATCGTGTTCCAGGTTAGTAAACTGATTTATTACACAAACATAAAATAATCACTTCATCTTTTAAAAGATATTAGAATGATTCACAACCCTAGATCTTTGTGTCTTTTGTTATTTTCCTTAAGATTTTCTTTTGTCTTTTTATTTATTTATTTATTTTGCAAAACTACAATCAACCAAATCAATCAAGCAATCATTCTCTCCACCCTCAATTAGATATTTGTAAATAAATAGATTCAATAATTAATAACAATAATAGGAATTAAGTCCTCGTGGGATCGATATTTTTATACTACTTGAACGATATGTGCGCTTGCGTTATACGTGTGTGTTTACGCCGGTCAACAATCTACCACCGTGAAATCCATCATGATGATCAGAGTTTAAGGGCTTGTTCCAATGGTTATTGTTAGTTGTGCCTGACCAAGAGGAACAACAGTCAATCCCCAAAATCTGTAGAGTGGTGTAGCATCATTTATCAAAATATTACATTCTACACCCAACCCGTCAAAGGCCTTCTTAGAAATATTATTCACGGCACTCCCTAGGTCTATTAATATCATGTCCACATCTGACCTGCCTATATTAGTTGTCATTATATGTGTTTCATCGTTGGAATAGCTTCTTCTTGAGCATCTTATTCTATGAATATTATCGGAACAGGTCGGGCTTTCAGTATTCTCAGGGCCCTCTTATTACTAAACACTTCATAGACTTTGATTCTACAATAGTTATTTCTGGCTTGATTTGAATCTATGGCCAATGTTCATCCTTCTGCTATAGTGAACACTAGTCGATGTTCTCGACATTGTCTGACCTTTATGGCTTAATGATCTATACACTCATTCAAATAGCCATTTCTCACCAGATTTTCAACATGTTCTTACAGGTCTGGATAGTGTTCTTCCTCCTGCTATAGTGAACACTGGTCGATGTTCTCGACATTGTCTGGCCCCTATGGCTTCATGATCTATACACTCATTCAAATAGCCATTTCTCACCAGATATTCAACATGTTCTTGCAGGTCCTTGCACCCATCTGTCACGTGGCCCCTCATATTATGATGGGAACAATAGACTATGTTGTCCCTTCTATCAACTTGGAACCTTCTCGAGTCGGGCTCGGTCAACAGCCCTTTGTCTTGTATTTCACGGGCCACCTAAGACAAAAGGCCTAGTAAGGGCAGTATATGCAGTGCCCCCGGTTACTCAGGCAACTTTGATTGGAGGGCCTTCTTTCTGGCGTCGGGTTGCTTGGGGACACATACCTGAATTCCTGCCTCGGACTTGGGCCTCTCTAACCGCTATTATCTTAGCGGTCATTCCTCCTTACATCTTTCTTCTACTGAGCGTTTCCTCATCGGGCTATCTTCTCATTCTTTACCAGCAATACAAACCTCATGGCCTGTTCCAAAATCGTGGCATATTATGGCACTTCTTAGTTCTAAGGCGGGACCACAATCGCCCAACCTTCAATACGCCTTTCAAAACCTCCAGGGCCTCAGGGGACTCGTAAGACCTAACCTCTAATACCAATTTATGATACCGGTCCAAAAAAAATTTCGGCGACTCATCATCTCGTTGTTTTATCATCCTCAATGACCCGATCAGTATCCTGGGAGCACAAGATCCTTTGAAATGTCGTATAAAAGATCTCTTTAGTTTAAAAGAATAGTTAATACTCCCCAATGTCATAGAGAAAGGCTTACAAATTACCTCTCCCTCCATACCATGAATCTACATTTGTAACTCAAACTTCTCCACATGCAACTTTGGGTGTATTACCCTTGTATACATCGATTGCATACATTGAGAATCTCCTCGGAAATGCTGTATCCAGAACCTCCCAAGTGAAAAGAAACTTTGTCGCCAAATCCTGATCTTCTTGGACACCTCCCTGCACACCCATCTCCAACCTTTTCATTTCCTGTTGGAACCAGTCCCTCCAATAATTCCTGAAACTCTCCATCCTCCTACTAGAGACTTCCTCACAATCTTCACCTCGACCGCGACTCGTTCTTTCTCACGAAGCTCTTCGTCTATGCTCCTTATAATAACCTGAGTCAGGTTCCCTAAATTGAGATATCTGTTAGATGGCTCAGGCATTTTCCTATCATCATGCCTTTCATGAGGCCCATCTGATAATGCCTCACTGGTTATAACCACCGATCTCACCTTGGTGGATTTCCTTCTCCGAACCTCAAGCTCATTTTCCTCATCAACCACTTTTTCCACTGGAAATCTCCTACCAGCTTTTACTGGGACCCGCGAGAGCTTGCTCTCCCTACCTTTTCTCCTACATCTCGATTCTCTCCATCAAGGTTTCTATGAAAGTTCTGGTAGCTTCTCTTTCTTTTTGAGCTTTCTCACGTTCTTTCCTTAAGTCTTTTTCTAACTTTCGCATCAACCCTACCGCCGATGTACCACCAACTTCGTGATCTTCATCTCCTGTCATTGCTTTAACGTATTTGTTATTTTTTGTAAGCTATCCCCATTGACAACGCCAACTGTTGATGGTTGTTTTTCATTTTAAAGGTAATATTGGAAACTCACCCCTCGAACAAACCTCCCTTAACTGTGAATTTGTTTGGTTAGTAGGAACCGCACAAACTTAACAAGAGACATGATCACAGAGGTAGAGATTTACGTAGTTTAGTGAAGAGTGGCTCTAACCTACATCCACAGGTGAAAGGGGAAAAAAAATTTTAGGCGTGGGGTAAATACTAATATGAGCACCTAACAAAGGATTTACACAAGTTTTACAGCAAATAACCCATCAGATTTTCTATGTGGTCGAGTACACGACTCACTTTCTCTCTCTATCATTAGTTTGCTTTTACTAGTTTTTGCTATCAAATTACAAGTGTTGGAAAATATAAAAGTTGCTAATCTCTTCTAATGTGACTTCTACCCCTTTATATAGGTCCCCCAAATCCCCTGTTGCAACAGATCCTGACATCAGCTCATGTCACTTAATCATCATCACAACCTTTAGTCCCTACTTCCACCACCTTCTCAGCCAATCGAATAAGCTTATTTCCCCGCCACTGCACCGACCTATGACGGCCTCTGGTGGCTGCTGTTCTGCCACTGCACCACCCTATGGCGGCTAACATGACCTATGACTACTGTGAACCGCTGTTTTATCCCTTTAATCATTATCCTTCTACATACACCTCTCTCTAGGTATGGAATATGTTATGTTGCTCCCAAACTGATCAGTCATCATCCCATCTTCGTTCTTCGGGTCGGCACCCCATACTGATGATACTTCTTTAGGTCGGGCTAAACAACTATCGTATCACCTCAAAAAACCTTCTTTAATGTACTCGGGTCGAGTACCATCATCATTTCCCTTTCCTCAGGATTTCCCCTTAAGGAGAACACTTCATCACATATAAGGTCGGGTTCACCTTCCAACCTTCCTCTTACTTCCGGGTCCTTGGATATTTCTATTTACTTAATTGGATAATACTATAATATCCTTCAATCTTCCTCGGGACAAGGACTTACCAAAAACCACCATCAACAAATAAAATTGTATGCTTTGACTTATGATACGTAATTATTCATTAATATATTTTTTGGCATAGCTATTAATACTGATCACTACTGAGTTAAAACATTAAAAGCAAAGATACACTGTTGCATGGTGCAAACCTTACAGGTGGTGGACATGCAAAATGCTAGTTTAGTTAAATTAATTATTTGCAACATTCATCCAAAACAATGACTGCGTACTGCTTCTCATGACATGCATTATAAAAAAAATATTACTTGATTCGTATTATTCGATTAAACAAAAGAAATAATCTTAATCTTGTTCACATCTCAAACTTTTTTTTTTAATACAAGTTTCTTATACCCATTATGCATGTAAATTAATCAACATTTTTAAATAACATTATTTTAATCTGGTTATTAGGATGAGAAGGATGTGCCTAACCCAATGTTGAAATGTTATTTTACAATTTTGGGTAACAAGTTTGAATTATGGAAAATATCCTAACTTCCTCTGACCCTAGTATTATGCATTGGGTATCACAGAGGGATGTTAAAAATTTGGGTCCAAGGGGTGTGGCTTGGTGGTGTAGGGTTCAGGATCTCACCTTGAGGTTCTGGGTTCGAATCCAGGGGGTGCACTTCTTGTAAGAGCCTGGGACAGCCGGTGGTTTTACCTGCGCCGCGGCCCAAAATGGGTGGTTTGGTGGCGGGGTTTCCATCGTTTCCAAAAAAAAAAAAAAAAATGTTTATCATACTCATTAATTGGACTGGTCATGTATTGATATTTTCATTCAAATAAAAATAAAATCTTTATGTGAATGAGGACCAACACAGGAGCCGTGAGAGCTAGGTACTTTAGGGGCAGGTAAGTAGACACTTTTTGTACCTATTGATTAAATGAAAATAATACGAATATTGATATCCTCATGTCATATCCGACCATTTGCTATCCCTAGTACCACCTCTTTTTTGTTTATTATGAGAGTTGATATCAAATCACTTTTTTCAATCATATTTTTTTTTAAGAAGGAAATTGAAAATATAACATTGTCAAGCAAAGATAATATGAACATTAGGCTAGATCAACTGAAGTACACATTATTAGAAACATGCATGTTACTCAAAATTCAGACAGTTAACACTAAAACACCATAAATAAGGAAAAGATAGCAATACACACACAACCAGATGTGTCTCCAGGATAGACAACAAACAAACTTAACTTAATAAACCTGAAATTAAACAACAAGAAGTAGCTTGAGTAGTAACTAAAAGCAAATCAAACCAGTACAAACTTAAGGACATGGGTGGAAGATTCCACCACCAAGGCCACCGCCAATTCCACCATACTTGCCAATCCCACCAATCAATGGAATCCCACCAATGCCGCCTGCAAAGCCACCCACGCCGGCAAATCCTCCTACGCCGCCGTAGATAAAATTCTTTTTGTCGTCAAGACCGGCACCAAAACTCGGTGACTCTGCCTTTGGTTCATAAGCAGCAGCATGCACAATTGTTTCTTTCAAAGGCTTTTGCTCATTGAGAGCCGCCACATTGCTGGTAATGGGCACATTACGTGCCTCAGCTGCATGCAGCAAAACTACTAAAAGAACAAAAATGACTGACCAAGTTGCCATATCTCTCTCTCTCGCCCACAAAAAATCATACAATGTATGTGTGCTCGTTGTTGTTGTGGCTTTATAAAGAGGATTTGTGATGACTTGTGAGGTTGTCGACGGTTGTGAGTAATAAATGTATTGTAGTAAATGAGAGAGGAGACTTTGCTATCAAAAATCTCGAGAAGGGTAATTCATTGAATTTAGGGTTCAGACTATTAGGTGACTTAAAAGAGAAATGTTATATACACAGAAAAATTACACAGATACAACCACGTATGCTTAGGTGGATGGATCAGTATGGACATATTTTTATGACCAAATGCAGCACTACCTAAACAAATCCAACCACCTAAGTATTTGTGACTGAATCTGTGTAATTTTTATGTGTATGTAACATTTCTCTGACTTAAAAGAGTTAAAATTTAAAACCGTCATGTGTCTTGCTAATCAAGTTATTTGTGTTGTTTTGATTCGGGTGTATGCCTACATCGAACCAATCAAAATTATGTTCTTCCTTTTTTATGTTTGTCAAGGCATATTCAAAATCCGACTGGTGATTGAACCGATGATTTAAAAGGCTGAATAGATCATTAATTTGATCGGTTAAATTATTTCGGTTGAAATGGGAGAACTGACTGATATCATAAATAATTTTAATTAAATAAAAATTGTTAGCACAATAGCACTTAATGAAGGATTTTGATGATGCAATGTTAGGACTTCGACATGCATTCATGAGCATTACAAAAAGATGTCGAAGCTTATGGATGTGAAGATGAAGCTCAAAAGGAGATATCATGTGAAGTCTTATAGCTTAGGGCTCTCAATGTAAGTGAGTCAATATCTAAATGTTTCTAAACTCATACGACTCACACATTTTCATCTAGAGCATTTAAGGTCATGTGCATAATATTTCTAACCTTAAAAACCTGCATTTATGCACTAGGAACGGCATATCAGTCTCTGGAAATTGAATACCGGTCACCATATACCGGCATACTGGTGACCATTCGAACGAGAAGAAGAGTTTCTGGACACTTGCGTTCGAACGCAAATTCGAATGCCATTCAAACGCAAAGTCTCAAGAAAATTTCATTCGAACGGTTAGGAGCACGCACCGCAAACGCTGACCGATGTACCGGTCCCATAAGGCTTTATATCGGTCTCAACATACCGGCCACTGCACACCAACATACCGGTCTCAGGACAGAGAGCGAAACAATTTTCTCTTTCATTATATATTGAGCCCTAATTTCATTTTTGCTAAGTTTTTTACATCTTCTAACATTTCTTTGAAAGTAAAAACAAAGAGAGAAATAAATTTTCTTATTCATGCACTATCTTCATAACCAAAGCTCACACTACACCTCCATATCATTTAGTGAGCTTGGAAATATTTGGATATACACTCACACCTAAATCTCTATCAAACTCATGTATTGTGAAATCCCTTTTCGAGTGGGTATACTCAAAATGGTGATTTAGTTGTAAGAGGTTAAAGAGTGAACCTAGGTGATAAAACTCTTATGTAAAGGTTTGAGGTGAACCTAGGAAAACTCTTGGTTTAGGGTGAACCATGAAAAAATCTTGGTTTGTGAGTGAGTCGCGGAAAACTCTCGATGTAATATGTGCGATCACATTTACATAGTGAAAAGCTTCAAGCGTGGCTTGAGGAGTGGACGTAGGCAAAGAATTGGCTCGAACCACTATAAACTACGATGTCAATTTCTATAACCCTTACTCCTTTTAATTATTGCAAGTTTTATTTTATATATGCATATTGTTTAGAAACTTACATTTGGGAATTAATTGTTGAATTCATTAATTTAGAAAATTGATTTTTAAGCCTAACCGGTAAAGCTACTAATTAAGTAGCGTAAAATCGATAAGATTTTTAATTCCTTATAATTTGGCTATTACTCAATTCATCCCCCTCCCCTGGATATATAGAGATTGTTGTTTTAGTACTTATAGGCAATTTTAATTGGTATCAGAGTGAAATATTCTCAACAAAGACTTAATCGTCCGAGAATAGATCATGGCCTCTACAAGCTAGACAACGAATCTTTCCATTGGAGTTTCTACAAATAGACCTCCATTCTACACCAGAGCCAACTACAACTATTAGAAAATGAGGATGTTGAATTACCTATTTACCGTTGATGTGCAATCCTTTAAAGTGATCACAAGAGGTACTAGAATGCCAATAAAGAAAGATAACAATGGTGTGGAGTTTCCTAAATCATAATTTAAATGGACCAATGAGGATTAAATAGAAGCCTCTATAAATGTGAAGGTTGTCAATCATTTGCTTTGTGCTATTGATCGGAGCCAGATTAACAAACTTTCGGAATTTGGAAATGCTTATGAATTATGGAAGTTATTGGAAATGGTGAATGAGGGCGCTAGTCAAGTTACAAAGTCAAAGATCAATTGGTTAATGTACGAATTGGATATCGTCAAGATGAAATCCGATGAAAAGATTGATATGATGATTTCAAGATTCACAAAGATTATAAATCAACTAAGTACTTTAGGAAAAAAAATATTAGTACAAGTGATCAAGTTAAGAAGATCCTTATGTCTCTTCCTAAGGAATATAGAATTTATACCTCCTCCACCAAAGAATCAAATGATACGAACACTTTGAAGTTGGATGATTTGGTGGGAAAATTGATAGAATATCATATGGAGATAGAGAATGATTTACGGGAAGAAGAATAGAAGAATAGAAGAATAAAAAAGAATAGCTCTTAAATCGCTTGTAAGAAAATGGGATAGTGCTAGCTCAAGTGGTGAAGAAGATGATAGTGATGAAGAGTTGGCAAAATCGATAAAGAATTTCAAAAAATTCCTCAAATCCAAGAAGCCTAAAGGAACATATCGAATATATGAGAAGAAATAGGATAATTGGCCAAGGAAATACAAGAAAGATAAAATCATTTGTTATGAGTGTGAAAAGTCAGATCATGTAGTTTTTGATTGTTCAATGAGAAGATTTAAAGGAAAATTCAAGAAAAATGTAATGAAAACAACTGGGAGCGATAGCGACTTAAGCTCATCCGATGAAGAAAGTGAAGAGAGAACTAGAGATCTTCTATTTATGAGAACTGAGGATGATGATGATGATGAACTTCTATATGAGAGTGACCAAGAATATGTACATGATTTCTTTGAGTATGATGAATTATTTGAAACATTTAATAAATTGTATGAATTGTATGATTCACTAAGAAAGAAGCATAAATTTCTCAAAAAATAACATTCATCATTATTGTATGGGCCAAATTTGGTCCAAGGGTAAAACTGTCTTTCACCTTAAGCCCATCAGCATGTTAGGCCCGAAAATAAGGACCAAGGCCCAAAGAATTATGTATTATTTGATTACAATTAAATCATAAACTAACAAAAAGCATGACCACTCCACCTAACTCTAGCATTAATCACCCACCACTCCACTTAACCTAATTCTAGCATTAATCACCCACCACTCCACTTAACCTAATTCCAGCATTAATCCTCACTTACTCCAAAACCATTACTAAATACACCAACATCAGATCATGTTTTTATCTATAAATATGAAAAGAATACGGGAAGAATTCATTCAAGTCTCATTTCTCTCACCTTAATACTTCATGCTCTCAATCCTTGATCCTCTCATATATTACACGGCTCTCACGGCCAAACAAAGGAAGTAGAGGTAATATTCAACCTTACTTTCCCACTTTACAAATTATTTCGTGCCACTGACTTGGGCGTCGGAGTATACCCGGTATCCACCCACCACACCGGTGGTAGCCTACTCTCGTCCACTCTACTTTGTTTTTTGCAGGATTGCTAGTGCCCAACTTACAAATTCTGATTGAGGACCCTTGGCGAATTCCGGAGTCCACAATTTGGCGCCCACCGTGGGGCCCTAGCGATAATTTGCAGACAAAGATTTTGAATTCTACCAACATTCACGACTTAGTCACTCATGGCTTCAAGCAATGAACAAACACCCGATCCAGTGGCATCACAACTAGCCATGCTACAGGAGAGATTGAAGGCTTTAGAAGAGGAAAATCTAACCATACGTAATTCCAACATGAATCTTCAGAAACAGTTGGAATTGGTTTCATCACCATCCGAGCATCATGATATCTCAGATCAGCCCAACAACCGTATCACTCCAGCTAATCTCTTGGGAGCATTCAACGAAACATTGATAACATTCCATCAAATGATGAGGACCAGAGGGACCTGCCAAAATCTCCCATCAACCAAGCTCAGCAAGTTGCCATCGCTATGAGAAGGGAAATGAAGGAATTTAAAGAAGCAATCATGTCCACCTACCAGGTGTGAAACTATCAAGAAAGAAGAGCAGAGCTGGAACCATTTCTGATACCCCCTTCACGGAGAACATCACATCCGTTGAGTTACCACGAAAGTTCAGTCCACCTGACATGAAACTATATGATGGATCTACTGACCCAGACGACCATGTCATCCATTACAAGTACAAAATGATGTCAACAGGCTTAGCTCCTCATCAATGGGAAGCTGGAATGTGCAGAGGATTTGGAGAAACTTTGGGTGGTCCAGCTCTTACATGGTTCATCAACCTACCATACAGATCCATCAAATCTTATCAACAATTAGCAGACAAATTTGTTGAACATTTCGCCAGCTCTTGCAAACTGAAAAAACTACTGATGATCTTAGTGTCATCCTACAACGGAGGGGAGAATCATTGCGAAGCTATGTTGCTCGATTCAACAAAGAAAGAATAACAATTCCAGACCTTCATCAACCAACAGCTGTGGAGGCTTTCAGGAACGGGTTACTTTGTGAAAGTGGACTCTACAAAAAGCTGACCAAGTTCCGGTGCTACACGATGGACCAAGTTATGGCTCGAGCCCAAGTCGAAATCAGGTGGGAAGAAGATAAAAGGAATAAAAGGAAAGACATTTCCTCCAACATGCAAAGCGAAGAAAGAACATCCATCCAACCAAAGATAAAAATACATAACTTCATTGCATCAGCTCAATACAAACCCAAAACACATCAGGATACCACTCCAACACATCTATATCACCCCCATCCTCCAGGACTCAGCTCCAATTTTGATCAAGACCTCCACCATACAGAGCTCGGGAACAATTCCGATGGAAAAACCGACTCCAGACTACAATTTTTCTATATCTCCGGGAGAGTTAGTCTTGGTACTTAAAAAGATGGGAAATGAAGTAAAATGGCCACCACGCAACAGAGAAAGTTTCAAAAAAGACACAAACAAATGGTGTGAGTTCCATCGAGACTATGGCCATACCACAGCTGAATGTGTGGCGTCGAGGTTGGAAGTACTTGAGTTGTTGAACAAAGGGTTTTTAAGGGATCTACTTACGGAGAAGGGGCAAGCTACTTTAGCTCAGAGGAACGAGAAGGATGGACATGTGGAAACACCAATTCAACCTCCACCAATTGATAACACCGTGAATTTCATTTCAGGAGGATCAGAGATTAGTGGAGTATCATATTCAGCAGCCAAACGACATTCCAGAGCAATTGTGTCAAGCCTTCAACATTCCACGACGTCTTTAGAAAAAATGGTTACAAACCTAATAATGGAGTTTCCAGACGACATCAACTCTGGTAGCATGAACCCTCATCATGATGCCTTAGTAATCTCTCTACAGGTGGCAAATTTCATGATCAAACGAGTTCTGGTAGATACAGGATCCTCAGCCAACATCATCTTTACAACAGCCTTGGCAGACATGGGAGCTGAATTAGAGAAAATTAACAAAAGGACGACTGTGTTGATTGGATTCAGTGGTGAACAAAAATTTACTTTGGGAGAAATAAGCCTTCCAGTCTACGCAGGGGGAATCAACAAAATGACAACCTTCCTAGTCCTGGATTGTCCTTCCTACAATCTAATTATTGGGAGGCCATGGATTCATGAAATGAGGGCAGTATCGTCCACCTATCATCAAACTCTAAAGTTTCCTACAAAGTGGGGATTCAAGAGATAAGGGAGATAGAGTTGCTTCCAGAGGATGCTACCAGACGACAATGAAGGCAAAGGTCCATTCAGCATAGCAATTACAGAACGAACCTCATTCGCAGGAGCCCACACTTCCAAATATTGAAGAATTAGATGAGGTTCAAATCCATGACAAATATGCAGACCATAAAACTCAAATTGGAGCAAATCTAGATCCCAGACTACGGGCAGACTTAAGTGAATTCTTGCGAAAACGGCATGACCAGTTCGCTTGGTCGCATGAAGACATGACTGGGATTGACCCCAGCTTGATTACTCATCAACTCCATGTTGATCCAGACTACCCTCCAATCAGACAGAAAAGAAGGAAGTTTGCCCCAGAAAGAAACCAGATCATTGATGAAGAAATCCAAAAATTGTTACAAAATGGTGCCATTAAAGAAGTTCAATTCCCAGCCTGGTTAGCCAATGTGGTGGTGGTACGAAAGAAGAATGGAAAATGGAGAGTTTGTATCGACTTCACGGATTTGAACAAAGCGTGCCCAAAAGATTCATTCCCATTGCCTCATATTGATCAAATGGTTGATGCTACAGCTGGACACGAATTGCTAAGTTTTATGGATGCATATTCTGGGTACAATCAAATCCTTATGCATCCAGACGACCAAGAGAAAACAGCTTTCATGACCAATAGGGGCATATTCTGTTACAAGGTAATGCCCTTTGGTCTAAAAAATGCAGGTGCTACATATCAGAGAATGGTCAATAAAATGTTCTCACAACAGATTGGAAAAACAATGGAGGTGTATATAGACGACATGTTGGTAAAATCATCGAAATCTGATCAGCATCTGCAGCACCTGGAAGAAGCATTCAAGGTGATGAATAAGTATGGGATGAAATTGAATCCAACAAAATGTGCGTTTGGAGTAGCTTCTGGGAAATTCTTGGGATATGTCGTTACACACGACGGGATTGAGGCAAATCCAGATCAAATCAGGTCCATACTTGAAATTCCTTCTCCAACCTGCCCAAAGGAAGTCATGCGACTAGCAGGGAGAATTGCTGCGCTGAACAGATTCATCTCCAAGTCGACAGATAAAAGTTTTATGTTCTTTTCAGCCATTAAAAAGACAAAAAACTTTGAATGGACTCCCGCCTGCGAACAAGCTCTAAAAGAGCTGAAGCAATACTTAACATCACCACCATTGTTATCAAAACCACTCGACAACGAAAGGTTATTCTTGTACTTGGGAGTGTCAAACCAAGCTGTGAGCGCTGTTTTGATTCGAGAAGAGAACGACACCCAACTTCCAGTCTACTATGTAAGCAAAGCATTACTTGATACGGAGTCACGTTATTCGCATTTGGAGAAATTGGTACTGGCCTTGGTAATGTCAGCCAGGAAGCTACGACCATACTTTCAAGGGCATCCTATCACAGTTTACTCGGAGTACCCCTTGAGGAGCATACTACACAAGCCAGAGTTGGCTGGAAGATTAACAAAATGGGCTGTCGAATTGGAGAACACGACATCACTTACCAGCCCAGAACATCAATCAAATCTCAAGCCTTGGCTGACTTTGTAGCAGATTTCAGTCCAATTCAGAATCCCTTGGAAGGTACCGAAGTCAATTCAATCCAATCAAATTCACTTTGGAAACTTTCAGTCGACGGTTCTAGCAATAAGAAAGGGTGCGGCCTTGGCATAGTGATCACTACTCCTGATGGGGACATACTACAACAAGCAATCAAATGTGGATTCCGAGTTACAAACAATGAAGCAGAATATATGAAGCTTTGATAGCAAGAATCAGCTTGGTCAAAGAGCTTGGGGGAAGGAGAATCGAAGTGAAATCAGACTCCCAATTGATAGTGAATCAGCTCCAAGGTTCATATCAGGCACGAGACCCTCAAATGTTATCCTACTTGCAGCAAAAGTTAAAGAAGTCCAGGCGACATTTCAAGAATTCAACATATCTCAGGTTTCAAAGAAGTGAAAACACTCAGGCAGACGCGTTGGCTACCCTTGGGTCGACGATGCATGGAGACAAACCACAATCAATTCCAATAGTGTATTTAAATTGGCCATCAATTTGGAAGGAGAACAAGGAGATCAGCACCATCACTTCAGACGACTCGTGGATGACACCACTCATGAAATATTGCAAGATGGACTGCTTCCCGAAGATAGAAATAAAGCAAGAAAGATTCAAAGGCAGGCAGCAAGATTCACCATATTTAATGGACAACTATTGAAAAGGTCGTTCTCTGGACCCTACTTGAAATGTCTTACTCATGATCAAGCACAACATGTACTATCAGAATTGCACGAAGGAGAATGCGGAAATCATTCTGGAGGACGAAGCCTTGCCTCACGCGCCCATTCGACTGGGTATTATTGGCCAACTATGAGAATTGATTCAGTCAATTACACAAAGAAGTGTGAAAAGTGTCAGAGATTCGCTCCTATTCCACATCTTCCACCAGAAAAGCTGAATCCTATCCTATCCCCATGGCCGTTCATGAAGTGGGGTATGGATATTGTAGGGAAGCTACCAACCGCCCCTGGACAACGAGTCTACATGCTAGTCTTGACAGATTATTTTTCAAAGTGGATTGAAGCAGACTCCTTTGCCAAAATACGAGATAAAGAAGTTCAAACATTTGTCTGGAAAAACATCATATGTCGTTTCGGCATTCCCAAGGAGATTGTAACAGATAATGGCTCCCAGTTTATTAGCCGACATTTTCAAGACTTTTGTAAAAATTGGGGGATCAAGTTAAGTTTTTCAACCCCACGCTTTCCACAAGCTAATGGGCAAGCCGAGTCTTCTAACAAGACACTTTTGAATACTTTGAAGAAAAGATTGGAGAAGGCGAAAGGATCATGGGCAGACGAGCTTCCTGGAGTATTGTGGTCCTACAGAACGACCATCCGTTCTTCCACTGGAGAAACTCCTTTCTCTTTGGCATTTGGAACAGAGGCAGTTATTCCAATCGAAGAAACCATTCCTTCTCTACGCTACCAGTACGCTGGTGATGAGGCAAATCAACAGTTGATGTATATGAATCTAGACACAATCGACGAAAGACGAGAAAAGGCAACCATACGACTTGCATCTCATCGACAAAGAATGGCGAGATATTTTAACAAGAATGTGAGGAGCAGAACTTTTCAAGAAGGAGATTGGGTACTACGAAAGGTTTTCCAAAATACCAAGGAAATTGGAGATGGGAAATTGGGGCCAAACTGGGAAGGTCATACGTCATCACTAAAGTTATTGGGCATGGAGCCTACAAATTACAAACCAAAGAGGGAAGACAAGTTCACAACAGCTGGAATGCAATACACCTTAAACGATTCTACCGGTAATGATTACATACTATTGTTTAAATTTAACGTTATGCTTGTGTAATTTGATTCGACGTATAAAAAAAAATAGTCAAAAGTTTTTATCATTGATCAAACAAAATATTAAGTACAAGAAAGTCGATTATACAATTAAAAGTTTTCAAGCTACATCCGGGGCAGGAACATCTTGAACTGGTTCAGCAGCTACAATCTCCATCCGGCTGGCATCTTCCTTTTCCTTCCCCTGACCTTCTATTTTCTCCTCCACAACTTCAATCGCCCTCTCCTCACCTTCAGGGCCAATCAGCATTTCAGATTCTTTGCTCTCCTCCCCAACCTTCTTCGACTCTATCTCCTCACCCTTCCCCTCTTCACCTTCTTCGTTTGTTGAAGAATGCCCTGATATGAAATGATCATACTCTTGAATCCATTTTTGTGGCTCCCAAGAACCAGTTCTTCCTTCGATGAAGTCCTTCATCAAGTCACTCCTCTCTTTCATCATGGATTCAAGAGCAATCCCTTCAATCTGCTCGACAAGAGCACTATTCTCCTTCTTTACGTTATCAAAGGCCGCCTTATAATTTCATTCATCACTTCAGAATCTCCTTCTCCATCTTGAGTGTGGCCTTCGCTTCCACCAGCTCTTTCGCCAATTCCAGATTCTCCTGATTCTTCTTCTCAAAAGAAATCTTCATTTTAGCCATCTTCTTCCTCATAATCCCCATCGACTTCTCCATATCTTTTTGCTTCCTCAGCATCAACTCCGCTTGGCGCTGCATGAAAAGACTGCATTCCATGGCCTGAAAAAGTATATACGACTAAGCATCGTTCGACAAACTGTTAAAGATTTCATGTTTAAAATCTATTTACCTGGTAATTCAATGCAGCCGACTTCTTCATTGCTTCGACAGCCCCAATTTGAGTGAGCCTTCGATCATCTTCTTCCAACAGGAGGTCCTTAATAAAAGGATTAAGACTCGACGGTCTGAAATTGCAGTCGACCCTGTGGGGATTTGGACGACACTGTCTCACAGTATCTCAACTTCCTCAAGCTACCTTTCCTCACTTTCCTCTTTCACACTTTTGAATTTAGCTCTTCAGCGATTCAGGACTGTATGGTTTCCTTCAGTCGACTTCTTCACCGTCTGAGGCAATTCGGAACACTCTCCTCTGGTTCCTTCATTTTCAGCTTGGCCTTCTTTCTACTATTCAGTTCATCAATTGAAGCAACCTTAACTGGTCTCGACATTATGTCCTCTGCGCATAAAATTTTCGTTGAGTTAAAGGTTTTATAAAAAACACCCCCGTAGAGTGCATGAATCGACCAGGTAGAATGGATGACTTCCAATACTTGATTACAAAGTGCCAAAGGCGTAGATATACTTCAGATTCGAAGATTTCTTTCCACACTAGTGTCTTCCTTAGTCTTCTTTCTACCAAAATAATCCTCCAATCTCTTTCTTCGACAGGAAGAGTTGTAAGAGCTTGGGTATTAGAAAGGATTTGGGGGGTTCTGTCGAATGACCTGTTTTGAAAGGACCTGCAAGACATATAACAAGTTGATTAGCTGCATATGACAATCAGTATTACATTACATCATTATATAGAAAGTATCGATACTCACTAATTAAACTCCAGTACTCAGAGACACGACCCATTCCAGTCGACCCAAAAACCCCCTCATTCCTCACGAAGAAGTAATCAGACTGCCAATTACCCCTATCGTTTGTCGGCAAACCATTATTAACTGTTCTCTCTTTCGACGAAGATACAAAGTATACCCCTCCCTTTCCCGGTTAAATGCTCTTTCAAGTAGTATGAATATGCGATGTCCTTTACTTCAAAAAATAAACCTTTTTCGAAAGATAAGCATTCAATAAACAACAGAATCCTCCAAGCATTAGGCATCAACTGCGAAGGAGCAATCCCATAATGATCTAAAACCTCCCAAGCTAACCTTGGAATAGGAAACCTGAGACCATCAGTAAAGGGCCGTACATAAAATCCAATCCACCCGTCAACTTTGTAGTCTATCCTTTCAGTCGACAAGGGACAATCCCCTGGACTCATGTCGAGTCAAGTAAACTTCTGAACCACCGTTTGGTTCAGTCGACAAGGGACATTCCCCTAGACTCATGTCGAGTCAGGTAAACTCCTGAACCACCGTTTGGTTCAGTCGACAAGGGACAATCCCCTGGACTCATGTCGAGTCAAGTAAACTCCTGAACCACCGTTTGGTTCAGTCGACAAGGGACATTCCCCTGGACTCATGTCGAGTCAAGTAAACTCCTGAACCACCGTTTGGTTCAGTCGACAAGGGACATTCCCCTGACTCATGTCGAGTCAGGTAAACTCCTGAACCACCGTTTGGTTCAGTCGACAAGGGACATTCCCCTAGACTCATGTCGAGTCAGGTAAACTCCTGAACCACCGTTGGTTCAGTCGACAAGGGACAATCCCCTGGACTCATGTCGAGTCAAGTAAACTCCTGAACCACCGTTTGGTTCAGTCCACAAGGGACATTCCCCTGGACTCATGTCGAGTCAGGTAAACTCTCCTGAACCACCGTTTGGTTCAGTCGACAAAGGACAATCCCCTGGACTCATGTCGAGTCAAGTAAACTCCTGAACCACCGTTTGGTTCAGTCGACAAGGGACATTCCCCTAGACTCATGTCGAGTCAGGTAAACTCCTGAACCACCGTTTGGTTCAGTCGACAAGGGACATTCCCCTAGACTCATGTCGCAGGTAAACTCCTGAACCAACACCGTTTGGTCTTCAGTCGACAATGGACAATCCCCCCCTGGACTCATGTCGAGTCAAGTAAACTCTCCTGAACCACCGTCTGGTTCAGTCGACAAGGGACATTCCCCTGGACTCATGTCGAGTCAAGTAAACTCCTGAACCACGTTTGGTTCAGTCGACAAGGGACATTCCCCTGGACTCATGTCGAGTCAGGTAAACTCCTGAACCACCGTTTGGTTCAGTCGACAAGGGACATTCCCCTAGACTCATGTCGAGTCAGGTAAACTCCTGAACCACCGTTTGGTTCAGTCGACAAGGGACAATCCCCTGGACTCATGTCGAGTCAAGTAAACTCCTGAACCACCGTTTGGTTCAGTCGACAAGGGACATTCCCCGGACTCATGTCGAGTCAGGTAAACTCCTGAACCACCATTTGGTTCAGTCGACAAGGGACATTCCCCTGGACTCATGTCGAGTTAGGTAAACTCCTGAACCACACCGTTTGGTTCAGTCGACAAGGGACATTCCCCTAGACTCATGTCGAGTCAGGTAAACTCCTGAACCACCGTTTGGTTCAGTCGATAAGGGACAATCCCCTGGACTCATGTCGAGTCAAAGCATACTCCTTGAACTACTGTTTGGTTCAGTCGACAACGAACATTCCCCTGGACTCATGAACTCCTGAAACTCTATTTCAGTTCGGTCAAAGACACGTACTCCATGACCCTAGATGAATCAAGAAGCTAAAAGAAACTTCCTTAGATGCATGCAAACAGAAACCCACGTTTTTGTATATTTTGGTACGACATTTGGCAGAAGGTAATACACCTCTACGCTCTTTTTTCATATACGACACGGATAAATATACTCTCTAAAACAAAAAATTCTTTGACTTAGAGAGTAAGGGACAAACTGTATGGGCCAAATTTGGTCCAAGGGTAAAACTGTCTTTCACCTTAAGCCCATCAGCATGTTAGGCACGAAAATAAGGACCAAGGCCCAAAGAATTATGTATTATTTTATTACAATTAAATCATAAACTAACAAAAAGCATGACCACTCCACCTAACTCTAGCATTAATCACCCACCACTCCACTTAACCTAATTCTAGCATTAATCACCCACCACTCCACTTAACCTAATTCCAGCATTAATCCTCACTTACTCCAAAACCATTACCAAATACACCAACATCAGATCATGTTTTATCTATAAATATGAAAAGAATACGGGAAGAATTCATTCAAGTCTCATTTCTCTCACCTTAATATTTCATGCTCTCAATCCTTGATCCTCTCATATATTACACGGCCCTCACGGCCAAATAAAGGAAGTAGAGGTAATATTCAACCTTACTTTCCCACTTTACAAATTATTTCGTGCCACTGACTTGGGCGTCGGAGTATACCCGGTATCCACCACACCGGTGGTAGCCTACTCTCGTCCCTCTACTTTGTTTTTTACAGGATTGCTAGTGCCCAACTTACAAATTCTGATTGAGGACCCTTGGCGAATTCCGGAGTCCACAATTATTACATGATCATGCATCAATTGTTGAGAAGAATGAAATACATGAAAAAGAAATTATATGCTTAAAAGATGAGAATTTAAAACTTGAAAAGAGCGTGTAACTTGAAAAGAGCGTGTCTAGCATGACATCTAGCTCATCTACTATATGTGAGTGCAACACCTTGAAAAATGAAAATGTTGCATTAAATCAAAAGGTTGTCGATTTGCACTTAATATTAACAAAATTCACATTGTGAGAGAAAAATTTTAAAGTATTACTTGGCTCCCAAATATGTGTGTTCAAAAGAGAAGGTTTGGGATATAAACCTTACAATAAGCAAACTTATTTGAAAAATCATTTTGTAAAGGCATCAATCTCTTATACACATGTTACTAGTGATGAAAATATCACAAGTCATGCATGCAATAGGAAATGACATAAGATTTATGATTACATGTACAAGAAGAAAGTGAATGCATGGGTTCCCAAAGGAATCATGATTAACCCCCATGGACCCAAGAAAGTTTAGGTATCAAAATGTGCTTGAAATATTACGTAGGTGAAGCTTTGGGAAAAGTAATCAATGAGAAATGCAAATGATCCCAAAGACTCAACACAAAATGAGGAAAGAGCTCAACAAGAAGTATATAAAATGCAACCTCAAAATTGACTAAGTTTTATGAATAATGAATTTGTCACTTGATGACAATGATAAAAGGTAAAATTCATGATTACAATAATATTGGTACCGTTTCCTCCACTTTACTTGAGTATGTTTAAACTTTTGATATGAATTGAACTTGATTTGAAACATGTTATTGATTATGCATTTTGAGCGAAATTGTATGAACTTATGCATGATTCGCCTTATTTGATCATATTCTTTTAATCACTATTGGTATCACATCGAGTATATGGAAATATATGATCTTTTGAATGCTCTTTTGATATGTCTTGCCATTGGTCATTCTTGATTGAAAACAAAATGAATGAATATTGGTATAACTTGAATGATTTTGATGGTATATGCATGAATATTAAATTGTATGACAAATGAGAGAAAGTGCTAGTTGTGCATGTTTATGAACCTTACTATTATATTTTGTGCACATGATTGGTTTATATCTCTTAGTGCTTAATCTTTACTTCCTCATTATTTTTACTAATGTTAAAGGGGAAAAATCATAGTAATGAGATAAAACTTGTGATTCCATCGACATGATATTGAGAGGATGCATATTTGTACTAATGTATTTGTGTAAGTGTTTATAGAGCTATATTGAAGGCAATCACATGTTGAGGGGCAATTAATATTTATGGGGAGCTATAATCGTCAATAAATTTGGAAATCTTTAAAGCTCACAAGTTTTAAAGATTACAATCATCAAAAGAGGAGATTCTTAGCGCTAATGAAGGATTTTGATTATGCAACGCTAGGAATTCGACCTGCATTTATGAGCATTATAAAAAGATATCGAAGAATAGGGATGTGAAGATGAAGTTGAAAAGAAGATATCATGTGAAGTCTTATAGCTTAGGGCTTTCATTGTAAGTGAGTCAAAATCTAAAAGATATCGAAGATTATGGATGTGAAGATGAAGCTGAAAAGAAGATATCATGTGAAGTCTTATAACTTAGGGCTCTCAATGTAAGTGAGTCAATATCTAAATATTTCTAAGCTCATAGGACTCATGCATTTTCATCTATAGCATTTAGGGTCATATGCATAATATTTTTAAGCTTCAAAACCTGCATTTATGCACTAGGACATCATATCGGTCTATAAAATTGGAATATCAGTCACCATATACCAGCCTACCGATGACCATTCGAACACGACTCAAACGAAGAGTTTATGGACACTTGCGTTTAAACGCAAATTTGAATGCCACGCGAACATAAAGTCTCCGAATAATTTCGTGCAAACTCTTTGGAGCACGCACCGAAAACGCTGGCCAGCATACCGGTCCCATAAGGCTCCATACCGGTCTCAACAGTAACTTTTTATAGCCGTTTGAATTACAGGATCGACATATCAGCCACTGTAGACCGGCATACCGATCTCAGGATAGAGAGCGAGACATTTTTCTCTTTCATTATATATTGAACCATAATTTCATTTTTTCTAAGTTTTTTACACCTTCTAACATTTCTTTGAAATTAAAAATAAAGAGAGAAATAAATCTTCTTATTCATACACTCTCTTCATAACCAAAGCTCACACACTACATCTTCATATCGTTAGTGAGTTTGGAAATATTTGGATATACACTCACAGCTAAATCTTCATTATCTTTTGTGTGTGTATCCAATTGAGTTGTAAATTTTCTTTATCAAACTCATGTATTGTGAAATCTCTTATTGACTGGGTACTCAAAATGATGATTTGGTTGTAAAAGGTTAAAGAGTGACCTAGGTGATAAAACTCTTGTGTAAAGGTTTGGGTGAACCTATGAAAACTCTTGGTTTGATGTAAACCATGAAAATCTCTTGGTTTGTGAGTGAGTCAAGGAAAACTGTCAGTGTAATATGTGAATCAAATTTACATAGTGAAAATCTTCGAGCGTGGCTTGGGAAAGTGGACGAAGGTAAAAAGTTGGCCGAAAGACTAAAAAATACGGTGTCAATTATCTAACCCTTACTCCTTTAACCTAGGAAAACTATTGGTTTGAGGTGAACCACGAAAATCTCTTGGTTTGTGAGTGAGCCACAGAAATCTCTTGCTGTAATGTGTGTGATGACATTTACATAGTGAAAATCTTCGAGCGTGGCTTGGGGGAGTGGTTGTAGGCAAAGAGTTTGCCAAACCACTAAAAAGTACAATGTCAATTTCTCTAACTCTTACTCCTTTTAATTATTGCAAGTTTTATTTTATATATACATATTGTTTAGAAACTTGCATTTGTGAATTGATTGTTGAATTCATTAATTTGGGAAATTGATTTGTAAGCTTAACTGATAAAGCTACTAACTAAGAAGCATAAAATCAACAAGATTTTTAATTCCGCATAATTTAGCCATTATTCAATTCACCCCCTCCCCTCCCCCTCCCCCCCCCTCTTGGGTTTATAGAAATTATTTGTTTGATAATTGGTAGGCAATTCCAAAAGTATTAAAAAATATTTGTTTATATTTTAGTTAAAAAAAATTAAGTATAAAAAAATCGAACATCGGTTCGGCGATTTTGACCACTTTCATGGATTTTGATCGGTTTTTTACCCCCAGTTTTAAAATTCAACCAGATGGGACTCATTATTAGTTCTCGTTTGATCAGTTCAACCGATCGATCTTGTCCAGTTTTTAAAAAAACTAATTAAAGGTGGGTCTGTCATTTAGAGTTGCTTTAAATAAAATTTAATTTCTCAAACTTCAAGAAATACTGAATAAGCTATTTCTCTTCTATTAATATTATATAATTTTTTTATAAGAAAATTATCAATTTTCCACTTTACTTGTTGGATTGTGGAATTGGAATGTGTAATAAGAATGAATTGTGATATTGTGTGACACCTGACAAAAAAAAAATTAAAAATTAAATGCTTTTGCTATTGAAAGTTTTATAAGAGAGAGTCAGGAGACGCGTGATAGCAGTGGAGCAAACAAAAAAAAATTCTCTCTCCTAAAATTTCTTTCTCTCTCCTTCATTTTTCTCTCACTCTCTCTCCCTCACTGCCAAATTTTGAATCACCGACTCAGTTCAACGCCGATCACCATCAGCCACGCGCCGGCCCGCCGTGTATCTGCTGACGTCAACTTTCCATAGCCGCCGAGATCGAGCCGATCAGACGTTGGACGCGCCTCCACGCGCCACCAGAAAGGGACGACTCGTCGTTGCTTGTTCTGTATTTTCCGGCCATCTCCGGTCACTTTTGACGGTCACCTCCGGCGAGTGAAGACTTTTCAGGCCGAGATCTTTCCAACGCCAGTGGTCACTTCCTGATCCGACATCGTTTGGGTTGTTTTCCGTATTGCAATTACCGGTAATTCGGGATTTGTACAGGAATTTGAGATCCGACCGTTGGATCGGCGATCCGAACGTATCAGATTGTTGCTCTCGATTATACGAGCATTTTGGTATATATATATCCACTGTTGAAAGTATTGTCTTTGTGGGGCCCGCTTTCTGGTGTGGGGCCTGATCTTCGTTGTGGGGCCCGTTTGCCTCGTTAAGCATTTCATCTAGTTCCGGAGCCGTTCGTCGCTGTTTTTCTACTCAACATAGTTGGTTGGATATATCGAGTGGATTGTCATTATCGACTTTGCAATTTGAGCGTCCGATTGAGATTCTTAGCGAGAATTTAGGCATATTCGAGACTTTTACGTGGATAGAGGTAAGTATACTCCGTGGTGATTCTCTTAACATAATTGTTTGATGATTGATGGTTGTTGTGAGAGTCGGTATACATAAATATATTGGTATAATTATATATATTTTGTTATATATATATTTACATATTTGTGAGATATTATATTGAGATATTAAAAGCATGATAAATATGAAATAATGACTATTGAGATGAGATTGATGGATTGGATGCGAGATGTGATTGTATTGGATGATGTATGTTGTTGTGTTATGCAGCCGGGTTTTGTATAATAGTGGTCGGATTTGAGATGAGATGTGATGATACATCAGATGGTATGAGATGATGGAAAACCTTGGGAGTTGTGACGAGGTACTCTCCCATTGGTTTTTGATTTGGGGGTATACGGGGACTCCCCCATTGGTTTTAACTCACTCACACATATTGTGAGTTGATATGGTTGGAAACCTTGGGAGTTGTGATGAGGTACTCTCCCATTGGTTTCAATCCTCTGTTATACTAGACCCGGATTAGCAACCATGTTTGATGGATGTTTGTATTGTTGTGGGATGATTGTATGAGATGATATTATAATATATGCTATTTTCTATATATATTATATTATATATATATATATATATATATCTTTTCATATATATATATATATATATATATAACCCTATTTTGTTGGTGAGGTCATGATGAGAGAATGAGTGCTTACTTGCTGAGCTTTTTAAGCTCACTCCCCTCTTCCCCCAAACATTTCAGGTAGTTCGCGAAAAAGCAGAAGCAGTACCAGATTTGGATCCACGTGCCACAGTTGTATTTTCGGGTTGGTCCAGACATTCTAGTCGTCATTTGTATTTTTAAGTCTTGTGTTATAACCATAAAGTTGTGTATACTTTATGGGTTGTAATTTGTGATGTATAATTGTGTGTTTTAAATTGGTTGATTTGGCATATAGAATGCTTGAGCTAAAAAAGTCCACGAACCTCTTTCTAGGGTTGGGCCCGTTCTAGGGAAGAGGTCGTGAATTATTTGGTATCGGAGCTTAGGGTTATAGGTTCTGTAGACACATTGCATTGGAGAGGGTATTAACGGGATAATTTTATGTTTGTAGGAAAATGTCTGGACGTGGCTGTGGTATGGTACTCAACGCGTGAGAGGGAGAGCTCGACGATTTGTGAGGATGTCGAGTATAGGTATTGAGAGACCCCAGGCTCTGCCTGTAGATCTTGTATCGAATGTAGCTTATCTGGTGTTCCGCCGGTTTATGAGATTGGTGAAGGTTCTCGACCTGTACCTCCAGTAGTTTCGGCAGCTGCCCCCACTGCAATTCATGTAGCTGCACCTTATGATGTTCCTGGAACTGCACCTAATGTGACCCTTGCCGTTCTTTCAGTTCCCCGACAGCCTCACATCTAGAAGATGTTTTGGGAAGATTTATCGAAGTAGTTGCACAGAGGGTTACCAGAGGGCCATCAAGTAATGTACCTTTGAGCAGTAGTGGTAACACGAGTAAGCTGGATCAGTTTCTTAATTTGAGGCCCCCACAATTTCATGACACGGCCGATCCCTTAGTTGCAGAAAAATGGAAGGATGATATTCAGCACATATTTAGTGTGTTGGATTTGACCGATCAAGAGAAGGTTAGATTTTCCGCTTTTATGATGAGGGGTGAAGCAAAGATGTGGTGGAAGCATAATGAGACCGTACTGATAGACAGATTGAGATCACCTGATTTCTGGAGAACTGATGGACCTAGAAGACCTCGGTATATCACATGGGATATGTTCGAGGAAGCCTTCAATGAGAAGTACTTTCTGTATGCTTATCGTAGTGAGCAGCGTCGTCTGTTTGAGCACATAGTTTAGGGACCGACGGAGACAGTGATGGAGTATGAGAGGCGGATGATTTCTTTATCTCGTTACTATCCAGAATTGATACGACGTGAGGACGATAAGTGTGAGAAATTCAAGTGTTCCAGCCGTATCTAGATAAATTTGTTGTAGTGTTTATTGATGACATCCTTGTGTATTCACCTTCTCAGATCGATAATGAGCAACATCTTCGGTTGATACTTGAGATTTTGAGGAGATAACAACTTTATGCCAAGTTCTCTAAATGTGAATTTTGGCTGGATAGATGGGTATTTCTGGGACACATCATCTCAGGAGAAGGTATTTATGTTGATCCACAAAAGGTTGAAGCAGTTCTGAGATGGGAGAGACCGAGAACGGTGACAGAGATTCGGAGTTTCCTGGGTTTAGCAGGCTACTGCCGTCGATTTATTCAAGATTTCTCTATCATTTGTGCTCCGATGACTCAGCTGACAAGGAAGAAGGTACCGTTCGTGTGGACTGATGATTGTGAGAGGAGCTTCCAAACTCTGAAGGAGAAATTAACTACCGCACCAGTACTTACTTTACCTTCCGGACTGGATGAATATGTTGTTTATACTGATGCAACATGGAAAAGTGATCGCTTATGCCTCGAGACAATTGAAGACCCATGAGAAGAATTATCCTACTCATGATTTGGAGATGGCAACGATTGTTCATACTCTAAAGATTTGGAGGCATTACTTATATGGTGCCAAGTGTGAGATTTTTATTGATCAGAAGAGTTTAAAATACATTCCCACTCAAAAGGAGTTGAATTTGAGAGAGAGACGTTGGATGGAATTCCTTAGTGACTACGAATGCACTATTAATTATCATCCAGGGAAGGCCAATGTTGTTGCTGATGCCCTTAGTAGGAAAAATATGGGTAAATTACAGTTCTTAAGAGTCAGACAGAAGATGTTCGAGGAGTTAGCGGAGTTACGATTGACATTTGGGATATCCATCAGAGCAGGCCTTCTTGCCCATATGAAGGTCCGACCTACATTGCTAGATAGACTTAAAACAGCCCAGAGTGAGGATGATCAGTGTGGGAAATGGAGAGCAGAGATTCCTAAGGGGGAGAATTCTAATTTCAGAATGAGTTCGGAGGATGTAATACTTTTGGGTGATAGAGTTGTGGTACCACATTCGGGATCGCTCAAACAGGAAATCTTGGATGAGGCCCATGATGCTCCTTATAATATGCATCCTGGGAGTACCAAGATGTATCAAAATCTGAAGAAGACTTATTGGTGGCCGGGAATGAAGAGAGATATTTTAGAGTTTGTATCTTGATGTTTGGTTTGTCAGCAGGTTAAAGCAGAGCATCAACATCCAACCGGACTACTCCAGCCTCTACCTATACCCGAGTGGCCATGGGAAAATATTACGATGGACTTTGTAGTAGGGCTACCGAGGACACAGAAGGGTTACGACGCAATTTGGGTGATAATGGATCGATTATCTATGTCTGCCCATTTTCTACCGATTTGAGTTACATAGGGACCAGAGAGACTAGCAGAATTGTATATGGAGCAGATTGTGCGATTACATAGAGTACCGGCATCGATTGTATCAGATAGAGATGCCAGATTTACTTCTCATTTTTTGCAGGGTTTCCAGAAGTCTATGGGATCAAAGATTTCTATGAGCACATCATTTCACCCTCAGACTGACGGGCAGTCAGAGCGGACTATTCAGACATTGGAGGACCTACTGAGATAATGTGTATTGACCTTTGCTGGAGGATGGGATGGTCACCTTCATTTGATAGAATTTGCCTACAACAACAGCTTTCAGGCAAGTATCGGTATGGCTCCATTTGAGGCATTGTATGAGAGGAGGTGCAGAACCCCTGTTTGTTGGGGTGAGGTTGGAGATAGACAGATTCATGGCTCAGAATTGATAGATATGACGTCAGAAAGAATCAGACTGATTCGATCTAGGCTGTTAGAGGTGCAGAGTCGACAGAAGATTAATGCTGATCGAAGAAGGAAAGACTTGAGTTCCAAGTGAGGGATAAAGTCTTTTTGAAAGTCTCCCATTGGAGGGAATTTTGAGATTTGGCCAGAAGGGAAAGTTAGCACCCCGCTATATTGGTCCTTACGAGGTATTGGAGAGAGTGGGCAATGTGGCTTATCGTCTGGCCTTACCACCGGAGTTAGAAAGGATTCACAACGTATTTCATGTGTCAATGCTGAAAAAGTATGTACCAGATCCTACTCACATCCTGGAGAACCAACAGGTCGAGTTGAGTGAGAATATGACTTATGAAGAAAAGCCTGTGAAGATTGTAGAACGGAAAGTCCAAGGGTTGAGATCCAGACAGATTCCCCTTGTAAAGGTCATGTGGACTAATCATCATATTCAAGAGGCAACTTGGGAATTGGAACAAGACATGAGGGAGAAATATCCAGAATTATTAGAGGAATGAGAAATTTCGGGGACGAAATTTTTGTAAGGTGGGTAGATTGTGATATTGTGTGCCACCTGACAAAAAAAATTAAAATATTAAATGCTTTTGCTTTTGAAAGTTTTATAAGAGAGAGTCAGGAGACGCGTGATAGCAGTGGAGCAAACAAAAAAAAATTCTCTCTCCTAAAATTTTTTTTCTCTCTCCTTCCTTTTTCTCTCACTCTCTCTCCCTCACTGCCAAATTTTGAAACCGCCGCCGCCGTTTCATCGCCGATCACCTTCAGCCACGCGCCGGCCCGACGTGTATCTGCCGACTTCAGATTTCCATAGCAGCCGAGATCGAGCCGATAGGACGTTGGACGCGCCTCCACGCGCCGCCAGAAATGGACGACTCGTCGTTGCTTGTTCTGTATTTTTCGGCCATCTCCGGTCACTTTTGACGGTCACCTCCGGTGAGTGAAGACTTTTCAGGCCGAGATCTTTCCAACGCCAGTGGTCACTTCCTGATCCGACATCGTTTGGGTTGTTTTCCATATTGCAATTACCGATAATTCGGGATTTGTACTGGAATTTGAGATCCGACCGTTGGATCGGCGAATCCGACCGTTGGATCGGCGATCCGAACGTATCAGATTGTTGCTCTCGATTATACGAGCATTTTGGTATTATATATATCCACTGTTGAAAGTATTGTCTTTGTGGGGCCCGCTTTCTGGTGTGGGGCCCGATCTTCGTTGTGGGGCCCGCTTGCCTCGTTAAGCGTTTCAGCTAGTTCCGGAGCCGTTCGTCGCTGTTTTTCTACTCAACATAGTTGGTTGGATATATCGAGTGGACTATCGTTATCGACTTTGCAATTTGAGCGTCCGATTGAGTTTCTTAGCGAGAATTTAGGCATATTCGAGACTTTTGCGTAGATAGAGGTAAGTACACTCCGTGGTGATTCTCTTAACATAATTGTTTGATGATTGATGGTTGTTGTGAGAGTCGGTATATATAAATATATTGGTATAATTATATATATATTTTGTTATATATATATTTACATATTTGTGAGATATTATATTGAGATATTAAAAGCATGATAAATATGAAATAATGACTATTGAGATGAGATTGATAGATTGGATGCGAGATGTGATTGTATTGGATGATGTGTGTTGTTGTGTTATGCAGCGGGTTTTGTATAATAGTGGTCGGATTTGAGATGAGATGTGATGATACATCAGATGGTATGAGATGATGGAAAACCGTGGGAGTTGGACGAGGTACTCTCCCATTGGTTTTTGATTTGGGGGTATACGGGGACTCCCCCATGGTTTTAACTCACTCACACACATTTTTGTGAGCTGATATGGTTGGAAACCTTGGGAGTTGTGATGAGGTACTCTCTCATTGGTTTCAATCCTCTGTTATACTAGACCCGGATTAGCAACCATGTTGATGAATGTTTGTATTTTTGTGGGATGATTGTATGAGATGATATTATAATATATGCTGTTTTCATATATTATATTATATATATAATATATATATATATATATATATATTTATTTACATATATATATAACCCTATTTTTTTGGTGAGGTCATGTTGAGAGAATGAGTGCTTACTTGCTGAGCTTTTTAAGCTCACTCCCCTCTTCCCCCAAACATTTCAGGTAGTTCGCGAAAATAGCAGAAGCAGTACCAGATTTGGATCCACGTGCCACATTTGTATTTTTGGGTTGGTCTAGACATTCTAGTCTTCATTTGTATTTTTTTAAGTCTTGTGTTATAAACCATATAAGTTGTGTATATTTTATGGGTTTGTAATTTGTGATGTAATAATTGTGTGTTTTAAATTGGTTGATTTGGCATATAGAATGCTTGAGCTAAAGAAGTTCACGAACCTCTTTCTAGGGTTGGACCCGCTCTAGGGAGGGGGTCGTGACATGAATCTTGTGTTTACTTGCTAAAAATGGAGAAGGAATGATAATCAAAGATGTGAACGCCATGTAAAAATTGGATTGGGGAATGGGATTGTGATTCCCACATACCCTCATTAAATTGGCAATCTCATTCCCAAGTGTGACATATTGACTTTTTTTTGTAAAAAAAAAAAATTCTTTTTATCCAACAAAATCCCTAATTTATTTTGTTATTTTTTTATTAAATTAGAAAAATAAAATAATAAATTATTACTAAAAAAATATTGTATTTTGATAAAAATCATATGAAAAATATTAATTATGATAAGTTAGCATATTGACTAGGGGTGTTCGCGGTGCGGTTCGGGGCGGTTTTTTACTTTAAACCGCGCGGGTTGGCGGTTTGAGAAATTAGAAAACGAAACCGCAAATTTGATAAGGAAAACCGCGGCGGTTCGGGTTGGCGGTTCAGCGGTTTGGGCGGTTCGGGTTGGCGGTTTGGATTATAAATTTTTTAAGAAAATTTTGTGTGTTTTCACATTATAATTGAAGAAAAAATTACATAATTTTCATTTATTCATTACATATTGTTATATGATCATTAAATATCTTAATTTTCATAGTTAAAGCTGAAGAAAAATATAAAATAATATTTAATTTGTACGCGGGTCGGCGGTTTAGGCGGTTCGGGTCGCGGTTCGAGTCAAAATATGCGGTTTGGGCGGTTCACGGTTTGACATGGGTCAAAACCGCACACCGACCCGAAATTTGCGGTTCGATTCGGTGCGGTTCAAAATCATTTTAATATTTTTTCAAACCGCGCGGTTCGGTTCGGTGCGGTGCGGTTCGATGCGGTTCGCGGTTTGACCCGAAATTGTGTTCACCCCTAATATTGACAAACATTAATTGTGAATTTAAAAAAAAATAATTATAATAAATTTAGTAACTGAAATTATTTATTTTACCTACTAATTGTTATTTATTTTTTTAAGTTACAAATTTGCAATTAGTGATATTATTAAACTCACAGCTTGCCCCTCTCTCTTTAACCCTTATTTTTTTCTGTAACTGAAAAAATTGATCACCATGGCTCTTTCTTCTTCCTTTTCATTGGAGGTAATAAACTGCTATAAACAAACAAAAAACCTTCCAAATACTTACTCACCACATTGGAAATGGGGTGGACGGCAGCAGAGGCATCGATTGATACAAAATCAAAATAAGCTCTGAACTCTCAGCCACTTGAACACTCTTCCAATGTCCAATGGCTACTACCCCTTTGGCCCTACCCCATAATTTATCATCACACCATTCACAGTCACATTTCTCTTTCGCAAATTGTATCAATTTGAACCGAAGTTATAAAATAATCCATCCCAGGACGACACTTGTTGCTTTCAGTGGTGTCATAGCTACTCATAAATTCTCTTGTTTCAAGAAATTCAACAAACCCATTACCGTTTTTGGAAATAATTCCACGTTATTGCAAATGGGTTCTCAAAACGGCACAATTTCAGTTAAATCTATGGGTGTTGACATTGGCAACATTTCTACAACACTCTCCCAGTGAGTGTTTGGGATTGTGCATTTGGCTGTATCACTTGGGATAATTCTTGCAATGGACAAGTTCTTGGAAAAATAACATTTGTGGCTGCGGATCCCAGTGCTTTATTCTTACATATTCTCCATTTTGATGGTTCTTGATTCCACAATCCCGGATGCAGCAACAAGTTTGATGAATTTCTTTGAACCTGCACTTTTGTTTATTCAAAGATGGCTCCCATTGTTCTATGTTCCATCTTTGGTGGTTTTGCCACCTTCTGTTCGTGATATTCTTGCAGCTTCAGGCCTCAAGATTTGCTACATTATATAATTACAGATGATGGGCTTCAACGAGCCATTAGAAAAATCAAAAAATCAACTTGGAACATTCGATAAATTTGTTTTTTTTTTTTTTTTTTTGGAAACGATGGAAACCCCGTCACCAAACCACCTATTCTGGGCCGCGGCGCAGGTAAAACCACCGGCTGTCCCAGGCTCATCCAAAAATTCGATATAAATGATGTTCCCGAGCAAATATTTTTGGGTGTGAGTATACCAATCGGTTTTGTGCAAAATCGATTGAGACAGTGTTTTTCTGGGCTTGTTTTATCCTGGGGACGTTGGGGCTGACATACTGCTAACACAAATTTTGGGTAGAGCCGTGAAACGTCTTAAAGAGAGCGACCTAGTCCGCGACTCAAGCCAACTTCAATTTTATATTCCTGGTGAATGATAATATATTTCTTATTTGTGCAAATTATTCTAACACATATTTTTCTAATTATTTATTTTGTTAGTGAAAGATACATAATTTTAGTTAAAGAAATATATATATATATATATATATATATAATATATATATATATATATATATATATAATATATATATATATATTTTAACTTTCTAACAATTCATTCTGATTATAAGATAAAGTAAACATATCAATGAGAATACTGTTAATTTTGATTTCGATGCATTCAATTCAAATAAACAACTTATTCTGATTCCAATTCTTCATTCCAATTTTACCACATTCCGATTCTAACTTATTCTCATTCCAGCTCATTCCGATTACGAATTAATAAATGCACCAAAAGATTATCTAAAATGCAATCAAACTAAAAAACTTTTGAAATGTTTAGTTTGTCCACATGAAATTCAAAAAATATTCAATTTTCTATTCAGGCATTAACAGTGTTAGAGTTTTACTAATATCATAAAAGTATTTTGGTCATTTAATAAAATCTGTGGTAGAAAAGTGAATACTTTTTAAACTTTGGGTGGGTGAAAAAATTAACAGTTTAAACATATTGATAAATTTTAAGTGAAGAAATTGTAACTTTTCAAGTATTTGTAATTGATATATGTAGAAAAAATAGAAATTAGTTTCAATCAATCATTTTTTGGGATAAATATTGATGTCTCCAATAACGTTATGTAGATATAACAATTCTAGCTGAAAAGATCTGTATATGGATCCGAAAAAATTCGGATCCGCATTAATAAAAAAATAACATCCTGATCCGAAATTTAGAAACAAAACAAAATCTAATTATTTTTTATTTATAATTTTTAAATTTAGATTTAAATTATTTTGGATGGATTCGTATTTTTATTAATGTACGTTCAGATTTTTTTTTTAATCTTTCTAGCCATATCTATATATAGCCGTTGAGACATTAATCATCATCCCAAAACGACCTATGAATACCAATTTCTAAGTTTTTATATATATATATATATATATATATATATAAACTCATTACAAACACTTGAAAATTCATAATTTCTTGAAATTTATCAATATCTTTTAAAGTGTTATATTTTCCACCCGAAATATAAAAAATGTTCAATTTTACACTCAAAGTTCAAAGAGAGTTCACTTTTCCACCCAAACATTATTAAATGACTAAAATACCCTAACGATGTCAATAAAACTCTAACACTGTTAACGTTTGGGTGGAAAATTGAACATTTTTATACTTCGGGTGGGAAATTGAATATTTCAAAAGTTTTTGAATTTGACTATATTTTAGTTCATCTTAGAGTGAAATTTTGATAATTTCTCTTTTTTTATATTGTATCATCATCATTGCTAATAATTATTTCTCTATTAAAATAACATAACCACATAGATAACACAAAATTTTTGATTAAAATAATATATACCTATTTCTATTTAAAGAGTCTTTAATTTAGAATGAAATTTATTTTTTCACACTTCAAATTGCTACTTAAGTAAGCAAATGGCCATTACAAAATAATAATAATAAATTATTTTATTGATAGGAGACACATATTTTAAAAATCAGTATAAGACCTTCTAATTGTAGGACACAGAAATGGACGACGCTGTTCCGAGCTCGCGGCCCGGTCGGGAGTACGGAGTAGCCTGCGGGGGACTAAACCGGAAAATAGAATGGAGTCGCCACCCGGTGTGAACCGGGAAAATGATTTAAGGTCGCACTCACCCCTCGCAAGGGAAGACCTCAAACCGTTGGGTTCGGAATGGTCCATTACTTATGCCACTTGTAATGAGCGGATTTGTGCAATAATTTAACCAAGTCTACACAACATACATGTCCAAGAATAACCTAAATCTAGTTCGCATTCATAAAAATAAATCCTATGTCTAGGTCATCATGCTTGAAAGTAATTTTATATAACGACAAACACATGGTATCACACATCAAACATACTAAGTAAATAATGATATAAACATACCATAACTTAAATTCCTAATGCAAAAGGTAAATAACTAAGTCATGCCCAAAATAAAAATAACATTCTAATAGCCTAATCATGCTCACATACAAGTTTGAGTGAAATGAAACATATGAATCTTAAGTGGTACGGGGCATTGTATCCCGAGTGCAAACCATATTACCGTCCATTCGGATTCGGCTATGGAATTTATGTCCGGGTTTCCATCCAATATACCACAAAAAGAACACATATTTCATTCACCCGAAATCACATCATACACTAATTCACATACTCATGCGAAATAAAATAATAAAATAACTAAAATAAAGGATAATAAATAAAAGGGTGCCCTCAGGTCTTACGTTTTAAGTCGCTTTCCGGGAGTGCGTTCCACGGTGCCGGAAGGGTTATCGTTTCCACTGTTTTCACTGGTCCACTGTTTTCGCTGTTTTCACTGGTTCACTCTTTTCGCTGTTTTCACTGGTTCACTCTTTTCGTTGTTTTCTCCATTTTCTCTATTTTTACTACAGTTTTCAAGTTATCACCCGGGGTTGTTTTTTGGTGCTTCAGGGGACTGTTTTAAGGTTGGCTTTTGGGGTTATTTTGCTGTTGGTTTTGGGATCGGTTATGGGGCAGTTTGTTGTTTGGTTTTGGCCACTGTTTGTGTTTTATTTTTGGCTTGTTCACGGTCTGGGTACTTCTTCACGTGGCCTGTGAGTGTTTTTGGCTTGTCTTTTCTTTTGTTGGTTTACGTTGCATGGCTGGTTGATGAGGGTGGTTTATTTTCACGGTAATGGGCTGGTTTGGTGGCTCAGTTCACGTCCAGGGTTGCGTTTGAAGTGTGTTGAATGTGTGAGGTTATGGACGTGAGCTGTAGGCTATTTTTGAGGGCGTGTGGGGCTGTTGATCCGTGAATTTGAGGACTTTACAGTGGCTTGTTTTGGTCAGTTTGGGTCAGTGAAATGGCTGTGTGAGGGCTGCGATGAGAGGTTTTACGTGGACTGTGTTTCTTGCTTGTTGTTCTCGGTCAGGGCAGTGAACGTGAGGGGTTATGGCATGATGAGGGTGTTCTTTGAGGGCTCGGCTGAGGATTAAGGGTAGTTATGTGTTGTTTTGTTTTTGAGAAATCTGTTTGTTCATGGCATGTGTGAGGGGAGAGCTAGGTCAGTGGGCGTTTGGTGTGATGGAGGGCTGCTTCTGAGGTTTTTAGGTCTGTTGAGCGTGAAGGCAGAAGAGAGAGGGTCTGAGTGCCATTCATACGTGGCTGTGTGTAGGGCTATGAGGCTGCATGGTGAGCTTAAGGGCGTGAGGGTGATGAGGGTTGAGTGAGGTCTAGGGTTCTACCGAGTTTGTTTTATGAGTTTTGGGATTATTATCTTTTGTTGTTGGCCTGAAAATGAGAGTGTGCCCCCCTGGTGCGTGATGTATCTAGGGTTTATATGGTTCTTTGAGAGAGTGGTCACTGCATGGTGGGAGTATGGGTTATGGCATGGAGGGTGGTTAGCATGGGTTGGTTTTGCTAGTTTGTGTTTGTGATTAGGCGTGAAGCATGGAGGGTGCAGGGGAATAATGTATGGGTAGTTATGGGTGTTTTGTTGATTATGTTTATGTTTGTTTGTTTGTTGTTTTGTTATTTGGTTTGTTTTGTTTGTGAAGGAATTGTTTAATGTGTTTGCTTGTGTTTGGGCGTGAAGGTGGGGTTTGGTTTGTGATTTGTGATTTATTGTTTATTATTTTGTGTTAGTGGGTTTTGTTGATGTTTGTTTGTGTGTGAGAGATGGTAAAACGTGTGGGGTGGGAATTATTGTTATTGTTATTGTTTGTGGAATTTGTTGAATTTTGTTGTTATTAAATTGGTTTGTATTTTTTAATTGTTTGATTTTGTTTGAATTTGTTTAATTGGTTGGTGGTTTATTATTTTATGTTTGTGCATGGAAGTCGAAGGGACACAGGGGTAGGTTTTAAGGTTCGGGGCGAGAATAAATTTTGAAATAGAGGCTCCATGAGCAAACCCGAGGTTAAGCGAGCGAACAAAAATCCAACAAAACGTCAGTTCTTGACTTTTCCCTTCCGTTGTCCGTTTCACGCGACTTAAAAGGTGGTGCCTCCGTACGAGGCTCATCATCGAGCTGATATGCAAAAATTCAGTGCCTACACTAATTAAAACTCAAAATCACCCCTAATATTTTGAAAACGTCGACCTATCATTATGCATGTATGGTTGAGAAATAAAAGGATGGATGAAGAACTTCATTAACAAGACCTCATTTACTCTAATCTTTTGAACAATAAATAATAGAGGATTGATATTTTCAATCGATAAAATAGCGAGTTAAATATAATCAAAACATGAGCTAAAAATAAATTTAACTCAGTTATTCGGCTACATGTTACAAAATAGATATGTGTCATTCCTTAGGGGCGTATATATATTACACAATGAGTTTTAAACATCTCAAAAGTTTTATAAATGATAAATAATATGGTTAGAAAAATAATTTTTTTTTTATTTTTTGTAAACTTTGGAAATCCTGTCACCAAATCACTCGATTCGGGTTTAAGTGGAGCAGTCAAAACATCCGGCTGTCATAGACTCTTATAAGAATACACCTCATATATTCGAACTTATGATCTGAAAGTCAGATTCTAAGCCCTACACCACCAAACCACGCTTTTTGGGTACGGTTAGAAAAATATCTGTTAGATAATGAAAGAAAGTCTTGAATTCACTCTATGTGAATTTACAATGGTAAATGCCTTTATATAGGCTACATAGAAAACCAAAATAGAAAAGGAATCATAATCCTATAGTAATGAACAATAATAAGGAATATAGGAAATCTGTATCTAATAGGGAAATATAATAGAACCATTAATCCTAATGATACTAGGAATTCTATTTTGGATATTGATTTCATATTCCTTAACATTCCTTAACACCCCCCTCAAACTCAAGCTGGTAACGAAGGAGTAAGCTTGAGGTTGCATCTTGAAATCGGAGAGCGCGGTTCTGAAATTGAAAATCTTGAAACTTGGAGGCTGGAAACCTTGAGATAATGGATGAGCTTTAATCTACGAAGCCCGAAGGGGGAACCGAAGCCCAAGAGGATGTCGAAGCCGAAAAGGGAACGAAATCCCGAAAAAGAGCCGAAGCCCGAGAGTGCCGAAGCTAGAGTGGGAGCGAAATCCCGAAATAAAGCCGAAGCTAAAAAAAAGGGAGCGAAATCCAGAAAGAAAGCCGAAGCCCAAGAGGGAGTGAAATCCCGAAATAAAGCCGAAGCCGAAAAAAGGAGCGAAATCCCGAAAGAGAGTCGAAGCCTAAGAGGGAGCGAAATCCCGAAATAAAGCTGAAGCCGAAAAAGGGAGCGAAATCCCCGAAAGAGAGCCGAAGCCCAAGAGGGAGCGAAATCTCGAAAGAGAGCCGAAACCCGTGAGAACCAAAGCCAAAGAGAGAGTGAAATCTCGACAGAGAGCCGAAGCCCGAGAATGCCGAAGCCAGAGAGGGAGCGAAATCCCGGAAGAGAGTCAAAACTTGAGAGAGAGTGGAAGCCCGAGAGAGAGTCGAAGCCCGAAAGAGAGCCGAAACCTGAGAAGTAGCAAAATTTCGAAAGGAGCTCGAAAATATGAAAGAGAGTCGAAACTCGAAAGGAGCGAGCACACTTGTGAAGGGGTGGCGCATGGGAAAAGCAATGTGGTGGTTGGCAACGGGGGCGCGTGAGGGTCAAGCAATTATGGTAGCCGTGATCCCCCACGCGCCGATGAGAATCAGAGAGAATGAAACTAGAAAAGTCAAAACCTGGTGTCTGATACCATGTTAGATAATGAAAGAAAGTCTTGAATTCACTCTATGTGAATTTACAATGATAAAGACCTTTATATAGGCTATATAGAAAACCAATATAGAAAAATAATCATAATCCTATAGTAATGAACAATAATAATGAATATAGGAAATTTGTATCTAATAGGGAAATATAATAGAACCATGAATCCTATTGGTACTAGGAATTCTATTTTGAATATTGATTACATATTCCTTAATATTCCTTAACAATATCAAATTGAACAAAATACAAATTGAGATGAAAATACATATATGTGTGAGGTTATTTTACAAACGACGCAATAAGAAAATAAACTAGGCTGAGAGCAAAATCAAATTAACCAAAGAACTGCCATTAGACCCGGACTACTTGGTCTTTAGGCAATTATATCCAATCAGAACAAAGAAGTGACAAGTGGTTGATCAATTGCTTCCTTTCCCGTCATTATATATTCATATTGCTAATTAATAAAATTCAAATGCTGTTGCTGAAGAAGAGGTAAATCAAAAAAGCAAAGGAAAAAAAAATTCAAAGAAAATGATCACTTTGAAACTCACTGCATCCAGATTTCTTTGGGCCAGAAATGCTTGGAGTCCAAGGGCATTTGTCACTTCTACCCCCACACTTTTACAAGTATGTTATGTATATTATTAATTCTCATATTTTTTTTCTTAAATAGTTGGAAACTCTGCAACCAAACCACCTCTTCTGGGCTTAAGAGGGGTAAGTAAAACCCTCAGCTGTCCCATACTCTTACAAGAATCGCACTCCATGGATTCGAATCCAGGACCTGATGGTCAGATCATGAACCCTACACCACCAAATCACGCTCCTTGGTGACATTAATTCTCATATTGATGCTCTAAAATTAAGAACAATAATTTGGATGCTTTTTTATCATACATTTGTTGTTAGTAGTTTAATTAAGTAAATGGAGACAATATATTATATATAATTTGATGCAAAATGACAGTCTAAAAAGGATAAAGAGACTGTAGAGGCATGTGACAATGTGAAAGAAGCAGCAAGTGCGGTTAAGGAAGGGGCCAAAATTGTCAAACAAACTAGTGAATATGTGAAAGATACGGTTGCTTCAACTGCTAAAAATGTAAGAACCTTGCTTAATTTATGTATTGTCTTAGAGACTGTGTATTGAGTAATTAATTTATTTATATATTTCAAAGTTGGGAGATTGTAATTTTCTCCTTCATATTTTTTAGCTTTTACTAGTTATTTGTACATTTTTCATAAGACCCGTTACTTTCTCATATCAAAACTTTAATCCCAAAAAAAATGATTATATTGTGACTCAGATAATTTTTTCAGTGATAAAAAATGATTTTATTTATATTTATACTAAGCACCTCATGATAAAATTGATGTGTTCCATAATTAGATGTTTTCACTATCTTCAACATATCCTGTTTACTATTGAGAAGACGAAAAATTATTCATCAACGAAATCCCATATACTCTAGTTTTTTGGGGAAAAAATTGTGAGTGGGTCGACGTTTTTAATAAGTTGTATAGCGAGTTAAATATAGTCAAAATATTTGAAAGTAAAAATGAAAATAACCCAAAATGTCATTTTCCTTTTCAAGTTTTTGTTTATTTTTTTAATCAAAATGATTTGTCAAATACATTTTGGAACCATTTTAATTTAATTACTTGCTATAAAATCTTAAAGTCATCTAATAACAATTTGTGCACTTTATGGGGGATTTTAGGTGAACAAAGTGACTGAAGAAGTGGGTGATAAAGCAAAGGACCTAGTTGTAGATGCAGCCAAGGCAACCACTGAAGTGATCAAAGACAAAGTCATTAATAAACAGTAAATTGGTCCATGGTTATATCTTATCGTGAAGTCAATAAAAATAATTCACTATTTATTTCTGTAATCTCTCTCCTAAAGTCACTTCATAGTTTCTATTTCCTCATTTTGTAACTGCAATTGGTTTAGTTCTCTAAATAGTTTTATTTTTTTTAAAAAAATATTTATTCATATATATTTATATATTTGGTCTTCGGGTTGTAGCTAGTGAATTTATCAATAAGTTTAATCTGTAACGTGGTGGAGTTATAAATTCTAAATAAATATTGTAAATAAGAGTTTATGTATGTATAGTATATTTGTTCTGAATTATGTTTTCTTACATTAATCTCTTGTTAAGAATCCATTAGTAAAAACACATGCTCAATTATCACATGACACAACTGCTAAGTTAGCACCAGGATACTCTATTGATTAACATCTGTTGGGTTTATACGGTCCCGATGATCGATTAAAGCGATGAAACATACATGTGAATACACGAAGAAGTTGCGGAATACTTACATCGATCGGTTGAGGCGATGCGTCGAAGAAAAAAAATTATTTTCTCCCACCAAGGTGGTCTCGGCAGTGAGCAGATTTTTGAGATCCAAATTTTCGGTCACCACCTCCAAGTGTGCTCCAAGCTCCAAGCTTCTCAAATGGTGATTCCAAGCTCACAAGTGGGCTTCCCTATCACCTTAGGATGACTCCATTATGTGCTAGCACTCTTGATTTTGCAACAAAATCATCAACTTACTTCTCTTTGTTCTCGGCTTTGTGCCAAAAAATTGAAGAAGAAATTGGCCCTAGGCCGAATAGATGAAGAGAGAAAGAAGGCCACCTTGGTGGAATTCCATTGAAGGAGAGAGATAATGAATTGTTTTGTTTTTGTATATCTAATACACAAAACCAAAAAGTCAAATACCAAATATTAAGCAAATGGTAAATGTCTTTCAAGCTTTCAAAAGCTTTTTCAACAACTCCCATCTACTATTCACATTACACAAGACTAGACATCACATCACTCAAAGTGACAAGTGATTTGACGCTTGATGCGACTAGTGATTTGACGCTTGATGTGACTTGCAAGCCGCACTTGAATTCGAAATGCGAGTGCGCTCGCAAACACTCCCGGGCTCGGGTTCGCTAATTCCAAATTAACGAATTTTCCGTTGCGACGAAATTAAATCGAATTTAATTAAATAAATTTGCCTAGCAAAATTACTATTCACGTCGCTAACGAATTAATTCTAAATTAACTCGTTCGCCCGAATTAAAATCTAATTTTAATTCCGCGTCGAAATCCAATTTCGTTTAATATATCGAATATATTAATTTATCGATTAATTCCAAATTAATCGTTTTCTCTCTTTTATTAATATTTTATCCTAGATAAAATATCTCGGTAATTAATCCCAGATTAATTCTCTCTCTCATCTAATTAATCACAGATTAATAAAGTGCGAGTCATACGTCATCGGTGAATCTTCGGGAAGTGACCCATGAGATCCCCGGATATGTTGGCAGTAAATCTGGTCGTCAGACTATCCGAACACGTAAGTACCTAGTACTACGTTTTTACTGATTTACAAGACAATGTTGGCTTCTAGCAAAGCGTCATGCCTACCCAATTCTCCAGAAATATCCTTACAGGAATATGTAATCTATATCAGACGTAGTATACGTAATATTGCTTATTTCGATCCAGTATCGGATGTCACGTGCTAGGCCTGGGGCTGGAAATGTGTCTGCCCCGTACGAAACACATATCAGATCTCTGGTAACTAGTCTCTATAATCGGATATACATGACCTAGTCATAATATCCCGATAGCTGCAGCATATAAGAGAACTAGTCCCGTATCCTACGTGACCATCATCTCCACTATGACTGGAGTGATACTTCCGTCTTGACATCACTCCCAACACACTACGATTCTCAATATACCCAGCAGAGGCGTACACAGAACTTGTTAAAGCCCCGGACGACCAAAACCAAAGTATATTGATTGTCGCAAGTATTAGCGGTGCAAGTCTCAGGTTAAGACCAAATACACTTACCCTGATTCGGACTTCCATAGACACATAGTCATACTACCAATGGAATTCCAAGGGGTCTATCCAGAGCGAAGCTGTTTTCCGTACCATGTACGGTTCGCTCAAATTACTGAGGAAAGGCTTTCGTCAGAGGATTTGCATGATTATCATCTGATGCGATTTATTCGATCATCACATCGCCACGATGTCTGATCCGAACGAATCAGATGAATAGTCGAAGTATATATCTGGATCGTTGATGAGACCATTAATTTTTTAGCCTGTGCTGAAGCCTAGCTCAGCTGCTAACAGAACTACTCATAATCTAATTAGGATTATTATCGACCCAAATGGCTTCTATTACTGCCTCAGCTGCAGTAATAACCCGCTTTTGTTGTTTATTCGGTAACAATATCTTGCTAGGATGATTTCCAGCTCACTGTTCCGTTATTCAAACTGTATAGTACTGTTGTTATGACTTATAGTCGTTATCGGTTAGGAAACTTGCAGTAGTGAACCTAGTCACTTCAAGTTCTTCTTCTCCATAGTTTAAGACATCATCCTTCGATCATCTAAGATACTAAAGCATGTTCTTAACATCAATCCAATGACCATCACTTGGATTGGCCTGATCGTGACTCCATATGCTCAAAGCGTATGAAACACCAGGTCAAGTACATTTTGTCAATGTACGAGTTCTCAGAGAGTTTCAAAAACTTTAAATCTATCCCAGTAGATCTTTATTCCTAAAATAAAGGTTGTTTCTCCCAAGAATTCTTCGGAGAATTTTATTATGAAAGCCAAGCTTTCACCGATTGTATTTGGGAATATCATTTCCAAGAAATGATATATTATCATTATTTAGGACATTTATGTCAGTGCGCTCCCACTAACCCTCTTATATACACAAGAATCATTTTCGTTTTGAATTAAATCATATACCATTATGATTACATCAAAACAATAATTCTAAGAACTCAATGCTTGCTTCAATCCATACATGGATCGAATAACCTGCAAACCTTGTTTGCTAGTTTTGGTACGACAAAACCGTCAAGATGTTGTAAACATCCTCCGAAAGGTTTCCGTTAAGGAAAGCGGTTTTGGCATTACAGCTGCCATATTTTATGAATGAAACATGCAACACCAGCAAGCATTATCCAAATGGATTTACCAATGGCAACAAGTAAAAGGTTTCGTAGTAATCCACGCAATGTTGATAACGATACCTTTTCGCTACAAGCCCAGCTTAGTACGTTGGTATGTTGCCTTCCATGTATGTCTTCCTTAAAGACTTATATAGTACCAATAGGCACAATGCCTTGCAGTACATCAACTAGTGTCTAAACTTAGTTGATATACATGGAATCCATTTCGGACATCATGGCACTTTGCCATAATAGGGAGTCGATACCTTGTATCACTTCCTCATACGTAGTCAGTTCGTCTTCCTCAATAAGATTGACATCTATATGAGTTGAGATCAGAAACCCATACCCCAAGTTATTTTCTGACTCTCCCCGACTTACTTGGTTCTTGTGTATTCGAAGATTATTGGTATAGTTTCATCATTGATGAACTATTTGTGTTCCATTAAGGACTCGGTGCCTGGAACAGTATTACTCCGATTTTCATCGAGTTTTACTTTCCTCCCACTTACCACTGCATATAGGTATTCCTCTTAGAAAAAACCGCATGGCGAGCAACAATTACATTGTTCTCTTGTGAGTTGTATAAGTACTATACTTTGGTATCCCTAGGATAAACTGCAATTTGGCACTTATCCGATTTGGGTTCTAGTTTGGTATCATCCAAACATATGCCCAGCATCCCAAATCTTCAGGAATGAGAAAACCCAGTTTCTTTCCTGTTCATATCTAATATGTAGTCTGTCAAATAGATTTTTATGGAACCTTATTCAAAATAGGTTTTGCACTGTTTATGCGTATCCGTTGAAGGAAATGGTAGCTCAGAGCGACTCATGATTAACTTTATCATGTCTAACAAAATTTGGTTTATCCATTCGGACACACCGTCAAATTGACGTGTTCCGGGAGGAGTCCTCATTGAAAGAATACTATACTCTTTCAAGTATATGAGAAACTTATTGCTTAAGTATTTTCATCATGGTCTAACCGTGATGTTTTAATCCTTTAGCCGATCTGTTTGTTTATTTTGTGTCGAAACTTTAAAAGTTGCCGATTTGTGTTTCATAGGAAACACATGACCATAACGCGATGCCACATCCGTAAAGGTCACGAAATATTCATATCCACCTCTAGCCTAGCTAGACATGGGCCCACTTACGTCACTATGAACAAGGGCTAACAGATCAGTGGCACTTGCACTTTTACCAAGTAAATAGTGTTTTAGGCACTTTGCCTAATAAACTAGATTCGTAGACTTTATTTGATTAGAATCAAATTTGTCCTAGTATCCACTCTTCAAAAGTGTGGATATACGAGTCTTGTTTAATTGTGTCCCAGACAACAATGCCACAATTAAGTTTCTTCTGATCAAATCAGTTTGAGCTATTTGTTTCTCATGTCATACGTTTGAGATATATTTATATTCAAAATATAAATATTGTTATTCACATCTAATGTGTTTATCTCAATATCATCTTTATATAATAAAACACTTTAGTGTTCTAGAATATAAAGGTACATCCGCAACGAATTAAACCCTGATATAGAGATAATGTTTCTAGTCAAACTAGTTACATTATAACAGTTTCCTAATTTAAGTACATACCCGAAGGGTAGTTCCTAAACTTAGGTATCTATGGTTGAAACAGCGAATTTCGTCCCGTTTCCGATTCGCGGATAAATCTCAACTGTAGTCAGTATCCTGCTCATAGCAGATTCTGCACACCAGTACATATTTATGTACCACACTAAGTATTTAAAATCCAATTTTAATATTAGTAGTGAACATATTTATGACAAACATATTTGAAGTCGGAGCCTTGCCCGTCTTCAATTCCTTCATGTCTGCCTTGTCCATACGGCAGTCACGCTTCGGTGATCCTGTTTGCCACAATTTAGGCATACATCTTGGGATATGTCCTCTTATCTTCCCAGAAGATTATAATGATTTTGCCTTTGCCCTTTTTACATCTCAGAAGCGTTCGACCTAGCCTTGGCTTTCTGGGATGTCGAAGTAAGGTGCGCCTTGCGCTTCTTGCCTTATTGCAAACTTTGGCTTTGTCTCCTTGAGAATAGCCATTAACTCTCCAAGAGTTTACAATTGCAATTTAGTACTTCTAAGATCTAAGGATAGATCTATGAAGATCCTTTAATTTCATTATCATATTATAAGGATCTAATCCTTAGTTCTGATTAAGAAATTAAGGAGTTTATTCGGCAAGCTTAATGGATTAAGCACTAAAGTTATCATCACATGGATATTCCAAATATCATGTTCTACTATTTGCTTAACTCCAGGATTAGGCTTAAGATGTTATTTTATCAAATAAAGTAACTTCTTAATTTTCAGGACTATCCTGATATATTATTCTCAATTTGAAAATTAAAGTCGTTTAAATACATTTTCACCCAGAATTATGTTTTAAACACTAATCTTTCAATTTCATCTTGATTGCTATAGTCCAACCATCCAATCAACGATTTAGGTACTATTTATTATAATGATTACTATAGTCTAACTATATAATCAACTATAATTTAATAGGTTAAATTCAATTATATTGATTACTATAATCCAATTATAAAATCAACTATAATTAAATAAATCAAATATATTGATTACTATAATCCAATTATATAATCAACTATAAATGAAATAGTTTGAACACAATCCAACTGTTTAATAAAACAATGATTAAATATTAGTCCAACTAATATATTAATTTATTTGACGAAATATTTGAATTGAGGGCGTATGGCAAGTAACTAAACGAATATTGCAAATTTAATACTTGCCTCCCATTATTTTTCGGCGAGCCTCTAACCCTCTGTCGAGTACTTGGGAAACCGTGTTTCCTAGTGGGCTAGGATCCCGTTAAATAACACACAATCTTGACTTTGGCCAACAAATTGTATGATAATTAACTAGGTAGATCTCTAAGATCAATTGGATCTCATCCAATTCCTAGATCCAGTAGGTGGACATCCAAGTCTGAAACATATATCTTATATATGCCAATATATCTAATATATTTCTTAACCTTTTTCCTCTGAATCAACTAAGCCTTGGCTTTAGCACAATAAACTTAGTGATCCCAGTTAAGCGGAACCCATTGACCTTGGAAAGCTTCGTAATCAATGTCGATGGACAAGAAATGATCTTGACTTTGGCCAACAAATCACAACTTGGACAAGACACCGATATGGAACAAAGCCTTCATGATTCAAACACATCCTTGACGGACAAAGGCATTGACTTTGGCCAACAAACCAATGCCAGTCTTGGATCTTGAGTAAGAATCACTCAATGGAAGGAAAAACACTTAATATTTTGTGAGGGTTTTTCGCGTGCAAATTGGCAACCAATTTATTATCTTTGTTAAGGTCTCATCATCATACACCCTTAAACATGCATTCTAAACACATAATAAGACGCATATAAAATATAATAATGATATGCGGATGGATACTTTACACATTGATCCTAGATCAAATCTCTCCCTTTCCTCTCTCCCGCTAGCACAAATATTACTTCTACCCGTTACATAACACTTCTAAAGAAACCTCATTTACATTGAGAGGAATCGGTGAGAAGAGAAATACAAAGAGTAAGGAGGTAATAGGCTGGACACGCAAGTCCAATTAATAAATTCTAAATTTATTACAATAATTTCCAAAATTGCCCCACCCATCTAATATCCATTCGATATACATTATTCATGCATCACAACCATGTATTCATACAAGCATGTTATCAATCAATCTAATCCAATTAATTAATCTGATAATTAATGACCATCCAATGTTCAAACAACGATTTGATTTTGCGCGAGTCCAACTCGTTTTGCGAATAAGTACTCAAAGTACGAATTCTTGAATTAAATTAAACTACAACATTAAATCCAATTTAATATGTATTTAATACTGTGGATGCTGGATTTCGGCCGAGGTCCACAATCAGAATTTATAGGTTGGGGGCATTAGCGATCCTGCAAGACAAAGGTAGAGTGAGCGGGAGTAGACTACCCACCGGTGTGGTGGGTGCCGGGGGCACTCCGACGCTCAAGTCAGTAGTCTGAAATGAGAAGTAAATATGTAAATGTAAAAAGCAAGGTTTGAAGTTACCTTGACCTCTCTGGGTGGCCGTGAGGGCGGTGATATGTGTCTGTGGGAGTGGGGGGCTCAGAGAGCTTGTGTGAGAGAGAGCATAAGCTAGTAAGAGAAAATTGAAGAGAGTCGAGAAGCCCCCCTGAGAGTTGAGAATCTCTTCCCTTTTATAGATTGAAGGAAGTCACTTTACAGTTGGAATATAAGTTGTACACGTGATGGTGGGATCTACAATGTGCTGAAGTCTCTGATGATAGGACCCACAACATGTTCAATACTATCTTTCGATAATGAAGAATCTTAACATGTGAATTTATGCTTTACGCTAGACAAAATGAAGGAAGAGTGGTTGATGAGTTATCCGTAAGCATGTGGCGTGATTATAATTCAATAATGCTAGGTTTTATGGGTTTGATTTTACACTCTTGGGCTTTACTTACTGTAGGGTTTTGAACTGTAAAGACGATTTTACCCTTGGCCCATACAGTTTGTCCCATACTCTCTAAGTCAATAAGTTCTTGATTTAGAGAGTATTTTATATGTGTCGAACGAAACAAGATGTAAGAGTGCCAGTTGAGAATGCATAGTTCATGTTACATACGATAGAGAGAATTCAATGTCTTTTGGACTAAGAGTAGTCTAAGTCTTCAACTTGGCTTGACATTTAGCCATGGGGAATGTCCCCAGTCTACTGAACCAGATGAAGGCCAGAACAATCTCCATACTACAGGTCAAGGACCAGATGAGTCTTCAAATTTTTCTAGTCCAGATGAAGGTCATGTGCTGAACTTGACTCGTTATGAGCCATAGGGGATGTCCCCAGTCTACTGAACCAAATAAAGGCCAGGACAATCTCCGCACTACTGGTCAAGGACCAGAAGAGTCTTCAAATTTTTCTAGTCCAGATGAAGGTCATGTGATGAACTCGACTCTACATGAATCCATGGGGGATGTCCCCAGTCGACTGATCCGGACGAAGATCAGGATAATCAATTGACTCTATATGAGCCATGAGGGATGTCCCCAGTCGACTGATTCAGATGATGATCATGATAATCAATTGACTCTACATGAGTCTATGGGGGATGTCCCTAGTCGACTGATCCGGATGAAGATCAGGATAATCAATTGACTCTACATGAGCCATGGGGGATGTCCTCAGTCGACTGATTCAGATGAAGATCAAGATAATTAATTGACTCTATATGAGCCATGGGGGAAGTCCCCAGTCGACTGATCCGGATGAAGATCAGGATAATCAATTGACTCTACATGAGCCATGGGGGATGTCCCCAGTCGATTGATTCAGATGATGATCAGGATAATCAATTGACTCTATATGAGCCATGAGGGATGTCCCCAGTCGACTGATTCAGATGATGATCAGGATAATCAATTGACTCTACATGAGTCTATGGGGGATGTCCCTAGTCGACTGATCCGGATGAAGATCAGGATAATCAATTGACTCTACATGAGCCATGGGGGATGTCCCCAGTCGACTGATTCAGATGAAGATCATGATAATTAATTGACTCTATATGAGCCATGGGGGAAGTCCCCAGTCGACTGATCCGGATGAAGATCAGGATAATCAATTGACTCTATATGAGCCATGAGGGATGTCCCCGGTCGACTGAACCAGATGAAGGTCAGGATAATCCCCATACTACGGGTGAAAGGACCAGGGGAATTTACAATATCGTCTGACCAGATGAAGGTCAGGTCTTCAACTTGACTCTACATGAGCCAATGGGGGATGTCCCCGGTCGACTGAACCAGATGAAGGTCAGGATAATCCCCATACTACGGGTCAAAGGACCAGGGGAATTTACAATATCGTCTTACCAGATAAAGGTCAGGTCTTCAACTTGACTCTACATGAGCCAATGGGGGATGTCACCGGTCGACTGAACCAGATGAAGGTCAGGATAATCCTCATACTACGGGTCAAAGGACCAGAGGAATTTACAATATATTCTGACCAGATGAAGGCCATGTCTTCAACTTGACTCTACAAGAGCCAATGGGGGATGTCCCCGGTCGACTGAACCAGATGAAGGTCAGGATAATCCTCATACTACGGGTCAAAGGACCAGAGGAATTTACAATATATTCTGACCAGATGAAGGCCAGGTCTTCAACTTGACTCTACAAGAGCAAATGAGGGATGTCCCCGGTCGACTGAACCAGATGAAGGTCAGGATAATCCCCATACTACGGGTCAAAGGACCAGGGGAATTTACAATATCGTCTGACCAGATGAAGGTCAGGTCTTCAACTTGACTCTACATGAGCCAATGGGGGATGTCCCCGGTCGACTGAACCAGATGAAGGTCAGGATAATCCCCATACTACGGGTCAAAGGACCAGAGGAATTTACAATATATTCTGACCAGATGAAGGCCAGGTCTTCAACTTGACTCTACAAGAGCCAATGAGGGATGTCCCCGGTCGACTGAACCATATGAAGGTCAGGATAATCCCCATACTTCGGGTCAAATGACCAGGGGAATTTACAATATCGTCTGACCAGATGAAGGTCAGGTCTTCAACTTGACTCTACATGAGCCAATGGGGGATGTCCCCGGTCGACTGAACCAGATGATGGTCAGGATAATCCCCATACTACGGGTCGAAGGACCAGGGGAATCTACAATATCGTCTGACCAGATGAAGGCCAGGTCTTCAACTTGACTCTTCCTGAGTCAAATGGGCATGTTCCATATGGAGGATGTTTCATTGTCTTATGTATCAAGACGGCCATACATATTGATAAAGGTACAAGGGAGTCTAGATCTGATGAAAGTCTAAGAAGATTTCATTCTACAACACTTGAAAAAGTACATCAGAGTTTACATTACCCGATGAAGGTCCAAGAAAGTCTATACACTCCACTATACCTAATGTGGGTATATGGGAGTTTAATCCTCCCGACCTTATGAAGGTCAAAGTAAAGTTTACACATTTCACTATACCTGATGAAGGTACATGAGAGTCTACAGATTCCGTATATGATGAAGATCCACGAGGGTCTTCATTCTTCATTCTACATGATCTAATATGAGTCAATGAGGATCTTTACTCTACTAAACCTGAAGAAGGTCTATGAGAGTCTTTCCTTCTCATACTACTAGTTCTGATGAAGGTCCATGATACTACTGTCGAATGGACTATCAAATGGACCTGATGAAGGTCCATAAGGTACAGTTGGACGAACCTAATGATTATCTATGAGAGTCTTCATACTACAAGACCTGATGAAGGTCACGAGACTACTGTCGAATGGACTTGTCGGATGGACTTGATGAAAGTCCAAAGAATGAAATTACTTATTCTCTTGATGAGGATTTATGAGACTACGGTCGAATGGACTTTATGAAAGTCCAAAGAATTCATCACTCACTCTCCTAGACCTGATGAAGGTCCGTGAGACTATGGTAGAATGAACTTGGAGAATATCTGTCAAGGTCATCACTCTTCACACTTCTACAATACTACTGTCGAATGAAATTTGTCGAATGGGCTTGATGAATGTCCAATAGAATATGGAGATAAACTTGATTAAAGCCATCAATATCACCTCCATTCTATGAGACTACGGTCGAATGGACTTGATGGAAGTCCAAGGAGGTCATTACTCACTATCATAGACTTGAAGAAGGTTTAGGATGCTACAATGGAATGAACTTGATGCAAGTCATCACCTCTCATTCTTCTATGAGACTACTGTCGACTAGACTTATTGAATGGACCTGACGAAGGTCCATGAAGCTACGGTCGAATGAACTTAATAAAGGTCTATGTGAATCTTCATACTACGTGACCTGATGAAGGTCAGAAGACTACAGTCGAATGAACCCGATAAAGGTCCATGAATCAATGGTCGAATGAACTTGATGAAGGTCCAAATGGATCTTCATCCTACCTGACCATGAGACTATTGTCGAATGGACCTGACAAATATCCACGAGACATGGTCGTATGAACCTAATGAACGTTTATAAGAATCTTCATTCTACTAGTCCTGGTGAAGGTCTAAGAAAATCTTCATACTACTCGACCTGATGAAGGTCTAAGAAAATCTTCATACTACTCGACCTGATGAAGGTCAGACTATTGGACCGAAAGTATGTCCAAGATAGTTTTCATTCTACCTGACCTGATGAAGGTCAGGAGACTATGGTCGAATGAACCTGATAAAGGTTCATGGGGCTCTTCCAATGCTTCTTAGAGTTTATGGAAATATATACATATAGTCTATAGTGGATGACAATCTTCATACGTAGTGTGGAGATGATTATCTTCACATGTAGTATGAAAGAGATGGATACCTATCAAGGTCATTACTAATTATACAAGACCTAAATAAGGTTATTGATACTACAATGGAATAAACTTTGATGGAAGTCAAATAGACTTTTCATGCTACCTAACCTGAAAAGGTTGGTTGATTGGATCTGAAGGAGGTCAAAGAAAGTTCTTCATTCTACTAGGCATGATAAAAGATTACATAGGTAGTCTGGAGTTTTCAGTATTAAATCAACGTAGCATGGAGATGATGACTAACCTGAAGGTGACATCCATGTCTTGTTATATGGAGAAGATAATTCATCTATGACGTGTCGAATGAAACCTCTACCAAATGCAAGCCTTCATCCATGTCGAATGGAACCTCTGCATCATGCTAAACCTTCGTATGTGTTGTGTCGAATGAGACCATTGCATGGCTGGAGGGTGTGGCTTCTTTGTGCTCTCGTGGCAAGTCTTTGCATGGTGTGCGTATGGGCCATCTTGGCCTGTGTGCTTGGCAGTTTGTCACGTTCTTTGTGCAGCTTTGGCGCTTGGCACATTTTTTTTTTTTTGAATAGCTAGCTAGGGAATGATATCTTCTCCCATTTCCTCTTTCCACTTTTTTTTCTTCACGTGACTTTTGAGGCTTTTTAATTACCATAACAATTTCAAACCTAATGCAAACATTTGGGGCCCACGTTGCAAGCTATTTGTTTTCTTCTCAAAGTCTTCTTTCATGGTCCAATAGCTTTCTAAGGTCAACAATTCTATTTTATATACCATTCTTTTTCAATGCTTGTGTGGCTCTAATGCTTTTGCTTTTAGTAAAAGAAAATTGGAAACCTATGTATTTGGGCCCACTTCTCCTATTGAATTCTTTTTTTTTTTTTTGCTTTTAATCAATCAATTTCCATTTTTCAATTTCCCTTTTTTTTTAGTCAATTATTGCGGCTGGATTGTTTTACTTTCATGCTACAGCTATGGAAGCTCAATTAAACTTTATTTTCATGCTTTTCATGCGACAACTTGCATGTTAGTGGGCCATCAAATGTTTAACCTTGATTTCTTGTTTATGTATGGGAAACTACAAGTTGGAAATGACATGCACGTGGGCAGTGGACTTTCAAGCTAGCTTTTCATTTGATTCCGCTCTCTCCAGTTCTTGGGCGTGTCAGTGTGGTTGGTTTGGAGGGGATTACTTTCCCAGACGATGTGGGACTCTACTTTTATATGAGAGGCTATATATTTTTGTGTGGCAGTATGGGGAAAAGTGGCGTGTGGTAGCTTGCGAGTGTCGAGTGATGGTTGCACCTGGAGTGGGGGTTTATTTTTTATTATTATTTTTTACTGGGCCAGTTTGTGCTTGTGGGCTAGTTTTATGGTTGCCAATTTGGTAGTGGGCTACGTGGCTTTTTATCTCAACGTGCAAAATTTTCTTGGACTGTGGGTTGCTAATTTTGACTATAGGTTGGCGGTTGCTTTAAGTTGCCTATAGGCGCTCTGATAATGGAGTTATTCCTAACGACCTGATGTTGTTTAGGCCTCTTCGAGCTTTGGAGTGATGGGCACATTAACTTAGCGCCAAGCCTCTATTTGTTTCACATACACCGTGTCGAGTGGCTCCTTATTCTAATGTCACAAGTTGTTGTGTCGGTGACTCAATTGAGTGAGCAAGTTGGATTGGTACACAAAGGCTCTCTGTTGAATAGGAAATATGGAGATATGTTTGTGAAGGATACGTCATCTCCTTGTCGGATGAAACAACTTTTCGTAGTTTGGAGGAGAAAAAACTTCTCATGTAGACCGGAGGAGATGAAATTTTTTCAGGAGGAGATGAAATTTTTTCAGGAGGAGATGACAATCCTCTTAATATCTTCTGAAGTAGGTGACACTCATTTCATGCCGTATGGAGAAGATTAAGATTCATCTCTATCATCTGGAGAAGATGATAATTCTTCCATGTACTCTAGAGTTGATAGCAATTCATCCATGTCGTATGAAGGATATGGTCATCCTTTCACGCCATATGGAGCTTTTGACAATCTTTTCATGTAGTTTGGGTCCGTGGATCCATCATACAGCTTCATGCCTGGGGAATGAAATTTTTTTTTGCATGATCGGCGGTTGGAGTAATATGGTGGCTATTCCGGCGTTTAAGTGGATGGTTGATTGATGGTGGATTTTCAATTGACATATTGTTGAATGCTCCTAAGAGGTTGGATTAGATGATAAGATTGTTGAGGTGACTCGTAGCCTCGCGCATTTGGGAGGTCGAAGAATTATGCTCCAATCACTTTTGGAGATTAGGACTGGGGCTTTGCATGACTCGATTTTCCTTTAATAAGGTGCATAATCGTTCTTGGAGTATGGCCAGCTGCGTGGTCACAAGATCTGGTGTTTGCTCACTGCTAGAAGCCATGGTTGGCTATGTTTCAAGAACCGTAGACTGAGAGATTTTTGCCTGCTATGAATCGCTAAGTCCCCACGGTGGGCGCCAAATTGTGGATGCTGGATTTCGGCCGAGGTCCATAATCAGAATTTGTAGGTTGGGGGAATTAGCGATCCTGCAAGACAAAGGTAGAGTGAGCGGGAGTAGACTACCCACCGGTGTGGTGGGTGCCGGGGGCACTCCGACGCTCAAGTCAGTAGTCTGAAATGAGCAGTAAATATGTAAATGTAAAAAAGAAAGGTTTGAAGTTACCTTGACCTCTATGGGTGCCGTGAGGGCGGTGATATGTGTCTGTGGGAGTGGGGGGCTCAGAGAGCTTGTGTGAGAGAGAGCATAAGCTAGTAAGAGAAAATTGAAGAGAGTCGAGAAGCCCCCCTGAGAGTTGAGAATCTCTTCCCTTTTATAGATTGAAGTAAGTCACTTTACAGTTGGAATATAAGTTGTACACGTGATGGTGGGATCTACAATGTGCTGAAGTCTCTGATGATAGGACCCACAACATGTTCAATACTATCTTTCGATAATGAAGAATCTTAACATGTGAATTTATGCTTTACGCTAGACAAAATGAAGGAAGAGTGGTTGATGAGTTATCCGTAAGCATGTGGCGTGATTATAATTCAATAATGCTAGGTTTTATGGGTTTGATTTTACACTCTTGGGCCTTACTTACTGTAGGGTTTTGAACTGTAAAGACGATTTTACCCTTGGCCCAAATTTGGCCCATACAAATACTAATTCACTATTTAATTCCAAATTAAATATTACACTTTATTAACGAACCTTTTGCGACTTAGATTCCAAATCTAATCTTTACGGGTCTCAAAGCCCGATTAACATCCATTGTTAATTTAATTAAAGTCCAATGGGCTTTTAATTAATTTCTTAAGGCATTGACTTTTGGTCAACATGGGTCAAACCCAATTACCAAAGCCCATTTAAGGAATCACCCTGATATGCCTAGAAACCAATTTAGGCCCATTAGGCCCAATTAATGTTAAAGGTCCATTAAGTCATAATTGGACTTTATGAAAATGGTTTTGGGCCCAATTGGATCCAACCAATTTAGCCTAAACCCATCTTGGTACAACCAAGCCCATTTAAGCCCAATTACAACTTTTCAAGCCCAAATCCAATTTAAGCCCAACATAATTAAATTCCAAAATTCCAAATTTTATAATCTAATTAACCAAAGTGTATTCCATAATTAATTACCCAAATCAATATTTCCAAAACACAAATTTGTACAATTAATTATGCTCATTAACATCAAAACATGTCCAACACATTTTAATCAAAAATCAAACCCATTTCATGCTATAATAGTCTCGGCATTTTGGGTATTTTTATATCCGATTCGAATTCAATCCAATTAAATCCAATTCAACATTACCCAATTTTTTTCCAACTCATCCAATGATCAAAAACACAAAAAAAATACCAAGACATTTAGGGCATGTGGTATTCGGCCAAGCCAACCAAAAGGGGAAAAATTGATCCAATCCATTTTTCATAAAATTGATCCAATACAACTTCAATTAAACATCATTTAAGCATACTTAATCAAAAAATTTCATCAAATCATGCTCAAAATCAATTTACCCAATTTTAACCCTAAATTCAAGTTTCATGCTTTAACTCGCTTTGATACCATTGTTGGGTTTCTACGGTCCCAAGGATCGATTAAAGCGATGAAACATACATGTGAATACACGAAGAAGTTGCGGAATACTTACATCGATCGGTTGAGGCGATGCGTCGAAGAACAAAAATTCTTTTCTGCCTTAAAGGTGGTCTCAGCAGTGAGCAGATTTTTGAGCTCCAAATTTTCGGTCACCACCTCCAAGTGTGCTCCAAGCTTCTCAAATGGTTATTCCAAGCTCACAAGAGGGTTTTCCTATCACCTTAGGATGACTCCATTGTGTGCTAGCACTCTTGATTTTGCAACAAAATCATCATCTTACTTCTCTTTGTTCTCGGCTTTGTGCCAAAAAATTGAAGAAGAAATTGGCCCTAGGCCGAATAGATGAAGAGAGAATGAAGGCCACTTTGGCCGAATTCCATTGAAGGAGATAGATAATGAATTGTTTTGTTTTTGTATATCTAATACACAAAACCAAAAAGTCAAATACCAAATATTAAACAAATGGTAAATGTCTTTCAAGCTTTCAAAAGCTTTTTCAACAACTCCCATCTACTATTCACATTACACAAGACTAGACATCACATCACTCAAAGTGATAAGTGATTTGACGCTTGATGCGACTAGTGATTTGACGCTTGATGTGACTTGCGAGCCGCACTTGAATTCGAAATGCGAGTGCGCTCGCAAACACTCCCGAGCTCGGGTTCGCTAATTCCAAATTAACGAATTTTCCGTTGCGACGAAATTAAATCGAATTTAATTAAATAAATTTGCCTAGCAAAATTACTATTCACGTCGCTAACGAATTAATTCTAAATTAACTCGTTCGCCCGAATTAAAATCTAATTTTAATTCCGCGTCGAAATCCAAATTAGTTTAATATATCGAATATATTAATTTATCGATTAATTCCAAATTAATCGTTTTCTCTCTTTTATTAATATTTTATCCTAGATAAAATATCTCGGTAATTAATCCCAGATTAATTCTCTCTCTCATCTAATTAATCCCAGATTAATAAAGTGCGAGTCATACGTCATCGGTGAATCTTCGGGAAGTGACCCATGAGATCCCCAGATATGTTGGCAGTAAATCCGGTCGTCGGACTATCCGAACACGTAAGTACCTAGTACTACATTTTTACCGATTTACAAGACAAGGTTGGCTTCTAGCAAAGCGCCATGCCTACCCAATTCTCCAGAAATATCCTTACAGGAATATGTGATCTATATCAGGCGTAGTATACGTAGTATTGCGTATTTCGATCCAATATCGGATGTCACGTGCTAGGCCTATGGCCGGAAATGTGTCTGCCCCGTACGAAGCACATATCGGATCTCTGGTAACTAGTCTCTATAATCGGATATACATGACCTAGTCATAATATCCCGATAGCTGCAGCATATAAGAGAACCAGTCTTGTATCCTACGTGACCATCATCTCCACTATGACTGGAGTGATACTTTCGTCTTGACATCACACCCAACACACTACGATTCTCAATATACCCAGCAGAGGCGTACACAGAACCTGGTAAAGCCCCAGATGACCAAAACCAAAGTATATTGATTATCGCAAGTATTAGACGTGCAAGTCTCAGGTTAAGACCAAATACACCTACCCTGATTCAGACTTCTATAGACACATAGTCATATTACCAATGGAATTCCGAGGGGTCTATCCAGAGCGAAGCTGTTTTTCGTACCATCGGTAAAACACAACCTCTTACTACACTTGCATGAGTATCATATACCCAAATATATGAGAACTATGCATTTATGCCCTCACAACGCGCACAAGTGTAATACTGGTCATTTACGCATTATCGATGTCCAATCTTGATAATACTCTGACTAGGGATATTTAATGATTAAACCTTCGTGGATTGATACTGTCTCATATCATCTCAATCCAGGAACTAATCATATGGACCTTTCATCATTTATACATCTTGGTGATCTAATCACAAATGATAAAAGAGCAATTTCCTTTGTCACATAGTTAATTTGTACAACAACACCATGATCTGTATAAATAGTGACGCTATGGGTCATAACTGTCCAACAACATCAGCAACAAATTATTCTTTGCAGTAGAGATTCAGCTTGCGGTTAAGTGGTTTTTATGAAGTCTAGGGATGGGAATGGGCTCATCCTCGATAATTTCGGGATGTTCTCGTCCCCTTCTTATCTCTTCATAATTGTTTCAGGGGAGTGAAAGGGGATCCCCAAAGGTTTCTTCTTCAAATAAATTTAAGTCATTTAAATATTTATTGATAGAACTATAACATTATCAAAAAATGAAACATACATATTCAATAATATCTATTACGTAAATCTATTATATAAATCAAAATATATCTTTTTGTTTAGTTCGTAACTTACTGAAAAGCTGGATTCCTCATTATAATTATTTTATTTAAGTTCATGTACTATCTATAATTTATATATTTCTATAAATATTAAAATACTTTCTATTTATATCTATATAAAATTGTAAATAATAATTTGTGTATATTTATTGAAATTTTTAAAAATAATTAGTTAATTAATTAAACGTGTAATGGGAGGGGATTGAGATTTTACATGATCATCATCCATTCTCAGAATAAGAAATGAGTATTAAATTATCTTTGTCCCCGTCCCCAACATCAATTTAATCTCTGATCCATTCCCCATTTGGGGATGGCCCCCAAGGACCTATATCCCCTTAGGGATTTCTACCACATTATTTTTTTCAATTTTTCATCCCTGATCCATTCCCCAATTGGGGATGGCCCCAAGGACCTATATCCTCTTAGAGATTTCTACCATCCCTAATAAAGTCATGTTGTTTCATTAAAATCTACCTAATTATACTCTTTTTTTTTCAACCATTGCATATTTGATTTGTTAGAATTTATAATTGTTGTAAGAATATGTGTTGTAATTAACTTTTTTAACATGCATAATTCAAGCAAACTAATAAATAATAATCATGCAATCCTAAAATCAATACATAGTTAAGGATTTAGAAAAACCTGTAAAATATTCTGTAGATTTAGTTAATACCAAGCCGAGTTGTCTCTATCCTTAAGAACTTATTAGCCCTGTCTCGGTACACTACAGATCTTGTGGCTAATGTTCTTCCAAGACTCTTGGTAACTTCTTGATTTAGAGGCACTCCTTGAATCAAGAACACGAACTTGGACAAAATGGTGGAACTCTCTCAAATATAGAAGAACCTTAAAATTTCTAATATATGCCTTAAGACTTATAAGAGAATTAATGGAAAGAATTGAGTAAATTGATTGAATAAAATGAGAACCATATGCCTTTATTTGTAGACATGGAGGGTTACCTTCTAAAGGTACTCTTATGTCAAAGTGTACACCCCTTTAGGAGTCATGACCCTCCAAGGAGGTCTTTCAACTCTAAGGGTCATATCATTTCCTAAAAAAAGATCATGCCTATTCATTCCTATATATTTGCATGCATATTCTCATACTTAGGAAATTTACAACAATCCCCCACAATTTTCTAAATATCAATACATACACTTGAGAGAGTTTCCGTGAAATAAAGTTGCATCGAAATAGGTAGCTTTCGCCTTGAACCTTTCACAGTGAATGACAATCGGATTTACTTGGCGAACCAATGACCCATAGTCTTGAACGGTTCCGCCGTTGATTAAACCAAGACAATTGCCAACACACAGCTTTACTTCGACTATTTTTCGTTCTACAGTTGTGTCCAGTTCGACCATAAACATCGGTCCTGGATTCATCAAGTACGTAAGAGAATTCAGCCTTTATAAATTCTCATGGAAGCGGTCTCACTTTTTACTTGAAATATGTGATCTACTATAAAGAGGTAATATGTCTTTATCTCATTTAGGACTCTTCTCCTAATATAGTGATCATTAAAATCCTTAACTTATTCTAACCTTGACAGACAGCATTCTGCGTTATTACAGGAAAGAGAAAGAGTATAGAACTCTACAGTGCTTGTTTTGAATTGCACAAAGTTTCAGTTGTCCCTTTTGAACCTAGTGTAACATCTGGTGACCCCGATACCTTGTATGTTATCAGAGGTTGACGAATGTTACATTTACAGAGGCATGATACTTGATATAAATCATGTTCGAGCAAGTAAGTGCTCATAAAATGACATTTGGAACATTCAGTAAATTCCTTGAAATTCTGACGGGGAACTTAGCTTATATCCCACACCGAACAACCTTTAGTAATCGGAATGTAACTTTTTTTATACGATCTCTGATTTTTATGAGTTTTATATCATCGGAAAGCTTGGACCAAGAGCTACAACTTTCACATTGGATATTTTTTTCCAAATTCGAACCCGAAATGGGTTTAAAATCGCAAATAGTGTGACCGCTACATCGATTTCAGGAATGAACTAGAATCAATGAGGTGGCATAATCCTAACCACCCAATCCATCATAAAAATCAGCCACTTTTTTCTACAAATAGGGAACTATTCCCTCATCTCTCAAATGGTCAAAAACGTGGGATTGCAAGAGAGGAGAAAGGGGGAGTTCTCTTTACTCCATTTTGGCTTGATGATGCTCCCATTTTTCATGCCAAAAGATAGATTCAAGATGGTAAGCTTCCTTTCCTCTTCATTCTTCTAATTTTTTTTTCAGTTTGAGCAAAGAAAGTAAAAAAACTAAATTCGTACTTTTCATGCCCTAGAGTTTGAACTTGTTTAATTAGTCTTGAGAGCATGGTTAGTGTTCATTCTTGAAGGTGTTATAAGGGTATTATCATGTGATAAAGTTTTGGGTGTAAGAATGTGATGGGAAATTATATTTTGTGAGATAATGATGCTAGATCATGGTTTGTCTTTGGATTAAATGTGTGAAATGAGTTGTGTTAAGATGAGTTTTTAGGGGCTATTTTGGTTATTTGATGAAGGTATGAAGCATGTTGAAGTAAATTGGAAGTGCCAAACAAGGAAGAACAAATAGAGGTTGAGTAAATGTAATGTACATTCTTTGTGCACACCAAGTTTTCGAAGAAATGAGAACCTTAATGAAATTAAGAAATTAATTATGTTTTATGTATGATAATATGTGTTTAATATGCTGAAAATTCTAGTGGTAATGGTTGAAATGAATTTTTCAAACAAGGCATTGAATTAGATAACATGGACAGTGAGTTTAGTTCACGACACCTTCTGGACAGGTCCTGATTTATTACTTATAAGTTGAGTTCTATAGGTCGAAACTAAGATCCGTAAAATTATGGATAAATTAGATACATGAGGGAATAACATATCCAAAAATCAGAATTTTTGGAAGTAGGATGAGGCCGAACCAAATTTTTGAAGTCGGGCTATGTGCTGCCACTGTGCCCAGTTTTTCCAGTCGCATAGCCCCTGAACGTCAGTCCATAACTTGAGTTCTAGGAATCGAAACCATGATCCGTAAAAGCCAACATAAAATAGACACATAAATGAGTATTCTATTAACATTTCAGCCTTAAATTCAACCCCGATTTAGCGCACCAAATTTTTAAAGTCAGTGTTGGTGCACTGAATTTTCTGGAAAGATAGCAGAATATGGAGTTTTGTGAAGTAACTTGTGAGATCCTCAAATGAGCGTAGTAAAAATTGTTAGACCACCTTAAAATATTGGTAATATAGCGAGGATGAGTTATCATGAATAACGAATAAATTTTGTTAAGTAGGGATATAATTCGCAACCTTAGTACTAACGAATTTTACTAATTCTAGATTAGCACCAGGAGATGCGGTTCTACCACCATCGCAAGGCGTCACCAGCAAGTTCCGAATCTGTGAGTGGATGCTTTGTTTTTTTTTTTTTTTATGATTTCTTGACTTGTGTTTTAAATTTCTTTTCAAGTTTTGGGATTTTAAATTGATGAAGAATATGCATGATGTTTTTATGCTTCCGTCTCAGCACTTGTTTATTGCTTTTATAATTTCTGAGCTATCTATATATTTCCGCTGAAATGATCGATCATTGTTATGTTTCCGTCCCAACGTTGCATGTTTTTATGTTTTTACGACTCATCATATGTTTCCTCCGGGATGATCAATATGGTCTCATCCATCTGAAATGGTATGACCCGCTACCTTGTCGACAAGGGATTGTTCGTTCCTCGCTCAGTCTATGCGCGCGACTTGGATGTTGAGCGCTTGATATGTTTTTGACGATGCATGGATGAAAAAAATGATTTACGAATATGTTTTGGATTTTTCCTATGGTTTTGTTATTTTTAGTATCCACTCACAAGGTCGTTCAAACGATCTGACTCCCCCACTCCCAGATTCTTTGTTTTGCAGGTTTACCCGGAGGGCGAGTTCACGGGGATGGATACTGATGGCAGTCACTATGGTATTAGGTCCACCAAGTCAAGTTAGAAACATAGTTCATTTCAGTCAGAGTCAGGAAATATCGCATATATGTTATATAATAAATAGTATATATGTAATGTATCATAAGTATTCAATGTCAAAGTTATAATGTGTAGTAAATTGGGTACTTAGTACGAGGAGTGTTATGCATGATGATGAGTTGGGCATTGGTCCCATGCATGAGTTTATATACATGAAATGAGATTAGTATCAGTCATAGAATCAGAGGCTCAGGGGGATAGGGTGGCATATTCCCTACCGGTAGCATCTCCGTATTGTGGGTGTTATAATCATGGTATCAGAGCATGGTATAGGGAGTCGGTGACTGCAGTGGGCAGAGTGTTGGGGTCTTGTATACGTAGTTTGCCCGGGGTACTAATATGCAAGGCACTACCTCTCCAGTATCCGATCCTCGAGTACGTTCTCAAAGTTCTGTAAAGAGGTTAGTAAGAATTCATGATCTATTCATGTATCTTTCCTTAAAAAGTAATTATATTCTTTGAAGAATCCTTCTGTAATCATCCTGGATTATTAGCAGAAGTTCAATTTAGTTATAAAACTAGGAAATACAGTTCTAAAAAAGTTACCTAAGGGAGTGGGAAAAGAGAGCTATAAGAAGTAAGGAAAGATGCATAGATGTTTAAGCAGCCAGAGACAGAGAAAAGTAAAGAGACGGAATAAGATAATAAAGTTCTAAGAATACCCACCCAGGAAAGTAGAAAGAGAAAGAAAAAGCTAAAAAGAAGGGTAAAAGAAAAAATACAGAGGCTTAAGTAATCAGAAGCAATTAGGGGTAAAGATATAGAAATAGATAGATAAGGAAGTACCCGAACCTGTAAGGTTATAGCATGCCTAAACAAGAATAAAATGTTGAATGCTTCGAAAATCATAAAATTCAAGCCTGAGTAAGATTTCTTCCCTTCTACTAAGTGTTGGGTTTCTACTATAGTTCCAAGATCAAATTAAGCAATGAAAACATATGAATACATCAAAGTAAAGTTGCGGAATACTCACTTTGATCGGATTTGCGATGTGATGAACAGAAAAAATTTCTTCAAGCTTTTCCTCCATAGATGACTCTCGGCCAAGCTTCTTATTTGTGCACTCCAAGCTCCAAGCTTTGTTTTGAAATTCCATGCTCATGAATGGGTTTCCCTATCACCTTTGTAAGACTCCTTTGAGTGATAGCTCTTTTGAAAATTTGCAACAAATCTTCAAGAAAATGAAGCCTAGCTTCACGCCCAAGAGAGGAAAAAAAACTACACCATTGCCGTGAGTTTGAGGAAGAAGAAGAGAGTGAGAAGAAGTTGTCAAGTGTATTGTGTTTTGATTTTCAAAAAATCAAATACCAAAAATGCACTTTCCAAAATTGGTACAAGCATTAAAGCCTTCAACCACTCACATCACTCATGAATAGTGACTGGCATCACATCACTCCAAGTTGATGTGACTTCCATCACAAGAATAACTAATGATGTGACGCGTGATGTGACTTATGGGCCCCACTTAATTCGAAATGCGAGTGGGCCCGCAAACAATCCCGGGCTCGGGTTCGTTAATTCCGAATTAACGAATTTTCTGTTGCGACGTAATTAAATCAAATTTAATTAAATAATTATGCCTAACCAAATTACTATTCACGTCGCTAGGGAATTAATTCTAAACTAAGTCGTTCGCCCGAATTAAAATTAGATTTTAATTCCGCGTCGAAATCTAATTTCGTTTAATATATCGAATATATTATTTTATCGATTAATTCCAAATTAATCGTTCTCTTAAATAATATTTTATCCCAGATAAAATATCTTCGCAATTAATCCTAGATTAATTTTCTCTCTCTATTAATTAATCCCATACTAATAATGTGCGAGTCATACGTCATCGGTGAATCTTCGGGAAGCGACCCATGAGATCCCCGGATATGTTGGCAGTAAATCCGGTCGTCGGACTATCCAAACCCGTACGTACCTAGTACTACGTTTTTACCGATTTACAAGACATGGTTGGCTTCTAGCAAAGCACCGTGCCTACCAATTCTCCAGAAATATTCTTAAAGGAATATGTAATCTATATCAGGCGTAGTATATGTAGTATTGCGTATTTCAATCCAGTATCGGATGTCACGTGTTAGGCCTGAGGCTGGAATTGTGTCTGTCCCGTACGAAGCACATGTCGGATCTCTGGTAACTAGTCTCTATAATCGGATAATTATGACCTTGTCGTATTATCCCGATAGCTGCAAGCATTGACCGGCGTAAACACACGTGTATAACGCAAGCGCACGTATCGTTCAAGTAGTATAAAAATATCGATCCCACGAGGACTTAATTCCTACTGTTGTTATTAATTATTGAATCTATTTATTTACAGATATCTAATTATAGGGAGAAGAGAATTGATTGCTTTGGTTGGTTGAATGTGGAATTGCTTAATCAAAATAAAAATAAAATAAACAAAAGAAAATACTAAGGAAAATAAATAAAAAGACTCAAAAGATCTAGGGTCGTGACTCCACACAATACTGTTAAAAGGATGAATTGATTCTCTTATTTATGTGTACTAATTCAGTTTGCTAACCTGGAACAGGAAAATATGCAAAAGCCTCTTCCGATGGTCAGACGCAAATACCCAGTATAACTCAATTGAACCATATGTCTATGTCAACCACATTACCTGGATTCATTAAGTTTAAGTTCCAATTATGGCTACCCCCGCCCGACAGGTATATGTCTATCCTGTAAGGAAATCTATTAAAGGGTTATCTATCCTCAAGGAAGATCGTGGGCTATTGAATCGAAGGCTGAAACCTAAAATCCCTATGTCTAGTTCATTTTAGATTTACCCCATCAATCTTATTAATTGCCAGTTAACAAGACGCATTAAGCTTAAGACTCAATAAACAAACTAAAGAACTACCCATAAAAAGAAAATCAATTATTAAGTGTGTGTATTGTGTTTCATCACTTCCCTAGAATAAAAATAAAATGTTGGGGGTTGGGGATCCACTTTTACTATTTATAATTTAGATATCTCCCTTAATATAATACAAAAATTAAACATGATATTACCGACCAGCCATAAAGGCGGTATTCCTTATTAAGTCAGATTAAGTCCGACCAGCCATAAAGGCAGTAATAGTATTTGAATATAAACCAGCCGTATAGGCGGTAATTACCTGTCACCTAAAGACCAGCCATATAGGCGGTGCCACATTATGTCAAATAAATAAAACCAGTAATGTAAGGCGGTAATCTTTTATATTTTGAATTATAATTTCCATATTATATTTAAGGGAGATTAATCTAAATTATAATATAAAAAGCTTCACCTTATCCCCAGCAGAAAATTAACTACAAAACATTAAAGAAATGTAGAAGAAGAATTACTACTATTACTGAAAATTAAAATACATAATTAAAAATAATATTTATATATACAAAAATAGATGCTTCCTATAATATTAGAGAGAATTCTCCAAGGAAAGCATGAAGAAAAATGAATTGGCGGCCTCCTTTTATAGGCATATTTTGGTCCAGCGTCGCGACGCTGGTAACAGTCCACGCGGGTTGACCACGCGGCTGTCGGCTGCAATAATTGTGACACGTGTCATGCTCTGGTTGGCTGGCGATGCGGTCCAATGAAATCCTGCCACGTGTCAGCTTGTGATTGGGTGGAAATTCGGTCTAATAGAATAGTGACACGTGGCGTGCTCTGATTCGTCGATTATTCGGTCCAATAGGAAGAGGACACGTGGCACGCGCTTGGGTTGGTCGAATAGGTTGTTGACACGTGGCGGCCGGCGCACGTTAGCAGAACCGTTGTGATGGTGACACGTGTCAAGCGCACGTTAGCAAATTTGACCAGTCAGATTTTGACACGTGGCTGACGGCGCACGTTAGCAGGTCCGTCGCAGGCTGGGCGTCGCGACGCGCAAGACTTCAGCGTCGCGACGCGACAAAGACCAAAATATTCCTGTTGACGCATTTTTGTCCGTTTTTGCCCCTAATTGCCTCCAGTGCTTTCCAAACTTTATTTATCTGCAAAATAACAACAAAACACATCAAAACGTTCATAAAACTCGAGAAACAATACAAAACATTAGGTTAAATGAGTGGGAATAAGTGATGTAATTACCACTCATCACACCCCAAAACCTAACATTTTGCTAGTCCTCGAGCAAAACAGAAAATAAAATAACAAAAAGAAACAAAATTAACTAAGCCACTTTCGTAGGGATCACGATTGCATTTAGCGTATGCAACAAGCCTTTAAACCCATAGGTGTCCCTAGTGGACGAGTTGTAGTCTCGTGAGGGATTACAGCAACGATACCCACAAACATTTTTACAAAAGGAAAAAGTTAGTTAAAACTAATGCACACAAAAGCAAAAAGACAAGAGAAAAGAGAAGTTAGTGACTAATGAAGTGAAACTTCTACTCCAAGTTACTAGTTGTTTTGTTTCATTCTAAATTACCGATTAAGTAAATTCTCCGATTATTTTTACCATTCTCCATATACACAGCTAACAAAATATTAATCAATTCATTTTTGCCCACAACAGTCACAAGTGTAGTTGATAAGAGAGTAATATTTTTGTCCTAAAGTTCTATCAGATTTCACACCTTTTTGTAGCAATGGAATAATTTTTCTGATTTTTCTGATTTTTTCTTTGATTTTTCTGAATTTTGACTTTTTATTTATGTACAATACCTTCCGTCTATGTAGCGAGCTTTGGGTCGGTGGCTCCCAAACCAGTTGGCTTTAGGGCACCAGGTGTTAAGACACCCCTACGGACTTAATTACCCAGACTTCAGATATATATATATATATATATATATATATATATATATATATATATTTTGTAGCATCTTCGATCCATGTAGCGAGTTTTGGGCCAGTGACTCCCAAACCAGTTGGTTTTAGGGCACTAGGTGTTAAAACACCCTTACATACTTAATAACCCGGATCTTAGATACTTTATTTTTGTACATCAGAATATTTTTTTATTCCATTACTATTTATAGATGCTTCCTCCAATTAAACTAGAGCACAAAATATTACAAACTTTTCAATTACAGCTCATGTCTGTATGTTACTATGCATGTTGATAATACCTGTCAACTGAGCATATGAAGATTCATTTTAGTCAGTGTTAAGGAGAATTCACAAATTAAATAATTTAAAAGGAGATAAACAAAAATTAACTTGTTTCGAAATAGGTTTAAGATACGTCTCAGGAGTGGAAACTCCTTACTTAGCTATCCTTTACCAATTTCTCCTTTTTAGTCAAAACACAAAAACGCAAAATATTTTTGTAATTTTTGAAAAAATTTCAATTTTTTTGTATTTTTCGAAAAAATTTGGACTAAAAATAAAAACACAATACAAACAAGTACTATTAACTATACCTCACCCCCAAAACTAAATGAGACATTGTCCCCAATGTCTTAAACAGTAGAAGAAGAGTTTAGAAGATAGTACCTGATTAGTTGAAATTATACAGGAAACTTAAAGGTTAAGATCCAGATTTATTCGACGCTTCTTACCACGATCATCATCGAACCATTTTATCTTTGAAATGATAGGGTCAACTTGTGGTTCATATGCTAAGAGTTGGTCAATTAGATCCGGAGCAGTTCTGGCAATAAAGAGGAGTTCTTTCATAGGTTTTGACACGAACCCATTTCTCCGAGCATCATCAAGAAACACACAAAGAAAATCATAAAATCCATCAACGTTGAGCAGTCCAAGCGGTTTCTGGTGTATATTCAGGTTCGCCCAAGATAGTACTATAATATTTCCTCCAATGTACCCAAGCCACCTGGCAAAGCAATAAAAGCATCAGAACGGTTAATCATTTCCACCAGTCGTTCAGACATACCTGGCACGATCAGTTCCTCTCCGTTTGATGATCCAATAAGATTGCCTCTGCCAAGGTTTGGAATGATTCCCAAAACATGATTGCCTCCTTCCTGTACAGCCTTTGAAACGATCCCTATAAGTCCAAGATTTCCTCCGCCATATATTAAGTGCATATTCCTTGCTGCTAAGACTCGACCCAATTCCTGTGCTGCCTCTACGTATTGTGATTTAGTACCAACAGTACTACCGCAAAACACACAAATGTTTTCAATTCGTCTTCTTGAAGTGGCTTCCATTTTTATATGTATTTCTTTCTCAACTCTGGATGCCTTCAAAAGTGCAATGACGGGCTGAATTTATAATACCTGAAAAGGGTGAGTAATAATAGCACTAGTATCTTCCAAATGAAGCTTTGTTAGCAAAATAAAACAAAAGAAATCGTGACAGGTCAAAAAGTCTGGATCATGTCTACGAAAATAAAAATAATTACAACAGAAAAGCAAATCAAAGCAATAATTAAGGCAACGGAATTGTGTACGCAATACGCCACTCATTTGGTATAAAAATCCATTAGGATGCGTCTCAAGAATTAATTCTTTATTCATCCATCGCTAATGAATTGTTTCTCATCTTTGATTGCCAAACACCATTCCTTCTGTCTTAAAATGCTTCGTTTGTGCTTTTCCCTACAAAAATAACACACAAAATTAAAAACTCCACAGTATGTATACACAAAATATGAAAACAGAAATTACAAAAAATTTCATGGGTTGCCTCCCTGCTAGCGCTAAATTTTTCGTCTTCAGCCATACGTGACTGAAATTCATCTATTAAAGAGGTTTCAATGTCGTTTTAGATGTCTGATCAAAAACAATCCCGTGAGCGTTGCTTTTGAAGGGTCTCTTCCAATGGTAAAGTGGCAAAAATAGTTTTGTCTCATTCAGTGATCGTGCCACCTTTTTACTCCTTGTTGTTCCAGTGATTCCTGCAAAGAAAAAAGAAAATCATGAGGTCTCGTATGGTGCTTAACTTGGAATGGGAATTCCATTCTGTCAAGCTTCTGGTTGATATCTTTGGTTTGTACTCCCCAAAACAACGATGTTTTTCCTGAATGCTCTGGAACTTTAATAAGGTCAGACATTTGCTCTTCCATTTGCTCTGTTTTTTGTTCCACCTGAGGATGAAAAGATGAGTCTGACATTAGGTCTTCATCCTCTGATTCAGTTGAATTGATTGGCTCGGGTAGATCTTCTTCAAACATCATTGCAAAATAATCTCCAAGATCTTCAACCGGAGGATGTAAAGATGTCTCTGTCTGTATGCTTTTATCCTCTTCGATTGGTAGTTCTTCCTCAAACATTGTTGCAATATAATCTCCAAGATCTTCATTTTGAGGATACATAATTCCATCCTCAATTTTTGATGCAGTTGGTACAAACATTTCAGCTTCATCCTCGTCAGAATCTGAATAATAGAAATCAAATCGACACTTTGCCGGTTCGGGTTCCTGAACTGATACCTCTGGTTCTTGATTCTCCTCAGCCTCCTCCTCTGCTAAAGTGTCATCGTGAAATGTTTGGTACTCTGAGGCTTCATCTGAAAATGATTCTTGAGGTATGTAGCTCTGGTTTTCTATTAATTGTCTGATCTGATCTGTCATTCTCTGTATGGAAGCGTTACTCTGAATTTGTGCATCAAATCGAGCTGCTTTTTCTTTGAACATGTGAATCAATTGATCTTCCTCGGATGGTTCTGGTTCTTGATAAGGATCGAAGGAAAATGGTGGATAAGATGGAAAATGTGATGGTTCTTCGTAACATGAATGATTTTGATAGCTCTGCCACCCTGGATTGTAGTTGTACTCGCAATAATCTCTTGGGTGGTTACCATTACATATGTCACATCTCTCCATTGCGTTCTGATGAGCAAATGTAGTATTGCTTGGTTCTGGCATCCAGTGATAATCGTTGGGCTTGACAACAGGCCTCAGAAAACCGGACTGTTGCTCCCAGATGTGGGGTGTATCTTTTTGTAAGGCTCGTAATCTCTCAATCTCCCAGTAGTGTTCCATTTTTCAACCACCTGAAAAATAAAAGAAAGAAATAAAAATTACAGATAAAAATAAAGAAAATTAGATACAAGTAAATCAGATAGCTTCAAAATTAATAACTCAAGAAATATAAGTCACCGGCAACGGCGCCAAAAACTTGACCGGCGTAAACACACGCGTATAACGCAAGCGCACATATCGTTCAAGTAGTATAAAAATATCGATCCCACGAGGACTTAATTCCTACTGTTGTTATTAATTATTAAATCTATTTATTTACAGATATCTAATTATAGGGAGAAGGGAATTGATTGCTTTGGTTGGTTGAATGTGGAATTGCTTAATCAAAATAAAAATAAAAAAACAAAATAAAATAATAAGGAAAATAAAAAAAAGACTCAAAAGATCTAGGGTCGTGACTCCACACAATACTGTTAAAAGGATGAATTGATTCTCTTATTTATGTGTACTAATTCAGTTTGCTAACCTGGAACACGAAAATATGCAAAAGCCTCTTCCGATGGTCAGACGCAAATACCCAGTATAACCCAATTGAACCATATGTCTATGTCAACCACATTACCTGGATTCATTAAGTTTAAGTTCCAATTATGGCTACCCCCGCCCGACAGGTATATGTCTATCCTGGAAGGAAATCTATTAAGGGGTTATCTATCCTCAAGGAAGATCGTGGGCTATTGAATCGAATGCTGAAACCTAAAATCCATATGTGTAGTTCATTTTAGATTTACCCCATCAATCTTATTAATTGCCAGTTAACAAGACGCATTAAGCTTAAGACTCAATAAACAAACTAAAGAACTACCCATAAAAAGAAAATCAATTATTAAGTGTGTGTATTGTGTTTCATCACTTCCCTAGAATAAAAATAAAATGTTGGGGGTTGGGGATCCACTTTTACTATTTATAATTAGATATCTCCTTTAATATAATACAAAAATTAAACATGATATTACCGACCAGCCATAAAGGCGGTATTCCTTATTAAGTCAGATTAAGTCCGACCAGCCATAAAGGCAGTAATAGTATTTGAATATAAACCAGCCGTATAGGCGGTAATTACCTGTCACCTAAAGACCAGCCATATAGGCGGTGCCACATTATGTCAAATAAATAAAACCAGCAATTAAGGCGGTAATCTTTTATATTTTGAATTATAATTTCCATATTATATTTAAGGGAGATTAATCTAAATTATAATAATAAAAGCTTCACCTTATCCCCAGCAGAAAATTAACTACAAAACATTAAAGAAAGGTAGAAGAAGAATTACTACTATTACTGAAAATTAAAATACATAAATTAAAAATAATATTTATATATACAAAAATAGATGCTTCCTATAATATTAGAGAGAATTCTCCAAGGAAAGCATGAAGAAAAATGAATTTGGCGGCCTCCTTTTATAGGCATATTTTGGTCCAGCGTCGCGACGCTGGTAACAGTCCACGCGGGTTGACCACGCGGCTGTCGACTGCAATAATTGTGACACGTGTCATGCTCTGGTTGGCTGGCGATGCGGTCCAATGAAATCCTGCCACGTGTCAGCTTGTGATTGGGTGGAAATTCGGTCTAATAGAATAGTGACACGTGGCGTGCTCTGATTCGTCGATTATTCGGTCCAATAGGAAGAGGACACGTGGCACGCGCTTGGGTTGGTCAAATAGGATGTTGACACGTGGCGGCCGGCGCACGTTAGTAGAATCGTTGTGATGGTGAGACATGTCAAGCGCACGTTAGCAAATTTGACCAGTCAGATTTTGACACGTGGCTGACGGCGCACGTTAGCAGGTCCGTCGCAGGCTGGGCGTCGCGACGCGCAAGACTTCAGCGTCGCGACGCGACAAAGACCAAAATATTCATGTTGACGCATTTTTGTCCGTTTTTGCCCCTAATTGCCTCCAGTGCTTTCCAAACTTTATTTATCTGCAAAATAACAACAAAACACATCAAAACGTTCATAAAACTCGAGAAACAATACAAAACATTAGGTTAAATGAGTGGGAATAAGTGATGTAATTACCACTCATCAAGCATATAAGAGCACCAGTTCCGTATCCTACGTGATCATCATCTCCACTATGACTGGAGTGATACTTTCATCTTGACATCACACCCAATACACTACGATTCTCAATATACCCAGAAGAGGCGTACACATAACCTGTTAAAGCCCTGGACGACCAAAACCAAAGTATATTGATTGTCGCAAGTATTAGCGGTGTAAGTATCAGGTTAAGACCAAATACACCTACCCTGATTCAGACTTCTATAGACACATAGTCATACTACCAATGGAATTACGAAGGGTCTATCCAGAGCGAAGCTGTTTTCGTACCATCGGTAAACACAACCTCCTATTACACTTGCATAAGTATCCAATACTTAAATATATGAGAACTATACCGTTATGCTCCCACAATGCGCACAAGTGCAATACTAGTCTATTCCGTATTATCGATGTCCAATCTCGATAATACTACAACTAGAGATTATTTAATGATTAAACCTTCGTGGATTGTTACTGTCTCATATCATCTCAATCCGGAACTAATTAAAAGGACTTTTATCATTTATATATCCCGGTAATCCAATTACAAATTGATAAAAGAGCAATTTCCTTTGTCACATAGTTAATTTGTACAACAACACCATGTTCTGTACAAATAGTGATGTTATGGGTCATAATTGTCCAACAATCTCTCACTTGGCCTATAGCCAATCATTCAAGTGTCCTACACTTGAACTATGTACGGTTCGTTTAAACTTCTGCTGAGAAAATGCTTTCGTCAGCGGATTTGCAATGTTATCATCTGATGCGATTTATTCGATCATCACATCGCCACGATGTATGATCCGAACAAATCAGATGAACAGTTGAAGTATATACTCGGATCGATGATGAGACCATTAATTCTTTAGCCTATGCTGTAGCCTAGCTCAGCTGCTAACAGAACTACACCTAATCTTATTCGGATTATTAAGACCCAAATGGCTTCTATTGCTGCCTCAACTGCAGTAATATTACGCTTATGTTGTTTATTCGGCAACAGTATCTTGCTTGGAAGATTTCCAGCTCACTATTCCGTTATTCAAACTATATAGTATCTTTATTATGACTTATAGTCGTTTTTATCGATTTGGAAACTTGTAGCAGTGATCCCA